>ML800632.1:326670-357017 GCA_009831015.1 Picea engelmannii
AAGGATCTTGTTTTTCCTTCTTTGTAATCAGATCCTACAATTGTGGATCTTGTAATTAATGCTCTTAGTTGGAGAGTGAGTAAGGAAAAACTATATATTCCTTATGTGAGCCATGTTGAAGGGAGAGGAAGAAAGGAGAGAGTTATTAGCTATTGAAAGCCATAGTGCTGAGCTAATGAAGAGCCATAGTCCTTGAATGTATGAGAGTTTTGAGAGCTCACTTTGAAGAAGCAATATAGAAGATATGCATTCCAGTTGGAACAGGTCCGGAGACATAGCCCTAGAGGTGGAGGGGTGAACTCCGTTATCAACATCGGTTGTCTCTCTCTTATTTGCCTTCATGTGTTTTTCTCTATTATATGTTCATTTACTTATGTTTATGTGTTTTAATGCATTATGATAAATGAACTAATATGCTCAATAAAACATGTATAAGCCATAGTCAATTTAAAGATCCTCACATTGTAAACATTTGGGAAAGTAGTACTCAACCCGTTTGCAGATCACCTCATCCTATACAGGTTGGAGCCTCTAAGTTACTTCCATAACTCTTCTCTGAATAGTGTGGACCTGTTGTTGGGCAGTGCACTGCTCTTGGGATCGCTTCATTCTTTCCACAGCTGAGAGGGGCTTCAACTGCACCTCTATTGTCTCTGCTTGCTTCTTTTCTTCCTATATATGTGAGTCCATTGCCTTCAATTCTATATTCTCAGTGAGTCACTCATACATATGGGCAGTGAAATCACTCATTTACTTGCATTCCATGGCAAGGACTTTGATTCTTTCAACCGCACTTCGAGCAATTGCTTCTCTTTGATCCCTTACATCCTGTGGGGTGTCGGGTACGGTGAAAAGCTCTAAGTATGATATTCATTGTTGTAGTTGTCGGATAGCTTCTGCGAGATGCTCTACCTGATGTGTGACTCGGTCTTCTTCCTATGGTTCTAATCCTCTCATAGAGTGGAGTACTCTATTGACTGCTTCTTTCACTTCGATTTTCTCTGCGAGAAACTGTTCTTTTTCTTGTTGCAGTTGTACTTTCTCTTTTGCAAACTTTGCTTGGAGAGAAACCTTCTCCTATTTTGCAACTCTATGTTGTTATATGATTATGCCTTGCACTTGATTCAAGGCCCGGGTGGCTTGTTCTATTTCTTATTGTGCGCGACGAAGGCAAGCTTCAATCGCATCATCTAGTCGGCAAAGTTGGGTTGGATCATCTCCCAACTCTAGTTCTCTTGATGGCAGGGGTGTAGTGGACACTGCACGGCTGGACTGAAGGGCCTGTTGTACCCCTCAGAATTTGACCTTAATTATATCGTACATTTCCTCTTGCTTATCTTCTTGTTTCTCCAGGATTTCCAGCAAAATGTCGTTTAGGGCTGCTATGATGAAGTCAAAATCATCAGTAGTGAGCACAGTCTTCATCTTGGTCATGGTGGCTCTGGATTTCTTCTGGGAAGAAGGTTTCAGGGAAGAAAAATTCCTCTTCTTTAGGGGATCGGTCTCATCTCTAGGCAGTGTTACATTGCCTTACTTTTGTTTAGATCCTTTTCCATTTATCTTTTCATCATCACCCCCTCGATCAGGTGATACAGAAGCAGTCTTTCCTAAGGCGTTGCTTAAGTCTTGGACCTCTTCAATCTTCTTCGTTCTCTTAGGTCTGGATATATTATGTTCTTTGTGCATGGTCTCTAAGCTATCAAGGTCAGACATCTCTGTAGGGTTTGCCGAAATAAGTAGGTTTGTTGACCAGTCCTTGGTGATCTCCTCAAGGTCCTCTTCTGTGAGTTTGTAGTATGACTGAAGCTACTCCTTATGTTCATCGGCTCGCGCTGTAAGGTATATGAAGTGTCGATCTGTGCATAACTACATCAAGGGTTGAAACCTATGTAGGGTATTCGAAGTCATGCGAGATTCAACTTCGATGGATCTCTACAACTGAAGGTAATATGTGTGAAAAACAACATTCTGCTGCCACTATTTGTTCATATCACTTGAGTACCAAAGTGTAGTGAAATTCGCAACAAGCGGCTCAAACAATTCAATATCCAGAAAGGTCGCACCTTCCGGCATCTCCCAGGAAACAAAAGTGATGAGGATCAGGAGCCATCTAAAGCGAACCTCGTAGCCCTGATCCTATGCTTCGCAACAATCTAGTTCCAACTGATTAACTAGGTGCTTCACCCAGTTCATCTGTATACCTTCCACGCACTTTCCTACGAGGTCAACGACAAAGCTTGTGACCTGTGTAGGTTTGTTCTTCCTTACTAAATTTTTAGCTATTAGATGGAATGCTAGGTGCACTGCACCATTCTGGATGGAGGCTACCTTGTAGCCTCACATTCCCTTTTCAACATCATCGTATGTATCCTTGATTTTTTGTGCTAGTGCGCGATCTGTGGCTTTTCTTGGATAGACCTCCCATGGGTCAAGTCCTTGCATACTTAATCCTGTAATCCTCTGGATCAACATTAGATCAACTGTGATACAGAGTTCTGTCCATAAGTAGCCACCATGGTAACATGAAAGCAATAGTTTGACACATACGTTGACTTCCTGGTGCCTTCCAAAGTGTGGGATTTTCATTACTTTTAACAGGGTGGACTGCACGAGGTTCATCATCCACGGTTGGGGGATTATCTTTGAGTTCTTCCCCTTTGTATTGGTTAGGTATTTATACAGGGCGAGCATACTATAGTTCTTGTGATCTCCGATTTTGAAGTCACTGAACCTCAATGCTGTAATATTGTCCTGTTGTGCTCGAACTTGGCGTATCCCCTTCGGGAAGTACGCAGTAACCATGGTGTACTCGAAATATATTGGCACACTATCTTGACTCACTCCGCTGACCAGAGGCGGGACGTAGTCAGGAAATATGGTCGAGATCATCTTCGCATTGGCTAGGTCATCTATGTGTTTGGTTCTCTTTTCCGGTGATGATCGGGATGGTCCGTCTCTGCGAGAAGTCGCCAAAGAGGCTTGCACTCCTCTCATCGATGACGCTTGTACACCCACAGAAATCACTCTTTTAGACATGACTCTCTCATTCATGATTTCGATGAGTACTTCCTTCATAGACTCTTCAAGTGCGCTAAGTTCTTCGGACATACACGCTCGTGGTTAAATATCTCAGGTTCGAAGAGTAACTGCTCAATGCAACGGGATGGATGGAAATAGTGTGATGATCACTGTGGGAAATCAACTATTCTGCGAGATTAGATAGTCACGATTGGAAAAAGTGTTCTCGTTGCGTGGCGCGGAGGGATAAATAGATAACTTGGAAATAGGTCTCTTGTAATAGGTGAGAAGCCTTCATTAATTCAGTTATGTTTGTTATGGCGTAGTCCCAACAGTCTGGTCGTGAACTTTCTGACCATGAATTCCTTTCTACCCATTCGGGTCGTCGGTCTAACGGTTATACTGTTTCCAAAGGCTAAGTTGATTCGCCATGGCAAAGTGCCATGTGACACAGTTCTGATATCCCGATGAAGTTCCAATTTTACAAATTCTCCTTCTATGAAGTTCCCTCTGGAACCTTCTATAACTTTTCGATCTTATCTCTCTTCTTATTTAGTTTTCGGGCCTTCTTCCCAGTGAGATTTGTCTCGGTATTCCTTTTCCCATTCTGATTCTTATCTTCTTTTTGCACAGTAACTTCGCGCTATTGAGATTCTTTCCTAGAAATTAGGGGTAATACTTCATCTATATATGGAATAGGTACTTCAGTCTCCTGTGGGTATTCTATTGTTCTTCCCACTTCAACATCCAAGTCTCTGGTTTTAAATAGATTTTATTGGTTCTCATGTTCTTCAATCAAGTGTGTGATCCTCCTAGACATGAAAATTTTCAACTCTTGCTTCTTTTGTTCTAATACTTCTTCTTCTTTCCTTCTGGACTGATCTCCTTCAATCCAAGGTTTCCCTAGTAACATAGAAAATGGAGCGTTGTTCTCAATAAATTTAACAACTTCAAATTCTTCCTCTGTAGAAGTTCCATGAGCACTCATAGATATCTAGGTAAGTCTTCCACATAGAGTTATTATCTTTCCCTCGAATAATCCTATTCCTCCCAATGAAGGAATCATAGCAGGATCCCCTAAAATTTCCCAAGTTCTTTCTGTCATGATATTCATTTGTTTTTTCTCATCCAGAACACAGTCAATGTTGAAGTCTCCTATTATTGTTTCAATGTACTCTTTTTCTTTGAATATCTCTGATAAGATAATATGTCGATGGTCATTCAAGGTTTCTTTCACCTATAGCAACACTTTTTCTGATTCTTTCTGGGGTTCTGCCATAATCTCAGTTGATTGACCTTTCTCGTGGTCTTCTTATCTCATATTCATCCTTTCAACCTTAGCAATCATTCTAGGGCAATCCAAAACTTCATGGTCCATAGCTTTGCAACAGAGGCAACTAGGTCTTCTACCAGGGAATTCCTTAGCCAAATGTCTCGGTCTTCTACAACTGTAACAAAGGGTTAATCCCATCTTTCTCTTAAATGATCCCCTGCCTTTCCTATACTGCACACTAGGATCATGGTAGCTAACCTGAAAAAACTTCTTTCTAGGATCCTGCATCCATTTGTTAGTCCAAACATTCTCTCTATGCATAGGTATAACATATATTTCACTATTCTTATCAGATCTACTCATATCAAATCTTCTTTCTTCCATCAGTGCCCTAGTTTTCAAGTCAGAACAAATCTTATCAAACATACCTAGATCCATATTTTAGAAACAAAAAATTCCACTAATCTTATCTTCAACAGAGCACATAGCTTCCAGATCTAAAAAATTTCACTATTCTTAGCTATATCATAGCACAAGGTGTTCAAATCTTACCTCTTTTCTTAAGATTGGACTTCTTTTCTTAGCACAGAGCTTCACAGATTGAGTAGAATATTGCGCACTAGAGAGACATATCTATGCATAGAGCTTTCACTATTTCAGGTCAGATCTTTGCACAAAGCTTCTTCTTCCTCAGTTCCTAGCAATCACAGTTTCATGTCTCGACAATCAGAACCATTTGTTGGCACAGGGTTAGACCTGAGGTTCAATGCTACAACAATGCACCAACAAAACCCTAACTACCGACCCTTTCGGCAACACCTGTAAAGTAGATGAAGACTCGCCCGAGGTAGAGGCAGGGGTGTTTGCAGGACTTAGATGTCTGCAGCCTTAGTTGGGATACATATATGTGATTCTAACACTTAACATAACACTTCAACAGTTAACATTCATCAATATCTAGTGTTATTTACAACACATTTAAACCCTAATTACATAGTATCAGAGTATTTATTCATATCTAAGGTATTTAAGCACTAAGCATGTGTACATAAGTCAAATCTAACATCCATCCATATTATTAAGCACTAAGCATCAAAAAATATATCTATCATTCATCTATATTAAAGCACTAAGAAAGTAAACACAAAAACACATCAATACATCGCACAAATCATAGAAACACATCATGTACGTGGTTCAACCCCACCCTGGGGCTACATCCACCAACTCTTCTCTTCTTTATTATCTTCGGTCAAGCTTCTTACAGGCACATAGCATCCAAGTTCTACTCTATAGAAGAGAGGAGATTTGTGCGCACTCCGCCAGATCCTCCTTATTTTAGCTAGGGTACAGCACCAAGCCTTCACACGGTCTCTTATAGTTACTTGAATTATCCTTGAAAGCCTCACACAGTATTCACAAAGCACTTACAACTCTTGATCACATAGATCTAACTCTAGCACTTAGCACACCTAACTACTACTAGGTCTCTTACATCGCCTAGATACTTATTTATACATTAAAAAATAGGCCTAAACATGGGTAAACCCATGGGACGACATCCCATACCCATTACATAATCTTGAATCCCAAAAATTCCCTAAAAGGGGCCAAGATCCCACGATCTTCGCTTCATCTTGTGCTCCGCCTTCGATAGCCTGTTGAAGTCCCAAAATTAGTTCAAACATGACCAAGAATCCTCTAAAACTTGGTCAAGGGTCAACACTAAAGTTAAGTTGGGTTCCCAAGGCCTCTTGAAAACTAGTCCAAAATCATCTTGTAAACACAAATCCTCTATCAGAAATAATCCTCTTTGGCATGCCATGCAGCCTCACAATATCACTATTGAAAACTCTAGCTATGTCAGGTGCCTGATACATCGTATGCACAGGAATAAATGTAGCACTCTTCATTAGAGTGTTGACTACCACAAAAATTGAGTCATGTCTCCTTTTCGTCAGTGGAAATCCAACAATTAAAGCCATCGAATGACCTCCCATTTTGATTCTAGAATAGCGTGCGACTGTATTAATCATGTCGGATGTCTATGTTCAACCTTCACCTGTTGATATTCTAGACATCTTGCCACATAGTTGACTATGTATGCCTTCATTCCTTTCCAGAAAAATAAGGGTTTAAGGTATTCCCTCATCTTCGTGACTCTAGGATGAGCCATGTACACTGATCTATGAGCCTTGTTTAGGATCAAACTCCTCAACTCGTCGTTCGACGGTACGTAAATTCAATTTTTAAATCTCAATAATCCGTCATTGTCCACACTAAATCCTTCAAATTTTGGCACCATAATTGTGTTTTGTCCAATAAAATCCTTGACCTCTTTGTACCAGTCATCGTCACGCTGTAAAGTTAGAATAGTTTCATGTAGATTTGTCTAAAGAAGCATCACCGAAAATATGTATGGTCTCTGACTCAACGAATCAGAGACTCTCTTCATTGTTCCTTTTATGTAGTAATCTCAAAATCGTACTCGCTAAGCAATTCCAACCGACGTCATTGTCGTTCGTTCAAGTCACTTTGCATAAAGATGTGTTGTAGTCCACAATGGTTCATTTTTAGTTCAATTTTTGGTCCAAAAAGGTAGTGTCTCCAAACTTTCGAGGCATAAAAAATGGCTAACAACTCCAAATCGTGTGTTGCATAGCTCTCCTCATGCCTTATCAACGTTCTCGAGATGTAAGTGATCACTCAACTATCTTGCATCAAGACTCTACCTAAGCCTTCCTTGGATGTGTCAGTGCATACCAAGAAGTCCATGTCCTTGTCAGGGACCTTTAGTATCGGTATTGTTGTCAACATATCCTTGAACCTATGAAATGCTTTTGTGCATTTCTCGATCCAAACAAACTTCTTGTTCTTATTCTTCAATTTTGTGATTGGATTTGCTATCTTCGAAAAACCCTCAACGAACCGTCAATAATATCACGCTAAACCAATGAAGCTACACACTTAGGGGAGATTTGTCGGTGTAGGCCATTCCAGAATAGCCTCAAACTTTTCTAGATCCACAGTGATACCTTCGTCAGAGATGACATGCCCTAAGTAGTGAATCTTTGATTGATAAAATGAGTGTTTCGACAGCGTCCCAAAAACTTTGTTCTCTCATAGACACTATACCACCAAGCACAAGTTCTCATCATTCTCCTCCATCGTCTGAGAGTAAATCAAAATATCGTCAATGAATACTTGGATGAACCTATCCAAGTATTCGCGAAACACTCCATTCATCAAACTCATAAATACCCCTGGGGTGTTTGTCAGTCCAAACGGTAAAAAAGTAAAATCGTAAAGTCCAAACCTCATCTTAAAGGCAGTTTTAGGGATGTCGTCCTCCTTGATCTGTAACTAGTGATACCCTGATCTCAAGTCGATCTTTGAAAACACCGTCACACCCTTCATCTGATCAAATAGATCATGAATCCTTGGCAACAGATATTGATTATTAATCGTTGCCTTGCTCAATTGATGATAGTCAATGCAGAGTCTCCACGACCCATCCTTCTTCTATATGAGGATAATAGGCACAACCCATGGTGACACACTTGGATGTATAAGTCCTATGTCCATCAACTCCTTCAGTTTCATTTTCAACTCCTGTAACTCTGGGGCTGACATCCGATAAGGAGTTCTTGATATCAATTCAGTTCCCAGTTTTAGTTCTATGGTAAATTCCAATTCCCTCTCAAGCGACATCCCAGGTAACTCTTGAGGGAAGACATCCACAAATTCTTGTACTACCAGAAGGTTTTCTATTCCTTTCACCATGCCCTTTTCATTTAACAAAAATATCGCATAAATCTTAAATACCTTACGCATTCTTTTCCATAGCTGCAAGGAAGAGATGAACCTCAGATAAACTCCCTGGTTCCGACCCACAATCACGCATCTCTATACCTCGTCATCAACCAAGATCAATCATTTTGTATTACAGTTGAGTATTGCATCATGTGATTCCCACCAGTCCATATTGATCATGTCGTCATAATATCTTAATATCATGTCATAGGTCTGACTTCATTATACTATCCCCAGATTAAAGTGACAATTCATACTCCTTTCCTCCAACCATCCAGTTGGCACCTGAGGTCATTTTGACGCATCTAAACTCATCCAGACAAATTCCCTTTCCTAAAACCCCTTAGCGTGGTAAGAAATAGTTCTCTTTGAAGCACCAATATCTAACAATACTAAAATTTCATTTGGCAATGGCACCTGACACCTCGAGCACCTTGGACTGGTGCTTGGCCTAATGGTTATCCACCACAGTCAATTCTTCCTCAACAATGAGGCCTACTGGAATGCATCGTACAACCTATGAGGAATTTAGACCCTCGCCTTCACAAGGAGATGGATTTAATGCCACACACGAAATTGTTGACCTCCACCTTCTCTGTGTTCATATGCGGGGAATACTAGAGTATTTGATCTCATAATCTGGCACCATATGACCACCTTGTCATAAGGCGCGAAACTCATCGAGCTGACACTTGATGAATTCCTATAACATTTACTTATCATGGAACCATTCATGGAACCATTCCCAAAACACGGCTCTGATGGTATGTCTAATTGAGGTAGGAGTGTCTTCCACCTTAGAAGAGCATTCCCTTGTAGCTAAAGAGCGCCATGTAGACCTTCATGCTGGAGGTCATAACTGCAAAGTGTGAAGCACATCGCCCTATTCTCCAGCCATGCCTTGGCGGCTGAGCCATCCATGGGAATCGTGAACATGGGAACTTAATATTCTAGAGTTCATCGTTTGGACCCTCAGGGGTACAGGCATCATGGTCTTATATCAATACGGACGATTTTTCAAGGCCTCCAACATTTCCCTTGCAGATCCTCATCTGACCAAACACATCCCTTATAAAAATCGACTCCTGCCCATGGACTTATTCTTCTCCTTGGGGGTTAGACACCTCTGGCGTGGGTGCTACTAGAAGCGTCGTGCCTCCTCCCCTGGAACCACATCGTGAATCTCTACAGTGTCATCTAACCATGGTTAATGCTTGGGCAGGTTAAATTTTTAATTAGCTCTAGGTTACTGCTCAAGGGTTTACTACAATGGAAATCATGGAGACCCATAGTCTCAGGGTTGAACCCACTCTGATACCATATTTAACGACCCTCATCGTTACGATAACATGTGACACAAAACAAGTGCAAATTTTTTTTTGCAGGAAGGTAACAACAATAACTGTCGATCAACGCAACTCGATGATGAACACAATGCACGCAATTTAGGCAATAGACAAATCAACAACCCAACACACTAATGCATTACCGTTGGATGTAACCTATGAAAATCAATAGACAAATAAAAATGACTACCCGCCTATCCTATCCTGGAAGGTTAGGACCTCCAGGACACATAAGCCACATCAATCAATCCAAGAAAACAACTTCCACGATGAGTAGCTAGAACCCTCATGGAATAATTACTTTCAGATCTAATGAAATGTAACATAACATGTACTTTTAAAAAAAAATACCCTATTGCATTTAAGATCTGAAACCATGGTGTGGATTAAACCATTTTGAAATTTTATTCTTAAAAATAAATCAATAACAATATAAAGATAATCGTTGTTTTTGTTGAAGAGAAAAAGGTGAGATATACTACTTGTATAACTATGTCTAAATAAAATCACCTAACACAAATTGGTCATGGTTTATTTAAAAAAAAAAAAAAATTATATAATAATTTTTAATGGGTGGTTAAAATCTCTTCTAATTGTTAAAGGATTTTGGGTTGTGGGTTATTTATGTAGAGATTAGGGATGTACAACATCTCAGAGAGCGGTTGAGAATCTGTGTCATCCACTCAAATAATTGGGAACTCTACTAAAATCACCAAGGATTTTATGCAACTCAATCGAATGGTTTACCTTATTCTTTTCAACCTAGCGTTTCTCTCTTCAACCATTATATTCTTGCGTCAATGTTTTTTTTGGATCGAAATTTGATATGTACAGTGGCCTGCAGGGATTGTTGCACATATTTTTTTTCGATAGAATATCAAATTGGTCCAAAGATACAAAGACAAAAGTGTGTGCATAAAGTAATGGAGTTATGTGGTGAGTTTGCAACTCAAGGATTGGAATTTAGTAAGGTTAAAAGGTTGTACACTATAGCTATCTCTACTATGATTGTTAGCAAATGGTGTTGAGAGCAAGTTCTAGAGGTGAGTCACGACACAGTTGTAGACACCATATGTTCATCACCTAAAGTTGAACAATGTGGATGTCTTTTGTAGTCCAAACCTTGTCGAAGTTACACAGACTCAACCTACTCTTCTACCTACTATAATTAACCACTCAAATATTTCCACAAACCACAATGCTCTCCCCCTTATGCATCATAATAAACTAACCAATGTATCGATGTTTGACAAAGATAAATTATGGGATTTCACTGAGTTAATTTCTGGAAGGGATGCAGAGACTATTCGTAAAATAAAAAAGCAGAGATAGTTTTGGGAAGGACGTAGAGACTATTCATATGGGAAAAATGCAGAGCCAGTTTCTGGGAAGGATGCAGAGACTAGTCACAAAGGAAAAATGTTGAAAAGAACACATGTTTGTTTGTTGAGGCTGTAATTGGCATCGATAATACAAAAAACATAAAACAAAAATCAAACATGTGAATAAGTAAAATGATAACAATCTGATAAAAACCTTATTGCGATATATTCAATATGGTTTCCAAGTGATTCCATAGACCCTAAACACTATTGAACAATAATAAAAAAATGTAGAAATTTTTTATGGGAAGTTTAATGATGCAACCGTGCCACCTAATACAACTTAGCTCGATAGCTCCATGTAGTCGTTCAAAAATTGAAAGGTTCTGGGAAGAGATGAGGGAATATTTGTGCATGAGATTTATTCTTAAGGTGTTATTGGATGTATCAATGGCAGGTGCCTTCCATTTGGCCTTTGCTTCATTTCTGGTGCAACTTTCATGAAATTACAACCATAATAAGCATCGACTGCAATGATTAACAAAAACGTGAAATACATTGTCTTTCCATCGTAGAGGAACATATACAACGCGTGTAGCTAAACGATACTAATACAGAAAAACTGCAGATTATCAATTGGAGTTATATAGATATGAGGGAGAGTGAACAAAAATCTATCACCATTATTGCAACATCAAAAACAACATTTTCTTTATTATTCCCCTACCTACATCAATAAAAAATATAAAAGTTAGCATATTATAAAAGAAATATATATTAAATTTCCCAAGGCTATGAAATTATGTTGTAATCAATGCTGGGAAAAATGAAGCTTAGAACGCAGAGACCAATTCTTCGATGAGGGCAAAGGAAGGTGCATTCCAATAATCTCAGCAGCAAGAAGGAAATATGAATATCCATACTATATAATAACATATAACAAATACCAAAAAAATTTGTATAATCAAAAAAGGAATGACCCATAATAAAAAACACTAATCGCATAGAAATAAAGAAGCATTCCATTGTACAAAATAAGGAATTAGTTGGGCAATCACAAAAGAAATTGGCTGAATAAAGCAACCAGATTTGCGGAGCAATGAAGTGGTTCCGTTGTGCACAATAAGGAATTTGTCGAGCAGAGAAATTATCCTTCACTTATTATCCATGCACAGGAAAGCAAGGCATTTGAATCTAAATCTTTAACACTAAAGTGAAAGACAGTCGATTCGGATCCTAGCCAACTACTTAGGCATAGACTAATAACTTAAGGGATAAAGGAACAGAAGATAAAAACACAATAAAAATAAATAAAATCATAAACATAAAATTTTAGTGACCCTTTTTGCAATTTCACACGGCGCACTATCGCCCAGATAGAAATTCATATGCATCACTAAGTGAGCATTTTTCTTTTAACATCATCTACGCAAGAAATATTTCGACAATATAGAAATGCATGAAAAAGAAATTAAGCTATTATTCAATATAAATTATGCACAAGTGTACCGTAGCCAAATACGAATAACTGGAAGTGGTTGTACCATGCTCACGCTCTGTCCAACTCCAAATCGTCGATAGATGTGACCTCACCGGTACCTCCCAGCCAACGTTAGGGGTACTCTTCTTACGCTTGAGTCCCCCGAGCCGCAAAGGGACCATGCAAACAATAATAGAGAATGCTAGCACCCATCTCACCTCGCAAGGTCGAGCTATCATTCATTACTCGAGTTGGGTATCCCAACTCCCACAAGAGAAAGTTTAGTCAAGATGAAATTTCAGCAGTGTAACGTTACGCAAGCCAGATCTGTCTATACTACTCCTCTGCCATCTCTTTTATAGAGTTTCTTAGTCATTAGTTTCCCAAACCCTCATTAGATTCCTTTTTCATTTACTTAATTAGGAAACACCTTCCATGTACACATGTCGCCCGATCCCCTAGTTGCACCAAAAAATCAATTTATTTATTAATTAAATATTGTTATTTCCCTCACCCGCCTAAAATCGTTCCTAAAAACACTCTTCGGTCTCCCAAAATTCCCTTACAATTCTTAAATGAATTACGCCTTAATAAATTCCTAGTTGAGTTCATAAATAGAAACTTCCAAGGCTAGATTCCTTACTAAGTTAGACATTCAGCTTTATCGTTAAGTTTCCCCTTTTCTTTAAGTTTCCCTTTTTCTTCAAGTTTCCTTTTCTTTTAAGTTTCCCCACTTTTCCTTTTCAACAAAAATCAATTTAGCAAGTGTAGATAAAAACAACCATTTACCCCTTTATTAAATTTAATCCTCCATTATAATTTTTACTTTAATAATTAAGTTTGAATTTCTTACCCCCCTTATTGTTACATGTTTATTTAGTTTTTCTTTATCCACATGTTCTATTTAGACCTAGGTTTTAATTACACTAGGTTGGGCAACAAATTGTTTTAAGGGAAAAAAAATAGTTATTTAAACTTTATGTATCACATTATTATTTTAAGGCCAACTAGGTCCTAAGGAGGCATAGTTTTCTGGGCACTATTTTTATTAACTTGCCATTTAAAATCGCTACATGCCCTTCAAGATGAACTACGTGCTCCAAGGGTGCCACTTGCCTCTTTCTGTTTTATTTGTGCGACGTGCTCTTCAAGACGCACTACGTGCTCCAAGGGTGGCACTCGCCTTTTGACTAAATTTCGTAGACGTCAAACCCCTGGAGTCAATACTCTACCAGGTGATATTATGGGAGACTAAAGGCCTCTAAGGAATAATTCCCTTGCCTTATTTCACACCCCTTAGAATCATCATGAGCGATTGTCACAGTCTTCCCTCACAGCATCGTGGGTCTTCTCGAACTAGGAAATCGTTAACCTGCATTTCAAGCCCCAGAGAGAGTGCTAGTAGGTTGTGGCTGGGTTGATGCCACACCTCTCCCTTAATGTCTTTGGTTGTCATGCGTGACCCCTTTACTCCAAATGTGATTCTGGTCGACAAGATATCGTCATCCTACATCCATCAACAAATCATGTCAGCAATAATGATCAGTCATCATAACATCTAATCATATGTATATATTTCACATCAACAACATTCAAACCCTAAAATTCCAATCCCTGACTAAATGCCTATGCATCCTCAATGTCTAGAGTCTTTCACACTCAGGAGAACCCATTCAATAGCACTTGTCTATGTAAATACAAAAAAATAACATATCATCAAATCCACCATATCTCATAATCATGATCAAAACAACCAATAGTATAATAACCCAGATCACTTGCACGCAAGTGTCCTCAAAGAATAAGTTCACTCAGTGCACGCAAGAGAGGGATGTTACATTTGACAACTTCTCATCGTATTTTAATAGTGATGTTTCACATAGAATTTTTTTTTAATTGTACAATCTTCCAAGGATGTTATTCCTCTCTCAAACATCCATATAAATCCATATACATCACCGTTGATGTCTGAGGAAGTTTTTGTACAATCTTCCAAGGATGTTTTTCCTCTCTTGAACATCCATATAAACCCATCTACCTCGTTGTTGATTTGCGAGGCACTCTGACAAGGTTTTCTCTCACATTATTTTTATCGGGATTTTTATTGTCTCAACATGGTATGTATGCTATAGGGCATTGAGGAATCTCAAAAAAGGCCTTGTCCTCTAAGTTGTTCATGCAAACGGGTGGAGGAGAAACCTCATAGGCAAGATGTTGGTGTCCTTGGAGATGCCAAGCTGTCGACGTCCTTGGAGAGCATGAGTTTTTAGATAATTGAAGAACACTCGATTGGCATGTTGTTCATAATATAGCACTCATCTCCATCATTGGATGCAAACTTTTATTTTGGGTATACCATTGGAGGATCCTAAGAAATGTGTGGTCTTTAAACCCATTTATCTAAGTAATTCTTAGAATGGTGTTTGGTTTCCCACATGACCCAATGTCATTGGGTCATGTGATATCGACAAGTTCCATTTATACTTTGGAGATCATTGTTGAATAGTTTGCTTTGCATGGCCAATGAGTTTTTATAGAAAATACCAAAAATGGTGGGGTTATGCAATGCTCAACTCTCCAATATACATAACTAGTTTCTTGCAAATAATAGTCAATGCAAGGATTTAAGGTAACGAAATTGAATTTACAAAAGGAAAGGAAAATGTATTTTTTTTCCTTTGAACTTGGAATTAGATTATCTATTTATTTTTCTATCTACTTATCGTTAAATTGAGTTGTAGGGATAAATTTTGATAAGGTTTTGGCAGAGAATGGAGCATGAGAATTTCTCACTTTGGAGATCGAATAATGAATTAAAGGGAGGATGAAGAAGCACGAGTTTGTTTGGATAATAATATATGGTGGTGTAGGGTAGGTAGCAACCATTGGGAGTGATAAGATTAATCCTATCTAGGAACTCACTAATAAGAACAATGTTTGCACTTGTTAATATGATTATAATAACATGACATTTAACATTTATGACCACAGGTACTACTCAAACTAAAACACTATTTTTGAAAATAATTTGGGATTGACATGTTGTTCGTCATCCACCATTCATCTCCATTGTTGGATGCAAACTTTTTATTTTGGGTATACCATTGAGGATCCTAAAAAATGTGCAATATTTAAACCCATCTATCTAAATATTGCATAAAAGTGTCTTTGAAGCATAACATCTCACCATTGAATAATTTGTGTGCTTCGTGGGTTTTATAGAAGTTGAAAAACAATTGTGGGTTTGTGCAATGTTGAAACCATCTTAACATAACTATGTAATACTCTAATATGCAATCGGTTTCCTACAAATTGTAGTCAATGTAGGGATTTAAGGTAATGAAATTAGGATTTTAAGAAGGGAGTGAAAATATATTTTGTTAGTTTGAGCTTGGATTTGGATCATCTAATTATTTTTTCTATATATTTATATTTTTTTGTAAGTTTAGTTGTAGGGATAAAGGTTGTTAAGCTTTTGAAAGAGAATGGAGTGCAAGAATTTCTTATTTTGGAGACAATAAATCTAATCAAGGGGAGGATAATAATGCACAAGATTATTACATTGACAATAGAAGGTGGTGCAGGTTAGGTAGTAAGTGTTGGTGGTAATAGGTTGAATCTCATCTAGGAAGTGGCCAACAAGCACAACCTTCACACTTAATATTATGATTTAATAACAATGCAACATTCAATAGTCATATAACCATGGGGACTACTCAAATTAAAACACTATGTTTTAGCAATAATAACATAGAAATTAACATTTCAAACTAAAATCAACATTCAAAACTCTTTTACTTACAATATAAGATTATACAATAAAATTAAAATAAACTATATAACATCAACCAATGTTAACTCTAAAATATATATAATTTTAATTTAATCAATTTTATTTAATATAAAACAATATGTATATGTATATGAACATGCCTCAACTAAAATCAACATGACATCTTCAACCAAATTGAACAATAACCCCTATATCTAAATTAAAATCTCACAATTAATTTCATCTTATTTATTAATGCTTTGATAAAATAAACTAAAATTAATAGATTTTTACCACTTATTATATTGGAAATAAAGTGCCACTCATTACTTTCAACATGGTTGTACTACATGCAATACACATCATTAAGATCACATACTACATGCAATACACATCATCAAGATCACATTAAAACTATGATATGTATACCTATAAACCTTTCTTAAAAAATATTATTCTTTCAAAAGTTTGTGTTTCCTCATAAATTATTATTAATTGAAAATAATTATAAACAGACAAAGTAAAACCATATAAAAATTTATTATTATTTGAAAATAATTATAGATGGTCAAAGTAAAACTATATAAAAAATGGTATAACATTATATTTAGGCATATTACTAACATAATTACATTATTAAAAGTGGTTGACATATTAACAACTTTTAATAATGTAGTTGTGTTAGTTGACTATCCATGAGCGTGAGGATTAGTAGATTATGGTTGATGATGGTCAATTTATAGTTGAAGAGGGTTTATCATGGTTGACTATGGTTTATGATAGTGAATTTACAGTTGAAGAGGGTTTATTATATTTGACTATGAGTAATCATGATTGACCATAGTTGAATATGGTTGATCATAATTGTCCATATTTAACTATAATTGAGAACATAGTTACCAAATTCACCCCTGTCCAGAAAAAACACGAAAATATCTATTCTAATAGACAATAGTTCAATGAAATTAGATACAGTTAGTTAGCATTTATGAAAGTGGACAAAATGGACAAATTTGATAAGAAGTGGCCACATACATTTTCTAAATAAGAATATGAGTTCACGTATCTAAATAGATGAGGTAGAGAAAGGAATGACCAATCAATGCAAGAATGAGGAATCATTTTATTTTTTCCATATCCTTTGTGCCAATCTCATTCCTAAAGATAATATGTATCTTTGTTCTTGCCTTATAAAGAAAAAGGTAGCTATGCATGTAAGTGTCAAAATGGACGCTCCATTACCTTACTACATTTTACTACTTGGGATTAGCTAGATAATATCAGAGATTGTAAATGGTTTCTCTAATATTGCAGGAGAGGGAATTTAGTTACCAGGTAAAGGAACTAAGTTTCTATGGACAACTCAGCATGACGAGATATTTCGGGAGATTAAGCAACATCTTGTCTCGGTAGTGTTTTTCAATACTGAGAAAAAAATGTTTCCAGGTCAGGCCTGACATGAAGCTTGTTGAACTAACAGAGCATTCACACTTCTAAAACAAGGTGATGACTAATTGATTTATGAATAGGTTGCCTAACCAACAACATTATTAGAACCTTAATCGTGATCTGGGAGAAATGGGAGAAATCTTACATAAATAAGTTTTAAAACAAAGAGGAGTTTTGGAGAAAGGAAGAGGGCACAACATCTCTTGATGAAATATTGTTACATTATCCATAGTTATAAGAAATAAGAAGTGATTCAAATTTTAAAATAAATGAAGATGAAAATGAGCCTCAAAATGTATATTGAGAATTTATAGTCCAAATTTTTATGCTATCGAATCGAATTCAAATCCCAGTTCAAATTCGAACTTAGTAATTATGGTTGACGGTGTTTATTTCAAGTGAAAGACGTAATTCTCAGGAAATACGTAGCTACCTCCACACTCAAGTTCCTAAATCGATAAACCTTAAAAACTACTCACACCCTACCTCTCACAAACTTCTGATGATGTTAGTACTTATGATGATGTTAGTATTAAAAAGACTAATAATAGCTCATATATAAAAAAGATTATAATTCACACAAAAGCCTGGGCATGTTGTTGAGAATACAACATTACGAAATTTAAATTATTCATACAACAATTCACATGTACTATGCTCCAATATAATTATAAATAAAATCAAATTCTTAACCTATATACTCTTGAAATTTATAATTCTTTGACAACTTCTCATCATATTTTAATAGTGATTTTTCACATAGCAAATGTTTTTAATTGTACAATCTTCCAAGGATGTTATTCCTCTCTCAAACATCCATATAAATCCATGTACCTCACCATTGATGTGTGAGGCACTTTTTGTACAATCTTCCAAGGATGTTTTTCCTCTCTCAAACATCCATATAAATCCATCTACCACGGTGTTGATTTGCGAGGAACTTTGAAAAGGTTTTCTCACACATTATTTTTATCATATTTTTATTGTCTCAACATGGTACGTATACTATAGGGCATTGAGGAATCTCAAAAAAGGCCCTGTCCTCTAAGTTTTTCATGTAAACGGGTGGAGGAGAAACCTCATAGGCAAGATGTTGGTTTCCTTGGAGATGCCAAGGTCTCAACATCCTTGGAGAGCATGAGTTTTTAGATAATTGAAGAACACTCGATTGACATGTTGTTCATCATATACTACTCATCTCCATCATTGTATGAAAACGTTTCTTTTGGGTATACCATTGGAGGATGCTAAGAAATGTGTGGTCTTTAAACCCATTTATCTAAGTAATTCTTAGAGTGTTGTTTGGTTTCCCACATGACCCAATGTCATTGGGTCATGTGATATCGACAAGTTCCATTTATACTTTGGAGATCACAGTTGAATAGTTTGCTTGGCATGGCCAATGATTTTTATAGAAAATACCAAAAATGGTGGGGTTATGTAATGCTCAACTCTCCAATATACATAATTATCCAATATATATAACTAGTTTCTTGCAAATAATAGTCAATGCAAGGATTTAAGGTAACGAAATTGAATTTAGAAAAGGAAAGGAAAATGTATTTTTCTTTCCTTTGAACTTGGAATTAGATTATCTATTTATTTTTCTATCTACTTATCGTTAAATTGAGTTTTAGGGATAAAGATTTATAAGGTTTTGGCGGAGAATGGAGCATGGGAATTTCTAACTTTGGAGATGGAATAATGAATTAAAGGGAGTTTGAAGAAGCACGAGTTTGTTCAAATAATAATAGATGGTGGTGTAGGGTAGGTATCAGGCATTGGGAGTGATAAGATGAATCCCATATAGGAACTCACTAATAAGAACAACGTTTTCACTTGTTAATATGATTATAATAACACGACATTCAACATTTATGACCACAGGTACTACTCAAACTAAAAAACTATGTTTTGAAAATAATTTGTGATTGACATGTTTTTCGTCATCCACCATTCATCTCCATTGTTGGGTGCAAACTTTTTATTTTGGGTATACTATTGAGGATCCTAAAAATGTGCAATATTTAAACCCATCTATCTACATATTTCATAAAAGTGTCTTTGAAACATAGCAGCTCACCATTGAATAGTTTGTGTTCTTGGTGAGTTTTATAGAAGTTGTAAAACAATTGTGGGTTTGTGCAATGCTAAAACCATCTTGTAACGAACCTCTTGTTTCATCATGACAACAAGACTCACGTAACAAGTGTGAATTTTTTTTATTTTTTTTTTGTGTGTGAAGGTAATGATGTCATTATACACGACGACGAAACATAGAAGCACATCAATCACCTGGATGCAATGTACGACATTCAACCGACAAAAATAAAAATGACTACCCGCCCGTCCTACCCTACAATGGTTAGGACCTGCAGGACCCATAAGCAACGCTCAAGCCCAGGTTCCCATCGATTTTGACCATTTTAAGGTCTCGGGGCTGGCAACTATTCTAAGGAGCAAGGAGGTGTCTACATCCCATAAATCCAATCATACACCACAGTTCAAGTCTAAAATTATCAACATACTTAACCATCAATTCCTCATAGTGAATAATATTAATCTACTCTACTTAATCAATCCTTCAAACAATGTTGAGTGTAAACAAGTAAGAGGACATTACATAAAGAATAATAAATCAAGAGCATAATTACACTCTTAGTCTTATGTAGCTAAACTATACATCTTCATATTAAGGACTATCTTCTAGGAATATGTAAGGAATTTAAAAGCTGAGAATTACATAATCATTATGAGAAACTATAAGAAGGTCAATCTTATTAAGAATTTCATTAAGTTTAATACTACCTTACATTATGCATCCATTTTATAAAACTAATAAAATCATTCATAAATAACAATTAATAAAACTGCTTGCATATCCCTTAAAAACTAATAGTATCATTCATAACACACAATATGGAAGGAATTCCAAGGCTACCTTACACTTCTATTGCAATGAACCTATCTTAATTTCAGCCCATACTAAGAATAGAGAAGGTAATTCATATATTATCTCGGTGACAGCCCCATCTGGTATGACTCCTACGCTTATGAAAATAACAAAAGGAAACAACTAAATATTGATAGTGCACTTGAAAATGGAAGAAAATTCAAGTCAACTGATATTGTAAGAATGATTTATCCGACATCCTTCCAAGTCCATTGAATCGACCTTTGGTGGGTGATTCTACCCATAGTTACCATACATGGCCAAATTAATATAGATGTGCAGCAGTGTTGTATGATTATGCCCATAGTTACCATATCGACCATTTGAATCCAGATATACAACACGTATATAGATATGGGCATAATCAGCATGCATATGCATATATATATGACTTAATTGGTTGTACTTAGGGATTATCTTAGTCATATTTCAGTTGTATTCCGTTATTTCAAAAATATTCTTTTGCAGATTTGAAAGTGGTTTGAATATAAAATTTAGTATTTCTAGAGTAATTGTTATATTCCAACTGTATAATTTCCATATCGTATCTACTATATTCGAACACATATATGACAACTATACTTCTGCCTTAAGGGAACGGTATTAAGGAAAACATATTGCAGACTATACCAACTTTAGTAACCAAACGCCATGCGATGAAACAACACGTTGAAAAATAATAAGATTGAACCTTAGTTAACAAGGCATTGGTTTATGAATTAAGTCAATGAAATAAGAAGTTGTCCAGCTGGCTCCATTCTTGTCATGGTAACATGAAGTTGTCCAGGTAGTCTCATTTTGTTCATGCTCGAGTTCTAAATGTGGTTTAGTAATTAGGAATAGGTATTATCAAAACTAAGTATTTATCCGGTTTCATTCTCGTTATGGTTTGTGTTGTAATTGAGTGGGATGCTTATATTAAAACATTTTTTTTATATATTTAAATCCGATGGATTGAATTTAAAATAATTAAACATCAAATAATTAACAACCTGCAAGGGAGAAATTGAACCTTCTCGACAAAAAAGGGTTCGGTCGCAATTCCTAATACCAGGGTGGCATGGGGCGGAGACCTGTGAAGTCCAAATTTTTCCTCTTCGAAATCAGCATCCCACAGGCTCAATAACCTTTCTTGTCTCCACTCACAACTACAACCTTCCTTCCAATCGAGAAATGGGGGGATTAATGTTGCCCGCACGCATTGAGCAGCGTGAAGTGTAACGACCCTCCTTAAATAGATGTATAGGATTATTAATTATAATTAATTCAATAATCTAACTGTCCTAAAAAGTTAGCTAAAAAATAATTATTTCTTAAATAATATTAACTAATTAATTATTATTAATTACTTGTTCATGTCTGTCAAGGATTAATTAATTATTAATTAATAATCATTAATTAATTGAGTAAAGAATTAAAGGGGTTAATAAGTTTAATTTGTTAAAGGTTTACGTATTCGAGAAGGGATAGGACATTAAATATAAAGATAAGATATTAATAAGGGATAAGATAAGATAATAAATACAAAAGGATAAGATAATAAACAAATGGATAAGGAAAGCAATGAAAGGGGGGAGAGTCGATGAAGGGGGAATATGATGGGGAGAACCTTACGGTAAAAGGCATTCTTTTGGAGGAGGATTTTATTTTGGGGGAGGAATCATTTTGGAGGGGGACGAGAGTACTGATTTCGGGGCTTGGCTTTTCTAGTTCTGTGGTAGAGTTCAGCAGTCTTTGAGTATCATTACAGGGGGCACCAGGTTGCTAGGGGTTTTGGGCACGGGGGCCAGGATTCCTTTTGGTTTCCTGGAGCTAGGGAGCTGGACAGGATGCTCCTAGATGGCTAGAAGGATAGTCGGTTGGGCAGAGTTGGTCATCACATCGGGCAACAGCAAAGCAGCAGGCTGGACAACCGGCTCAATGGAGAAATTAGCATAAGGAAGAGGTAAATTTGTATTATTCTGTTAAGTAATTCTTATTCTGTTATGAAGTGTTGTTCATTAATTAATTTAACATGCTTATATGCTGAATTAAAAGAAATTACTGAGTTTTTTGCATAGAAGTAGAATTTTATTGTTTCAATTTATGGATTTAATAGAATTTAGTTAATTTCGGTCTCTACACATGGTATCAAAGCCCTGGTTCAAAATGTAGAACCAAGAGCCTACCCACCTACTTAGAATTAACCCATAAATAAACCAGAAAACCCAAGAAATTGTTGTAAGTTTGAAGGAGGCCTGTTCACCTTCAGACCTGTAAGAAGCCTAGCCTATAAAAGTTTCAAACCTGTGAGAAGCCTCACCTATACAAAGTGATATTTTTATATAATCAACCACTACAAAAAAAAAAGAATAGAGTAAAAATATAGAAATATAAAAGAAATAGAAGGCTACAGATATATATTAATCCTGTTAGAAGTTGTCTATAGACCAGTTCCACTCTCTGCACAAGCTTGTTCATTTCTAATAGAATTCATATGGTACAGAAAAATACATTTACCAATTGAATGAAATTGGTTCTAGCAATTCAGTTACTCTAAGAAAAAAAATGAACATAAGAAATTTCATTCATGGAATCCATTTATACCATCTGATGGGGCATGCTCTTCAGCATGCTCAACCACAATAAGAAATTCATATTCCATCATTAAGCAATAAGTTGTTGTTCCTTGGAAGCCTACTTCTTCTAACATGTGAGCAATGTTAGCACTACTATTCAGAGCCTCTTCGCCAACAATGACATCTGATGAAGGACTTCCTTCTATAGGAGAGGCAGCCCAATCATAGCATATACACAAGGCCTGCTCCCAAATGGATAAGCACTCAAGATGAGTTAAAAATGCCTCTAACTACTTCTCTGCCTTGAGCTGCAGAGTCGAGGAGGGTTATAATAAATTTCCTAAAGAAGAGAAACTCAAATTTTAACAAAAATGGATAAGAAAAAGTTATACCTTTTCATTTGCTAGCTCTGTGGTTGCACAAGCATACCATATCAATGACTGAAGCCTTGTTAGTGGGTGCAAGTGGATAGTTATATGCATAGTCCCCACCTCCAAAATCCATGCCATAAGAATGCAAAACATTATGCTCAACACTCTATGAATTGGTTGCAATATAGTAGTACTGACTATGGTCATACTTGGACAACACTTACAACAGATTTTCTGGGAAGAAAACCGTATCATAATCACCCATGAAAAACCGATGGACATATGAGAGATTAATTCTAAACGACTCTAAAACAATCCTTGAGATCCTAATTGTTGAACGCAAGCCCTTCTAAAAATTATAAGACCTTCAATTCGGGTAGAGTAGCAGACATTCCGGCAAAAAGTGAATTGAAAAGTTCAAGCATAAGTAATTATGTCAATTGTCATTGAAAATTAATTGAAAGCTGAGGAACTTGTTGGCAGTTATATCTAAATTACTGCAAATATAAATCCTCAAGTCGATGTGAGGTAAAAGTTACTTAATAGAGAAAATAAAATTTTTATATAGATCGACCAAAGTATAGAAAAACTACACTGGCACTATTTTATTGCCAATTAGGACATAAAAGCCTAAGCACCTAAACTGTCACAATTGATTTGACTTGAATGAAGAACTTAGAAGTATAGCAACATCACTGATAATCTGTGGTGGTAAAAATAGGGGTATAAATGAATTGATTTATATATAGCTTTCTCTGGCTGAAAATGAACAAAGACTTGATTAAAGGTAAGATAATTATCCTGAAGCACAAAGCTTCCCACAGGTAAATAAATCCTATACCGCATTGCTAAATCGGTTGGCACAAACCCACATTGATATCCGTTATCCAACGATGACAAGATTGGTAGGTCTTCCACTAAAGGACAAATATTGGATCACATAACTATGTCCACAACCACAAACCTATATTAAAGTTACTTATCTCTGGATTGGCAGACACTTATACAGATTTTGAAAACCTTGAGCCAATGCCAAATAGAAAAATCTTGAACTGCATTTTTAAAACTGTCAGAATACCTGACACTTCTCCTCATCCTCCAACCATATTGGCTAGACACATTTCCATGCACAACATCTATATTCCATATGGAAATAAGAAATTTCAATGATGTTTCATGAATACCAGTAAGCCTCGATGAATCTAATTAACTATCAACTACAACTACAAAAATGTAAGGTCACTCCAGAGATCTTGATTGCAATATAGAAGAAAAAAAAAACAACAACATACAAGCCTGCGCTAGTGCCAAATACAAGTGGTAGACTTGGGCTCACATCGCCCAAGTCTAGAAGAAGGAACTTATTGAGCTTGAGAAACAGATATAAACATTATCAGTGAGTTAAGAAATCTTATCTGAAGCTCCATTTTCCACATACATTCCCGTGCCACATACAAACCCAGCGCGTGAGCTCCGGGGAACGGCCTCATGCATCACCCAATACACAATCCATTGAACCAACACATATAAGTAACCAAAGCAAGTGCCGAGTCCATGTGGTGCCAACACCATGCACTACCTATCAAACATTACGGGTTAATGAAACACACGTTGCACTCACAATATTAATCGACAACACCCACAGGAAACGCCAACGGAAGAGCCCAAGGTCCCATTAGCTCGGGACTGCACCACGCACTTAGGTCGAGACCAAACACCCAGAGCACCAAGCCACATAGAGGAGGAGCAGAAGACGCTGAAAAGACAGAATGTAGGTGGAGTGGGCATTGAAAGCAACAGAGAGAGAAGAAAAATCCATGGCCACCGAGGATTCTCAGATGGGGACGACCATCACTGAAGCAGTGTGCTCTCGGTCATCCTTTTTCAGGAAGCAATCCGATTCTTTGACCTTTGAAGGTGTTCGCCGACTCTAGGAAATTGGTCTAGAACTGAAAACTTTCACGTTGGATGCACACAAACAATTGATTAAGAAGTTTTTACAAGAGAAATTCGATAGATCAGAGGATTATGATGCCTCTGGGAATCTAACAGAAGATGAAACTGAAGCTAAGGATTCAAAATTAGAAAAAAAAAGTTCCATAAGTTTAGAACCTCTGAAACAAAAAAAAAAATGCAAACTAAAGATAATGGCAGATTAAAGGAGAAGAGGGAACGCGCCATGTGCTCGACACACCCTCCATTCCTGGAACACGAGTTACTAGAACCGACCAAGCAAGGAAATGGCTATGGCCGTCGGCCTCATTCTTCCTCATTCTTCACCCTAAACGCTTAAAAAAAAAACGAAATGTAAAGAGGAGAAGGTTAGGGTTTGAAGAGATCAAAAGGAGGAGTATGCGTAGGGTTGTGGGTAGTGTTGATCGAGGCAAAAGGGGCACGTGGGCCTCATCCGAGGACCCACGATGCGTGTTCCATAAATCTTATTATTTTGTTTTATTTTTATTTTTTTATTTTTTTTGTATTTTATTTTATATATTTACTTTTACACATTTTATTACATAGGGTATATATTTTCATATTCATTTATTGTTTTACGTTAAATTAAATTGAATTAAAGAGATTCAAATTTAAATTAATTTATATCATATAATTTAAATCTTTAATTGATTAAATAAATGAGTTAAGTTAATTTTAAGTTAAGTTAAGATTAATCTTAATTAATTTTAAATAAGTTAAGCTAATTGTAAGATTAATATGTTTAAGTTATAATATATGTTTTAAATTAAAGATTTAAACATATGGTATTAGGGTGTAAATCACCTTACCTAGTTTTAAGAAAAATTTAAAAAAAAAACTTAGACGAAGATAAGAGGGAGGAGGCTCAAGGCCACCTCCATATGGAAATAGAGTCGCACCAAGGACAACAACCACAAAGATTTTAATGGCAGGGAGTGGAGCGTCTCATTCATCCCCAATGACATAGGAAGGTCCACGACCATTTCAGGGGACAGGTAGTAGGGGCAGGGGTTCCAGGGGAAGGAACTCGTTTAAGAAACAGTCGCACAACAGTGCGCAGGTTCAATCTTGTGTTACCTATTGGGGACGTGGAGGATGTCGTTACCAACGTGACTGCCCAGAGTTACAATCAGGATTGTGCATAGAGAAGGAAAGGCCCCGATGGGAAGAGCAAGTGGCAACCATCATATTTACACAGTGCTTAATAATCGCCAGGAAGAATATCAATCCACGGTGGTGGAATCATCAGGTGTGCTAAATCATATCAATGATAAGATTTTGTTTGATTCTGGTGTGACAGATAGTTTCATTTCACCATCTGCAATAGAAAAGAGTGGGTTGGTAGCCTACAAGCATGATGACTTTAAACAAGTCGATATGGCTTCGGGGGGAAAATAAGCGGTAGGACCTAGTGTTGATGATGGTATAGAAGACCTGGGAGTGTGTACTACCAGGTTGAAGGTATGTGTCACTGCTCTCGGGGAGAATGACCTAATCATTGGAATGGATTGGTTAGCGGCTCACCGAGCCATGGTAGATTGTTTTTCATAAGAGGGTGTTTGTTTCGACGACGGAGGAAGGCCAATAGAGATCCAGGGGTACGGAGAAAAGTGTCATTACGCTTTATATCAACTATGGAGGTTAAGAGATGCTTGAGACAAGGGTGTCGATTATATGTAGTGGAAGTGGTGAATGAAAGGAAGGGACCCTCAGTGGATTAGTACCTGGTATTGTCATAATTTAAGCATGTTTTTCCGAACGAATTACCAGGGTTACCTCCTGAGAGGGAGCTTGATTTTACTATTGAGCTAAAACTTGGTGCAGAACCAACCTCCAAGAATCCGTATCGGATGACAGCACTGGAACTTTGTGAATTGCAAATGCAGTTGAAAGAGTTACTGGAATTAGGACTAATAAGGCCCAGTGTCTCACCTTGGGGTGCACCAGCAATTTTTGTAAAGAAGAAGGATGGATCCTTACGACTGTGTATAGACTATAGGGACTTGAACCATGCTACAGTGAAAAATAGGTACCGAATGTCTCGAATAGATGACCTCTTCGATCAGATGAAAGGAGCAACGGTATTCTCAAAGATTGATTTGTGATCAGGGTATCATCAGTTAAGGATTAAGGAAGGTGATATACCAAAAACTGCCTTTTGAACTCGGTTTGGAAATTACGAGTTTGTTGTAGTACCTTTTGGATTGACCAATGCACCGGCAGTATTCATGAGCCTCATGAACGGCGTATTTCGGAAGTACTTGGATCGTTTTGTACAAGTCTTTCTAGATGACATCCTCATCTATTCCAAGAATGAAAGAGGACATGAGGAACAACTGCGAATAGTGTTGTCCTGCCTTAGAGAGAACAAATTGTATGGGAAGTTGTCGAAGTGTTCCTCTTCCAGAAAGATATCCACTATTTAGGTCATATCATTTCCGGTGAAGGAATCTTTGTGGACCCAGAAAAGGTAAAGGCCATTATGGAGTGGTCAGTGCCGAAAAATTCCCATAAGGTGAGAAGCTTCATGGGGCCAGCAGGTTATTACCGGAGATTTTTGGAAGGGTTCTCAAAAATAGTGAAACCCATCACCACCTTGCAGCGCAAGGGGGTCAGGTATGAATGGACAAAAGAGTGTGATAGTGAATTCATTGAGCTTAAGAGGTTACTAACTAGTGTGCCAATTATACGAGTGTCGGATATGGAAAAGGACTTCACAGTCTGCATGGATGCCTCGAAGCAAGGATTGGGGGGCATGCTAATGCACGATGGAGAAGTGATAGCCTATGCGTCAAGGAAGTTGAAGAAACACAAAGAGTTATACATGACTCATGTTTAGACTTGGCAGCTGTAATGCTAGCTCTGAAAATTTGGAGGCACTATCTTGTGGGGTGAAACTTTGAGCTCAAAACAGATCATCAAAGTTTAAAACATCTCTTCACTCCAAGAGATCTGAATGCCAGGCAAAGGTGATGGAGTGAGTTTATGAGTGAGTATGATTTTGGTATTTCGTGCATCAAGGGAAAGGAAAAGGTGGTCGCAGATGCCTTGAGTAGGAGACCATGTATCTTCTCCTTGGTAACCTTAAAGGTCAACCTGAGGGAACATGTGTTGACACTACTCCTAGGAGACAGTTGATATTTAAAGGTTACTTCAAACCTCCAGAGTGGGAGGCTGTTAGACCCAAAGTATGAAGGATATAGTCTGGAAACAAACAGACTGTTAAGATATCGAGGAAGGATGTACATCCCTGAGAATGGGGATATTCGAAGCATCATACTGAAGGAAGATCATAGAGAACTTTATTGTGCGCATCCGAGTGTGAAGAAGATGTACACAGATATAAGGAAACTCTTATTCTGGGTAGGCATGAAGTGCGATGTAGTCCATTTCGTCGCCAAGTGCCTAGAATGTCAACAAGTGAAATCCAACCACCATCACTCGGCAGGCCTCCTACAACCACATGATGTTCCTATGTCCACATGGGAAGTCATCTCTATGGATTTTGTTGTGGGGTTGCCGCTCACATCTCATAGACACAATGCCATTCTTGTGATAGTGGATAAGTTAACCAAGAGTGCTCATTTTATTCCGGTTAGAGACACTTACAATGTCACTGATGTGGCATGTGTGTTTTTATGCGAGGTTATCCATTTTCATGGGATACCTAAGAAGATCATTTCAGATAGGGACTCCAGATTCACTTCTAGGTTTTGGACAAGTTTACAGTCGGCGTTGGGGACTCAGTTGAACTTAAGCAAAGCTTATCATCCTGAAACAGATGGGCAAAAAGAGAGGATAAATCAAGTCATGGAATACATGCTTAGGATGTATGTAATGGATAATGAAACCTAGTGGGAGAAGTACCTACCTTTGGTAGATTTTTCCTACAATAACAGTTTTCATAGCTCCATCAGAATGCCACCCTACGAAGCTTTGTATGGGAGGCCATGCAGAACGCCATTGAGATAGGATAGACTAGAATACCGAGTGACAGTTGGGCCAGAATTGATTCAATAAATGGAGGAACAAGTGATTCAGATTAGGCAGAGACTAAAGGAAGCACGGGATAAGTAGAAAAATTATGCGGATGCACACCGGACTGACCGAAGTTATGAAGTTGGAGACCAGGTTTTCATTCGTATCAGGCCTAATAAGAGTACCATATGGTTCGGGAAGGGAACAAAGTTGTCACCTCAATTTATAGGACCATTCAGGATCCAAGAGAAAATTGGACCCATTGCATATCATCTCGTACTGCCACCCCACTTGCATAAAACTCACAATATATTTCATGTATCTGTTTTACGTCATTATGTTGATGATGAATCACATAAACTAAATTGGAAGGAATTGGAGGTATTGGACGTGGGAACCCTCATGGTAGAACCATTATGCATATTGGACCATAGAGTCCGACAAATCAGGAACCGTCTGGTAGACCAAGTTAAGGTCCAGTGGGACAAGTATAGTCCAGGATCTACTACTTGGGAAGACGCCGAGACACTACGACGAGACTATCCCTCACTTTTTTTTTACCACCTCGAGAATATGTTTCTCCAAGGTAGGATGTATGTGACACCACCTTTTGACTTAGACAGCCAGGATTACCTGAGACCTATATACTTATTTTCTAGTCACAGTGAAACTATTAAATGATACACTTAAACTTTAAAATGTATGAACTTTTATGAATGTTTAAATGTTATTATTGATGATGTATGTAATGCGATCTACTATGTGAATGTAAATTGTACGAATGATTAAATTTTATTCATGATGATGTATATGTTCGACAACACAGGTATTCCAACAGAGGATGAACACCTTCAGTAACCACTCACATAACCAGATCAAAGATCAACACACCGATGATTTCACATGGTAAAACCCCTACGGGGAAACATCCACGGCCCCAGCCAACGCGGCCACTTGGAGCAGTTTATTAATGCAAAGAAAAATATTACAGAGAGATTTTACAAGAGAGTTTCTCACAATCGATCATCGGCAAATGACCC
>ML800632.1:374683-433335 GCA_009831015.1 Picea engelmannii
TAGATTCCCTTACAGGTTTTAAAGGCTTTCCCTATTATGAAGTTGCTAATTTAGTTCAATTTAGAAGGTTCTTTAAATGCAGATTCATTACTAAGTTGACCTCCCGCTTTTTACCATAAGTTCCCTCTTTCCCTTTTTATGTCACCTCCATTCCCTAGTTTCCTAACCTTTTTATTATTCCCTTCTTTCCCTTTTTTATTAGAGCCAAAAATGGCAGTTGCACAATTTAACCTCTTTTCCCTTTTATTAATAATTTAATATATTTTACACTTTCACAAGTTATATAATTAAATTCTTCTTTACCCCCCTTTTTTTTTCCACATATTTTATTTAAGTTCTTACTCTCTTCATTTTACCCAAAAATTTATGAAGTCCACAATTATTACTTAAGTGGTTTTTATTTTAAACTTTATTATTTTATTTTTAGAGAGATAATTTCTTACGGGTAGACAAAATTTTACCCCTAGCGAAGTTTTAGACTTAGGACTTAGATTCTGAACTAGGCAACATTTTAATTAGGGAAGTTGTTTTAAAATTTCTTAATGAGATAATAGTCTTAGGGCCATCTAGGTTCGTTCCTTTAACATCATCAACGTGGCGTGCCCTTCAGAATGCACTACATGCTCCAAGGGTGCCACTCGCCTCGTTTTTTTCTTTTGCGCGACGTGCCCTTTAGGATGCACCACGTGCTTCAAGGGTGCCACTCACTTCTTGACTGATTGGTAGACATCAATAACCCCTGGAGTCAACACTCCGCTAGGTGAACTTGTGGGAGACTAAGGGCTTCTAAGGAATAAGGCCCCAACCTTATTGTGCACCCCTTAGAATCATCGCGAGTGATTGTCGCAGTCTTCCCTCGCAGCATCGTGGGTCCTCTCGAACTAGGTAATCGTTAACCTTCAGGTCGAGCCACGGCGGGAGTGCTAGTAGGTTGTGGCAGGGCTATTGTCCACACCTCTCCCTCAACCTCTCTAGTAGTCATGTGTGGCCCCTTTACTCCATATGTGAGTCTGGCCGGCAAGCTACCATTAGCCTACATCATCAACAAATCATGTCAGAACATGTCCACAACATATCATCTAATAAAATGTACTAATATCACAGTAAATCAATCAAACCCCAATACCACACTCCCTGACTTGATCCAGAGTCCAAGGGGTTTCGTCGATGCCTCTACATCCTCAAGGTACAAAACCCTGTACACTCAGTAAAACTGAGTCAATAGCACATGTCTATGTCAATGCAGTAAAACATCATGTCATCTATCATAATGCATCATAATCAAGGACAAATGTTTTAATATCATAATAGTCCAGATCACCTGCGAGCAAGTGTCCTCAAAGAAAAGTTTTCTCAGTGCACCAGAGCAGGATGTTACACATCTTAACATAACTATTTAATACTCTAATATGCAACTAGTTTCCCACAAATTGTAGTCAATGTATGGATTTAAGGTAACGAAATTAGGATTTTAAGAAGGGAGTGAAAATATATTTTGTTAGTTTGAGCTTGGAATTGGATCATCTAATTATTTTTTCTATATTTTTATATATTTTTGTAAGTTTAGTTGTAGGGCGAAAGGCTGCTAAGCTTTTGAAAGAGAATGGAGTGCAAGAATTTCTTATTTTGGAGAAAATAAATCTATTCAAGGGGAGGATGATAATGCACAAGTTTATTGCATTGACAATAGAAGGTTGTGCAGGTTAGGTAGTAGGTGTTGGTGGTAATAGGTTGAATCTCATCTAGGAAGTAGCCAACAAGCACAACCTTCACACTTAGTATTATGATTTAATAACAACGCAACATTCAATAGTCATATAACCATAGGTACTACTCAAATTAAAACACTATGTTTTAGCAATAATAACATAGAAATTAACATTTCAAACTAAAATCAGCATTCACAACTCTTTTACTTACAATATAAGAGTATACAATAAAATTAAAATAAACTATATAACATCAACCAATGTTAACTCTAAAATATATATAATTTTAATTTAATCAATTTTCTTTAATAAAAAACAATATTTTTATGAACATGCCTCAACTAAAATCAGCATGACATCTTCAACCAAATTGAACAATAACCCCTATATCTAAATTAAAATCTTACAATTAATTTCATCTTATTTATTAATGCTTTGATAAAATAAACTAAAATTAATATATTTTTACCACTTATTATATTGGAAATAAAGTGCCACTCATTACTTTCAACATGGTTGTACTACATGAAATACGCATCATTAAGATCACATTCAGACTACATGCAATACACATCATCAATATCGCAATAAAACTATGATATGTATACCTATAAACCTTTCTTAAAAAATATTATTCTTTCAAAACTTTGTTTTTCCTGATAAATTATTATTAATTGAAAATAATTATAAACACTCAAAGTAAAACCATATAAAATTTTATTATTATTTTAAAATAATTATAGATGGTCAAAGTAAAACTATATAAAAAATGGTATAACATTATATTTAAGCTTATTACTAACATAATTACATTATTAAAAGTGGTTGACATATTAACAACTTTTAATAATGTAGTTGTGTTAGTTGACTATCCATGAGCACGAGGATTAGTAGATTAGGGTTGATTATGGTTGATGATGGTCAATTTATAGTTGAAGAGGGTTTATCATGGTTGAATATGGTTTATGATAGTGAATTTATAGTTGAAGAGGGTTTATTATAGTTGACTATGAGTAATCATGATTGACCATAGTTGACTATGGTTGATCATAATTGTCCATATTTAACTATAATTGAGAACATAGTTACCAAATTCACCCTTGTCTAGAAAAAAATACGAAATAATCTATTCTAATAGAAAATAGTTCAATCAAAATTAGATACAGTTAGTTAGCATGTATGAAAGTGGACAAAATGGACAAATTTGATAAGAAGTGGCCACATACATTTTCTAAATAAGAATATGAGTTCACATATCTAAATAGATGAGGTAGAGAAAGGAATGACCAATCAATGCAGGAATTAGGAATCATTTTAGTTTTTCCATCTCCTTTGTGCCAATCTGTATGACTCGTGTCGTTACGACTACATGCGATGCAACGTAGAAGCAATTTTTTTTTTCTTAAGCAGGAAGGAAACAACGAAAACAATTAATCAACACAACTTGATGATGAACACAATGCCTGCAAATCAGGCAATAGAAAACAACAACCGATCATACTGGCACATCATGCAGCTGGACGAAACAAGCGAAATCAAATAAACAAATAAAATGACTAAGCTATGGGACAACATCAGTATCAACCAGCAACCAGCATCAAATGACTCGGGTATCTTGAACCTTCATGGCAAGTGAGGAACAAACACAAACAAAAGTTATAACACAATTACGAACATCAATTGCAACGAACATTATGCCCACATCGGCAATCACATGACTCTGGCTAGGTTATCATTCGCTTCTATCAATCGGGGTGTGCAATTATCCCCTCATCAGGAATCATGTCGTCACAAGGTAGTAGGCGTGAAAGTAACCAAGGTGCAACATAACGTATCTAGACCAATAACCCAAGAAAAATCCAATGCTCTAGGAGACCAAATTAACTATAAAAAATACAAGAAGACTATATCCAAGCGCCCAATGGACAAGTCAACAAGACACAAGGTGACATGATTCAATATTTTAATTGCGCAACTAACCGACGGGTTTCTTGTTTCCTACAAGGAAATCATGTGTGGTGTAACCACTATGACCAACCACCATTTACAATTCAAATTAAGGCACAAGACGCATAGTAACCAATTAACGGTCAAACTATTAATCGATTAGCTAATAAAACTATTAAACCCTCAACCATTAATCTTGCGCAAGATATTAAACATTACTCAAATAAACCATAAACCATTAATTTTTATTCATTATGACCAAGAGAGAATGAGTGAATTGTTATAATTGCAATTAATCAAGTAATCTATTACCAATGCAATGAAGCCATTAATCTATTACCATTGCAACATTTAATCTGTTGTGGTGGAAGTTAAAATACGGATATGTAAGACTGATAATCAAACCATTGCTATATAAAAACAATTAATCTATTGCTTGCATAAGTCATAAGACATATATATATATAACCATTGACATATAAAAACAATTAATCTAATTGTATTAAGGATCACAACCATTATTGCAACAATATATTTTTAAAACTTTTATGTCCTACATTCAATTAAACTACTACTAAAGAGCTCGAATGTCGATCTATCTAATGAAGTATGTGCAAATCAATTTATTAGAAAAAATTTCCTCAATCTCGATTTTCAAGTGCAATTTCGTGTTAGAGAGAGTTCTGGACAAAATAAAACTTGATGAAACATGAGAGTGTTCTTATATTGTTCAGATATCAATCCTTGCTATATCTCTATCTAACAAATATATCTCTATCTACCAAATCACTATCTAGCAAATATATCTCTATCTAACAAATATCTTTGTCTAACAAATCGCTATCTAACAAATCGCTATGTAACAAATATGCTATCTAACCAAATGCTATCTAACAATAAAATATCTTCCTAACAATGGCATTGTTGTCCAACAATAATTTGTTGTCTTAATGATAAATCGTTGTCCAACAATAAATGATTTCTAGTAAAGATATTGCTGGGTAAATACGAGGTAAATCTCTATGTAAAAACTGGGTGAAATGGTTGTGTAAACACTGGGTGAAATTGTTGCGTAAAACGTCAATAAAATTGCCCAGGGGCGCTACCTTAGTTGGGAAAAAATGCCAAGTCAATCGTTGAAGATAACTCACATTTTTCTAAGTAAAGGAGAACGGATATAAGGTTGGTGCGAGTCACCCAGATTCACTGGGAAAGAAAAGAAAAACTATTTTTGGTAAAAATGATTCCTTCAAAGATTAATCCTTCAGAGATTAATCATTCAAAGATCGATCATTCATCATTATTCTCAGCGATGCATTAATCTCAGAATTAATCATTCATCATTAATTGGAGATTAATCCTTCATAGATTAATCATTCAAACGCAAAGATAATCATTCAAAAGGAAAACCCATAGATTAATCATTCAGCAATGAATCAATCAAAATGCAAAGATACTCATTCACAAAGAAAGCGCAAATATTAATCATTCAGTAATGAATCAATAAAAAATGCAGAGATGCTCATTCAAAAAGAAAACGCAAAGATTAATGATTCAACAATGAATCAATCAAAAATGCAGAGATACTCATTCACAAAGAAAACGCAAAGATTAATCATTCAACAATGAATCATTCAAAACACAGAGATTTTACCATTCAAACGCAATCATCACGTAGTCATCATGCAGTCATCAGAGATATGGAACACAATGAAGTGAAAACGCAAAGCAATGAAGTGGAAATGCTGGGTAAAGTGAGGGTTAAAACAAAGTTTAAATGCACAATGAAAACTCAAGTAAAAATAGAGGGTGTTGAGATTACAACTCAAGGGAAAACGCAGAGGAACTCGCTGCAAATAAACATTGGGAAGAGGAATGATCCTACACTTATTATCCATGCACAGGAAAACATGGAATTTAAGTCTAAATCTTTAACACCAAAGTGAAAGACACTCGATTCGGCTCCTGGCCGACTGCTCAGGAACAAACTAATAACTTAAAGGATCAAGGAATAGAGGATAAAAACACAAATATGCATCCATATCTTCTCCTTGGAGAAGAAATTAATTAAATAAACATGCAATCAAGGAATAGAGAAAACGCAGGCAGGAGATACAAGGCCCAGGCAAGGTTTTGAGTTTGGGGCTCATTTTGGCCATGCGTAAATAGATAGTAACTCGGAAATAATGGATAAGTTGGATAGAAAGGGGTTCTTATTCAATGAATCTAGCAACAAGTGAATTAAAATTGTCGTAGAAATACATGGGCAAGGAAATCTCATGGAAATCAAATATTCATCTGAGTATAGTAAAATAAACACGTATAAATTAAATTTCATTGCAAGTAACAACTTGAACAGGTGTACCTTATCCAAATATGAAGGATTTGATGTCGATGTCCCTCACACGCTTCGTCCAGCTCCTGGTTGTCGATCCATGTGACCTCACTGGTACCTCCCATCCAACGCTAGGGGTAATATTCTTCCCCTTAAGCCCCCCAAGCCGCAAAGGGGCCACACACACAATACTAGAGAATGCTAGCACCCAACTCGCCTCACAAGGTTGAGCTACCACTCGTTAACCGAGTTGGATATCCCAACTCCCACAAGAGAAAGTTCAGTCAAGATAAAATTTCAACAGCATAAAGTTACACAAGCCAGATGTAATCTATACTCCTCTTTCACCATCCTTTTTATATAGTTTCAAGTAATTAGTTTCCCAAAATTCTCATTAGATTCCTTTTTCATTTATTTAATTAGGAAAAAAATCCCTTGTACACATGTCATTTGATCCCCTAGTTGCACCAGAAAATCAATTTTATTAATTAATTAATTATTCCTACTTCCCTCGTCCACCTAAAAGCATTCCTAAAAACACTCATCGGTGTCCCAAATTCCCTTACAATTCTTAAATGACTTATGCCTTACTTAATTCCTAGTTGAGTTCATAAATAGAAAGCTCCAAAGGCAAGATTCATTACTAAGTTAGACATTCATCTTTTTCTTTAAGTTTCCCCTTTTCTTTGAGCTTCCCTTTTTCTTTAAGTTTCCTTTTTCTTTTAAGTTCCCCCCTTTTTCCTTTTTTAACTAAACAAATCAATTTAGCAAGTGTAGATAAAAACGACCATTTACTCTTTTTCCTTTTCAACTAAAATCAATTTAGCAAGTGTAGATAAAAACAACCATTTACCCTTTTAATAAATTTAATCCTCCATTATATTTTTTTTTACTTTAATAATTAAGTTTGAATTTCTTACCCCCCTTCTTGTTACATGTTTAATTAGTTTTTCTTTATCCACATGTTCTACTTAGACCTAGGTTTTAATTTCCCTAGGTTGGGCGACAATTTTTTTAAGAGAAAAAATTGTTATTAAACTTTACTTATCACGCCATTCATTTTAAGGTCAACCAGGTCCTAAGGAAGCATACTTTTCTAGGCATTAGGTTTATTAACTTATCAATTAAAATCGTGATGTGCACTTCAGGACGCACTATGTGCTCCAAGGGTGCCACTTGCCTCCTTCCGTTTTATTTCCACGACATTCCCTTCAAGACGCACTACGTGCTCCAAGGGTGTCACTCGCCTCTTTCCGTTTTCTTTGAAAGACATGCCCTTCAAGACACACTATGTTCTCCAAGGGTGTCACTCACCTCTTGACTGAATTTGGTAGATGTCAAACCCCTGGAGTTAATACTCCACCAAGTGATCTTGTGGGAGACTATGGGTCTCTAAGGAATAAGGACCCTGCCTTATTGCGCCCCCCTTAGAATCATCGTGAGTGACTATCACAGTCTTCCCTCATGGCATCATGGGTCTTCTCGAACTAGGTAATCGTTAACCTACAGTTCGAGCCATGGTGGGAGTGCTAGTAGGTTGTGGCAAGTATTCTTCCACACCTCTTCCTCAATGTCTTTGGTTACCGTGCATGACCCCTCTACTCCAAATGTGAGTCTCGTTGGCAAGTTATCGTCATCCTGAATCCATCAATGAATCATGTCACCAATAATAATCAATCATCATAACATCTAATCATATGTACATATGTTACATCAACAACATTCAAACCCTAACAGTCCACTCCCTGACTCGATCCGAAGTCCAAGGGATTTCATCGATGCCTCTTCATCCTCAATATATAGAGTCCTACAAACTCAGGAGAACCCAATAAATAACACTTTTCTACGTAAATACAACAAAATAACATATCATTAAATCCACAATATCTCATAATCATAATCAAAACAACCAATAGTATAATAACCCGGATCACTTGCACGCAAGTTTCCTCAAAGAATAATTTTGTTCGGTCCACGCAAGAGCGGGATGTTACATACACCCCCTCTTTTTTTAAACATCATCCTGAATTTTCACAATATATAAGTGCCAAAATAAAGTGTATCAAAGTATCATAAGTCTATCTATCAAACAAAAATGTAAATTGTTGACGCATATCATATGCGTCCTCCCAGGTCATAGAGTGTGGACTATAGTTGTCCCACTAGACCTTGACCTGATCTACTATTTGATGTTGTAGCTATTGAATGTGATGGTCCAGGATGCAGATTGGCTTCTCCGTGAGTGCACCCTCGTCAAACACCTGCAAGGAAATCATGTCAATAACATGTGTAGGATCACTAATATAATGTCTCAAAATAGATACATGAAAAACATCGTGCATACGCCTCAAAGAATCAGGCAAGGCTAGTCGATAGTCCACGGGCCCCTTCCTTTCCACAATTTCAAAAGTTCCCATGAACCTAGCAGAGATTTTAGCACCCTTTCCAAACTTGATCGAACTCTTATGCGGTTTCACCCACAAGAAGACTCGATCACCAAATTCATAACTACGATCGACATGATGCACATCAGCATAACTCTTTTGTCGATCATGCACTTCCTTGATCCTTTGTCTTATTGTTTGCATTTTATCTTCCATTTCTTGAATCACTTCTGGTCCCACCAGGACCCTATCCTCAAGTCTATCCCAACTCAAAGGTGTCTGACATGGTCGCCCGTAAAGGAACTCAAAAGGCACCATATTAATGATGCTTTGATAACTATTGTTGTATGCAAACTCTACCAGTGGCAAGAAATCCTCCGAACGCCTTTATTGGTCCATAACGTACATACGCAACATATCCTCCAATAATTGGTTTGTTCTTTCAGTATACTCGTCTGTCTCTGAGCGATACGCGGTACTAAATTTAAGTTGGGTTCCCAAGGCCTCTTGGAAACTAGTCCAATTTAAGTTGGTTTCCCAAGGCCTCTTGGAAACTAGTCCAAAATTGTCTTGTAAGCACCCATCCTTTATCGGATATAATCCTCTTAGGAACACCATGCAACCTCACAATCTCACTAATGAAAACTCCAGTTATGTCAGGTGTCGGATACATTGTACGCATAGGAATAAAATGAGCACTCTTCGTCAGAGTGTCGAATGCCACAAAATTTGGGTCATGTCTCCTTATCGTCAGTGGAAATCCAACAATGAAATACATCAAAATGACCTCCCATTTTGATTCTGGAATAGTGTGCAGCTGTAGTAATCCTGTTGGATTTTCATGTTCATCCTTCACATGCTGACATTCTAGACATCTTGCCATGTAGTTGACTATGCTTGCCTTTATTCCTTTCCAGAAGAATAAGGGTTTAAGGTCTACCCTCATCTTCATGACTCATGGGTGGCCATGTACACTGCTCTGTGAGACTCTCTGGAGGCATCCCAGGTAACTCCTTTGCAAATACGTTTGAAAACTCTCTGACCACCGGAAGGTGTTCTAGACCTTCTGCTACTCCCTTCTTATTTAATGAAAGGACCGTGTAAAGATTACATCCCTTATGCATGCTCTTCCGTAGCTATAAGGAAGATATGAACCTCAGGGATACTCCCTGGTTCTAACCTACAATCATGCATCTATGTTCCTCATCATCGACCAAGCTCAATCATTTCATCTTACAGTTGAGTATCACCTCATGCGATTCTGACCAGACCATATTGATCATGACATCATAAGATCCTAAGATCATGATGTACAGGTTGGCCCTGGTGACAAACTCTCCCAGGTTGAGGATACAGCCCGTAACCTTCCCTCCAACCTTATGTTTGGCTCCCAAAGCCATTTATATAAATATAAAATCAGTGGTGCATACCCACCCCCCTTGCCCTCGGGCCGAGATCCACACAGGATCATCCCAATTTCTCCACGAGTCGAAGCAACTCCTTCGGTTCCCTGTTGAAACCTTCAATGAATATGATACATAGGTCCTTCACGAAAACTCCACCTGCACCATGTGCACCAGGTGTGAGTCTTTGCCTCCACACGACCAAAACTCGACCTTAGTGCAAGCTCTTTTCACAACTCGCAACTCGCCTTCATTCTGGAAATGTTGTCCCTCCTGAGCTCGATCTGACTTTGATGAACTTGCCTTCATTCTGGAAATGTTGTCCCTCCTGAGATTTGTCAGCTGTGAAACCTTGAAGGGTTCCTCTACTTCCTTCTCCTCTTGGTTTCTACTCTGTGCACAAAAACACTTTCCTTCCTGATCTTCAGAACTTGAACTCCTCAAGAACTCATCTCTTTCCTCTCCTTTCAAAGGGAAATTTGGTACCCTTTTAGAAACCTCTTTCTCAAGCACTCCTTGTTGAACACATAGAGTATTCAGAAACTCTATGAATGTATTTCTCCTTGACACTTCTCCTATCTCCGAACTCAAACAAGAGATTTCTTCTCGGTGCACTCCTTTCACTCGCTCGATGCCCTCCTGGCAAAGATTCTACAGAACCTCAGACGTTTTTTCTTCCCACTAAACTCGAAATAGAGTTCCTTATGTGCACAATTGCACCAACTCGATGCCCTCCTAGCAGAGTTCTCTAGAATCCTCAGTGACTCTATGCCTTTGATCAATGCCCTCCCGGTAGAGCCTTTACATAATTCTCAACAATTTTGTGTCTCTTCTTTGTGCTCTCCTCTGCACAGTTTCTCCTTCAAGGTGTTCAACAACCTTGAGTCTTCCTCCTTGAGTCAATGACTTCCTCTAGTGCACCCTCCTGGCACGTCTTTGTCTAAATTCCGCAGAATTCAAAAGTGCACTCCTGCACTGGTTTTCAGAGACCACAATACTCTGTCATGCACTCTTGCATGAAACCACAAAGAACCTAAACCTGAAATCAAAGAACCCAACAAACAACAACTTATATATGTGACCTACAAATGAAAACTAACACACATCTACAACATATCATCAACACATAAAGACATTCATCAACATACACAGAATAGCATGCAAGGAACACTGCTCTGATTGTATTAATATGAAATGCCTCTTTACAATGTGTTCGAGCTTGGACTGCAACAGAGTCTCGGATCCCTCTTCCCCTTCTAAAAAAATAACTACTAGATACAAAGAATACCTTTTTACAAAGAGGGGCTCCTCGAGCTTCTTCCCTCCATCCTCACCAACTCTCATTAATTCACATTCAATTATATTGAATGGTTGTCTAGTCCGAATCACTTAAAGATCTAGATCTCAGCCTTACAACCTATTTAAGGAAACCTTTACTAAAGCCTGCACATATGCATGGCTTTTTGGCTCTACCAGCCTTACAATCATTTAATACAATTTGAAAATTTGAAAATCGAGAAGGTTGTACCTCTCTCTCTCCTATCGAATGCACGCTTTGGTGTGCTGGCCAGCTGATGCGTAGCTGGATTGGAGCGATGCTCCTGCATCATAATCCTCTGCTGTGAAAAATTCATGAGCTCCTACTCATGAGCTTCCCAACATGGCTGTCAAAATCCCCCTGGATCCCAAACAGTTCTTTGGATCTGTCCATCTGCTCCATCACTTCGTTGCTACCGTTGCCCTGCTGCTATGGAAGGTTCTCCTTTACTCAGCTTCCCTTTGTTGACCACTTCTACTGATTGGATCATCAGCCTCCTGATCTCCTCAATTATCATGTCCAGTTGCTCTAGTGGATGGCTCTCCTTATGCAGTATTATCGGTTGCACTTCCTCCTTATCGGTGGGTAGATCATCATGATCCCCCATGTTATTTTCTTCCTCTGTGGCCTCAACTTGCCACCCTGCTGCAAACTCCTCTTCTGCAGTTTCATCACTGAGCTACTACTCAGCTTCCTCCTCTGACAGCTTGACTATCAGCTCTCCTACTAGCATATCTCCATCTTCCTCCAGCTCCTCCTTAGACTGAAATTCTCCTTCATCTGGCGTTGCATGCCTCTGCACTGCAGTTATCATCTGTTCAGCTTCCTGGCTGAAATTTCTGAGCGATTCCTCAGAATGATCCTTTTCCAATATCTGCATGACTGTCTGCTCATGGCAGTCATCTATTGGCTTTGGATGGTTCAACCAATCCTCCATAATCTCCAACTCCTTCTCCCATGAGGTGAGCATCTTAGTTGCATGCTCTTCTTCTTTTCTTGCTGTTAGCTTCGCTACAGTTGTCTCCCCTTCAGCTTCTTGGCTGAAAATTTCGATCCATTCTTCTGAATGCTCCTTTTCCTCTGCTTGAGTAGCCTCTAATATCTGATCCATCTCTTCGACAGTCACAGTTGGTTTCCTTTTTGTTGTTGCTGCATTGACAACACACACGCTAGCCTCCACTGGGATATATGGCAGGAATACCTTTATTCCTCCAGTCATCAGAATGCTCTTCTAATCTTTATCTATCAGATGTCCTTGTTGATATGAACTCACCTCTAAGTTCATGATACTTTCAGACAGTCTCACTTCTTTTCCCCTACCCACCTGGCAATTTGGGGTTTCCTCTCTGCCCTCTTGGTAGTCTATGAGATCCTCCAACGATCTCATCTCATTGCCCACATGGAAACTTGAAACTTCCTCACTACTCACCTGGAAGTCTCTGAGATTGTCCAATGATCCCATCTCATTACCCACCTGGCAATCTGATATTTCTTCACTGCCTTCCTGGCAGTTCACAAGATCTTCCAGTGATATCTTCTCCTCATCATCATTGAGATTTCTCCCAGTCTCTGGTTCACAGGCATTAACCATCTCCTCTTCATCTCTGATGATTTCCACATACCTCACCCATCCTCTCAATAGTCTTCGCTTCCTCCTAGACAACAACTTCTTGACTAGCCACTTTCCTTTCCTTCTCAGAGACCATTCATACACCCAATGCGGTTGTGCATTTTGTTGCACCTGCAATGCAATCTCTTCCATTCTCTCTCTTATCTCAACGAGCTCTTTATCAATCGCCACTTTACTCATCTTTTGGTGGTCTACTCTTCCACCATGCTCATGGCCTTCAATATCCATTTTCTTCCTCAAGAACGCGACTGGTCCTTCTGTCTCAGCCCACCTGGCTGTCTACCATTGTTGCTCACCCTGCAACAATATTTCTTTTTCTATTCTGCCTTCTTCTACCTGCAATATACATACAAAAATCAAGCTATGATACCACAACTGTTGTGTATCAGACTACTTCTTTTCCTCTAGATCCCTCTTCCTGAAATATACAGACAAAATCAGGCTCTGATACAACCTGATGCAGACCCCCCCCCCTTGCCCTCGGGTCGAGATCCGCACAGGATCGTCCCAATTTCTCCTGAGTCAAAGCGACTCCTTCAGCTCCCTGCTGAAACCTTCAAAAAATCCAATACATAGGTCCTTCACGAAAACTCCATTTGCACCACGTGCACCAGGTGTGAGTCTTTTCCTCCACATGACCACAACTCGGACTTAGTGCAAGCGCTTTTCACAACTCGCAACTCACGAGTTCGTGAGTCGAATATCCTCAACTCCTCTTTTCCAAACCTCTGATACCCAAGATACCGATATGGGTATGGTTCCTCCTTGTTATCACCTTTACCAATGACCATAGGCTAGGGCTTAACTCTATCACTCCTTGCAACTCACAATTTCATGGGTTGGAGCATTGTGTCCTTGTGCTCCTCCTTCGCGAATCCCCGAGACGCGATAAGTCAAAAAGGAGTTGAATTCTTCCTAGGTGACATGTGTCCACCACCTGTCACCCACTTCTGTCTTTCTCTGGGTGTTGTTACTACACCACCTGTCAAACACACAGTCCCCACCAACTGGATGTGCCACCTGTTCGCACGATCCATCGATGCTTGGCACTTCGCGATTTCTGCAGTAAAAAAGAAACTATATCAAAACTTGAACAACTGAGTGCGCAATACCACATAGAGATTCGGATCCAACGATTCTCCTGTGGTTCGAATCCAATGGTCTGGATCTCCTCTTTGTTCCTCGCAACTCAGAACTTTGCACAAACCAAGAAAATTGGTCTGGCCTCCAAACTTACGAACCCTGAGTTTGTGATATGATCCAACAATGTACGTTAAGCATGATCAATGGCTCACATTGATCCTAGATCCTAAGGTGATGGGTTCATCCACCTCTAAACACCTTTCAGCTTCCTTTGATCCTACGGTCCTCGTGATTTCGTGAGTCCTCCACAAAGGATTCTGACTGTCCACCTCTGCTTCTCAAAGATTCTTGGCCAATGACTTGGCATCCTCCTTCTGTTGTCTAGACGTAACTTCGATGGTCCAGATCCAACCTTCAATCGTTGATCCCACAACTGTTGTATCTCTCTCCCGACCTTTCTCACCTCGCTCCGGACTTGGAAGATTTTCAAGTTTTCAAATTGCTCAGCCTTTGCTTCCTCTTTGAGCTCGATCTAACTTTGATGAACTTGCCTTCATTATATAAACATTGTCCCTCCTAAGCTTTGTTGGCTGTGAAACCTTGAAGGGTTCCTCGACTTCCTACTCCTCTTGGTTGCTACTCTGTGCACAACAGCACTGTCCTTTCTGATCTTCAGAACTTGAACTCCTCAGGAACTCAGCTCTTTCCTCTCCTTTCAAAGGGAAATTTGGTACCCTCCTAGAAACCTCATGCTCAAGAACTCCTTGTTGAACAAACAGAGTATTCAGAAACTCTGTGAATGTCTTTATCCTTAATGCTTCTTCTATCTTAGAACTCAAACAAGAGATTTCTTCTCAGTGCACTCCTTGCACTCGCTCGATGCCCTCCTGACAGAGCTTCTACAAAACCTCAAACATTTTTTCTTCCCACTGAACTCGAAATAGAGTTCCTTCTGTGCACACTTGCACCAACTCGATGCCCTCCTGGCAGAGTTCTCCAGAATCCTCAGTGACTCTGTGCCTTTGCTCAATGCCCTCCTGGTAGAGCCTTTACAGAAATCTCAACAATTCTGCTTCTCTTCTCTATGCTCTCCTCTGCATAGTTTCTCCTTCAAGGTGTTCAGCAACCTTGAGGCTTCCTCCTTGAGTCAATGACTTCCTCTGGTGCACCCCCCTGGCACGTCTTTGTCTAAATTCCACAGAATTCAGAAGTGCACTCCTGCATTGGTTTTCAAAGACCGCAGTACTTTGTCATGCACTCTTGCATGAAACCACAAAGAACCTAAACCTGAAATCAAAGAACCCAACAGACAACAAATTCGATCTGTGACCTACAAAATCAAGCTAACACACATATACAACATATCATCAACACATAAAGACATTCATCAATAGACACAGAATAACATGCAAGGAAAAATTTTCTGATTGTATTAATATGAAATGCCTCTTTACAATGTGTTCGAGCTTGGACTGCAACAGAGTCTCGGCTCCCTCTTCCCCTTCTAAAAAACTAACTACTAGATACAAAGAAGATATTTTTACAAAGAGGGGCTCCTCGAGCTTCTTCCCTCCATCCTCACCAACTCTCATTAATTCACATTCAATTATATTGAATGGCTGTCTAGTCCGAATTGGATCTAGATCTCATCCTTACAACCTATTTAAGGAAACATTTACTAAAGCCTACGCATATGCATGGCTTTTTGTCTCTACCAGCCTTACAATCATTTAATACAATTTCAAAATTTGAAAATCGAGAAGGTTGTGCCTCTCTCTCTCCTATCGAATGTGTTCTTTGGTGTGTTGGTTGACTGATGTGTAGCTGGCTTGGAGTGATGCTCCTGCATCACTCAGTCTGTTCGACTACCTTTACCTTAATTATTTTTAGCACTGCCCCAGAAATGAAACTCTCTGTAGCACCTGGATATATCAAAATACTAAGGGTTTGGTGAGCGACAGTACCTGACGTCTTGAGCACAGTCGACTGGTGCTTTCCTTGGTGATTATTCACCACTGCATGAATATGATGGGCCTTGCCCAAATCTCCCATGGTAGTGAGTCCGGATGATCCAAAAGATCTAGTCCTCTCCACTGTGTAGTCGCATTGGTAATGTGGCCCCCCACATGTCCAAGACCCTTTCTTCAGTCCAGTACTCTTGGTACCAGAAGCTAGAGACCCTCTAGCCTGGAACCTTGGTTTATTCTGCTGAACAGTCCTAAACTGTTGCTTTTAGAGTCGACGTTGTTGCTGGTGTTTTGGTCCTCGATAAGGATTCCACTGCTGAGATGGTGGTCGTCGAGGTGTAGTGAAAGTGGATCCTCTCCGGAAGCCATGATATCTTGGTGAATGTTTAGCGGGTGTCTGATGCTACTACGCAACAGATAACACCTGCCTTGCTGGTCTCGATGGAGTCCTACTCTGAACTCGACTGAGAAGCTTCTCCAATTCTATGAGGTCCTTCTAGATAGAATCATGCAAGGTTTGAGGCATCAGAATCCTAACCTTTGCACAAATGTTGACATTAAGGCCAAACAAGAACCTATTGACCTTAAGTTTCTCGATATTCAGGTGTCGATCATACCGAAGTAGCTCCATAAAACAACCCTCTTACTCGGGCACTGTACAACCACCCTGTCACAAGGAGTTGAACTCGTTGAGCTGACGCTCAATGAATTCCTTTGATAGATACCTCTCTCGTAACCATTCCTCAAACGGTTCCCATGAAACATCTTTAGTGGCCATGCTCAATTGCGGTAGGAGTGTCTTCCACCATAGAAGAGCGCTCCCCTTCATTTGAAAGACTGACAAAAGACCTTCATGTTGGAGGTATAGTCGTGAAGTGAAAATCACATCGACATATTCTCCAACCATGCCTCGGCGGCTGCGTCATTTGGGGCACCAAAGAAATTGGGAAATTTGATCTTCTCGAGTTCGCAGTGAATGCTACCCGTACTTACCAGAGCACGCGGTGGAACCTCAAGGGGTGTCGGTGCCCTAGCCTCATCTCTATCCAAATGGTTGATCAATGCCTCAAACATCCATTGAAAGGACCTCATCAGCCCAACCAAATCACCCATAGTTATTTGTTACTGCTCGACAGTCTGTTCGTCTCCCTGGGGGTTAGACCCCTTAGACATGGATGCTACTGGAGGTGTCACACCTCCTCCCCTAGCACCCCATTGTTTTCCTCTGTCGCGTCCTCTAACCATGATTACATGTACGAATAAAAATCATTTTAATTAGCAACATTACAATCAAATATCTAACCAATGGAATCTGTAGTGATCCCAAGTCGCGGGTCAAATCGGCTCTAATACCATATGTAATGACCCCTGGCATTACGACTACATGTGATGCAATGCATAAGAAAAATTTTTATTATTATTATTAAGAAGGAAGGAAAAAATGACAACAATTAATCAACACAACTTGACAATGGACACAATGCCCGCAAATCAGGCAATAGACAACAATGACCCAGCATACTTGCACATCATGCAATTGGATGAACAAGCAAAATAAAATAGACAAATAAAGTGACTAAGCTATGGGACAATATCAATATCAACCATACACAACTGACATCAAATGACTCGGGCATATTGAACCTTCACGGCGAGCAAGGAACAAGAAAAAACAAAATTTACAACACAAGTACCAACATCAATTACAATGAACATTACACCCACATCGGGAATCACATGACTCTGTCTAGGTTATCATTCTCTTCTATCAATTGGTGCATGCAATGATCCCCTCACCAAGAATCATATCGTTACAAGGCAGTGGGCCTGACAATAACCAAGGCGCAACATAACATATCTAGACAAATAACCCAAGAAAAATGCAACACGCTAGGAGACAAATTAACTGTCAAAAATACAAGAAGACTATATCCAAGCGCCCAATCAACAAGTCAACTAGATGCAAGGTGACATCATTCAATATTTAAATTGCACAACTAACCAACGTATTTCTTGTTTCCTACAAGGCAATCATGTGTGGTGTAACCACTATGACCAACCACCATTTACAATTAAACTTAAGGCACAAGGTGCACAGTAACCAATTAATGGTCAAACTATTAATCGGTTAGCTATTAAAACTATTAAACCCTCAACCATTAATCTTGCGCAAGCTATTACACATTACTCAAATAAACCATAAACCATTAACTCTTAATCATTATGACCAAGAGCGAATGAGTGAACTATTATCATTGCAATTAATAAAGTAATTTGTTACCAATGCAATTAATCCATTAATCTATTACCATTGCAGCATTTAATATGTTGTGGCATAAGTTAAAAGACTGATATGTAAGACTGATATGTAAGACTGATAATTAAACCATTTCTATATTAAAAAAATTAATCTATTGTTTGCATAAGTCATAAGACATATATATAAAACCATTGACATATAAAAACAACTAATCTAATTGTAGTAAGGATCACGACCATTATTGCAACAATATCTTTTTAAAATTGTTATGTCCTACATTCAATTAAATTACTACTAAAGAGGTTGAATGTCGATAAATCTGATGAAGTATGCACAAATCAATTTATTAGAAAAATTTTCCTCAATCTCGATTTTCAAGTGCAATTTCGTGTTAGAGAGAGTTCTAGCCAAAATAAAAATTGATGAAACATGAGAATATTCTTATATTGCTCAAATATCAAGCCTTTCTATATCTATATCTAACAAATATATCTCTATCTAACAAATATATCTCTGTCTAACAAATATCATTGTCTAACAAATATCTATGTCTAACAAATCGCTATCTAACAAATATATATCTTTTTCTAACAAATCGATATCTAACAAATATGCTATCTAACCAAATGCTATCTAACAATAAAATTGTTGCCTAACAATGGCATTGTTGTCCAACAATAATTCGTTGTCTAAATGATAAATCGTTGTCCAACAATAAATGTTGTCTAGTAAAGATATTGTTGGGTAAATACAGTATAAATCTCTGTGTAAAAACTGGGTGAAATGGCTATGTAAACATTGGGTGAAATCGTTGTGTAAAACGCCAAGAAAATCGCCCAGGGGTGCTACCTTAGCTGGGGAAAAACACCAAGTCAATCATTGATGATAACTCACATTTTTCTGAGGAAAGGAGAATGGATATAAGGTTGGTGCGAGTCACCCAGATTCGTTGGAAAAGAAAAGAAAAATGATTTTTGGTAAAAACAATTCCTTCGAAGATTAATTGTTTAGAGATTAATCATTCAAAGATTAATCATTCAACATTAATCTCAGCAACACATTAATCTCAACATTAATCGAATATTAATCCTTCAAAGATCAATCATTCAAACACAGATATAAGCATTCACAAGGAAAATGCAGAGATTAATCATTTAGCAATGAATCAATCAAAATGAAGAGATACTCATTCACAAAGAAAGCGCAAAGATTAATCATTCAACAATGAATCAATAAAAAAATGCAGATATACTCATTCACAAAGAAAATTCAAAGATTAATCATTCAGCGATGAATCAATCAAAAACACAGAGATACTCATTCACAAAGAAAACGCAAAGATTAATCATTCAACATTGAATCATTCAAAACACAGAGATTTTACCATTCAAACGCAGTCATCACGCAGTCGGCAAGTAGTCATCAGATATCTAGAATGCAATGAAGTGGAAATGCAAAGAAATGAAGTGGAAACGATGGGTAAAGTGAGGGTTAAAACAAAGTGTAAACGTACAGTGAAAACTCAAGTAAAAAGAGAGGGTGTTGAGTTTACAACTCAAGGGAAAATGTAGAGGAACTCGCTACAAATAAACATTGGGCAGAGGAATGATCCTACACTTATTATCCATGCACAGGAAATCAAGGCATTTGAATCTAAATCTTTAATACCAAAGTGAAAGATAGTCGATTCGACTCCTGGTCGACTGCTCAGGCACAGACTAATAACTTAAAGGATCAAGGAATAGAGGATAAAAACACAAATATGCATCACAATCTTCTCCGTGGAGAAGCAATTAATGAAATAAAAGCGCAATCAAGGAATAGAGAAAATGCAGGCAGGAGATACAAGGTACAGGCAAGGTTTTGAGACTAGGGCTCATTTTGGCCATGCACAAATAGATAGTAACTCAGAAATAATGGATACGTTGGATAGCAAGGGGTTCTTACTGAATGAATCTAGCGACAAGTGAATTAAAATTGTCATAGAAATACATGGGCAAGGAAATCTCATGGAAATGAAATATTCATCTGAGTACAGTAAAATAAACACGTGTAAATTAAACTTAATTGCAAGTAACAACTTTAACAGGGGTACCTTAGCCAAATACAAAGGCTCTGGAGTCATTATCCCACACGTGCTTTGTCCAGCTCCTGCTTTCCAACCGATGTGACCTCATCGGTACCTCCCAGCCAACGCTAGGGCTACTCTTCTTCCCCTTGAGCCCCCTGAACTGCAAAGGCGCCACACACATAATACCAAATAATGCTAACAACCATCTCACCTCGCAAGGTCGAGCTACCACTCGTTAACCAAGATGGGTATCCCGACTCCCACAAGAGAAAGTTCAGTCAAGATAAAATTTCAGTAGCGTAACGTTACACAAGATAGATGTTATCCACACTCCTCTTCCGCTATCCTTTTTATATATTTTTCAAGTAATTAGTTTCCCAAAATTCTCATTATATTCCTTTTTCATTTATTTAATCAGGAAAAACCTCCCCCGTAGACATGTCTCTTGATCCCCTAGTTGAACCAGAAAAACAATTTTATTAATTAATTAAATATTCCTACTTCCCTCATCCACCTAAAAGCATTCCTAAAAACGCTCCTCGGTGTCCCAAATTCCCTTACAATTCTTAAATGACTTATGCCTTACTTAATTCCTAGTTGAGTTCATAAATAGAAAGTTCCAAAGGCAAGATTCCTTACTAAGTTAGACATTCATCTTTTTCTTTAATTTTCCCCTTTTCTTTGAGTTTCCCTTTTTCTTTTAAGTTCCCCCCTTTTTCTTTTTTTAACTAAAAAAATCAATTTAGCAAGTGTAGATAAAAACAACCATTTACCCTTTTTCCTTTTTAACTAAAATCAATTTAGCAAGTGTAGATAAAAACAACCATTTACCCTTTTAATAAATTTAATCCTCCATTATAATTTTTTTGCTTTAACAATTAAGTTTGAATTTCTTACCCCCCTTCTTGTTACATTTTTAATCAATTTTTCTTTATCCACATGTTCTACATAGACCTAGGTTTTAATTTCTCTAGGCTGGGCGACAATTTTTTTAAGAGAAAAAATTCTTATTAAAATTTACTTATCACGACATTCATTTTAAGGCCGCCAGGTCCTAAGGAGGAATATTGTTCTAGGCACTATGTTTATTAACTTATCATTTAAAATCGCGATGTACCCTTTAGGACACACTACATGCTCCAAGGGTGTTAGTCACCTCCTTCTATTTTCTTTGCGCTATGTGCCCTTCAAGATGCACTACATGCTCCAAGGGTGTCACTCATCTCTTTATGTTTTGTTTATGCGACGTGCCCTTCAAGACACACTAAGTGCTCCAAGGGTGCCACTCGCCTCTTGACTCAATTTGATAGATGTCAAACCCCTGGAGTCAATACTCCACTAGGTGATCTTGTGGGAGACTAAGGGCCTCTAAGGAATATAACCCCTGCCTTATTGCGCACCCCTTAGAATCATCATGAGCGACTATCACAGTTTTCCCTCATGGCATCGTGGGTCTTCTCGAACTAGGTAATCGTTAACCTACAGTTCGAGCCACGGTGAGAGTGCTAGTAGGCTATGGCAGGGCTACTGCCACACCTCTCCATCAATGTCTCTAGTTGTCATGCGTGACCCCTCTACGCAAAATGTGAGTCTGGTGGGCAAGCTATCGTCAACCTGCATCCATCAATGAATCATGTCGGCAGTAATAATCAATCATCATAACATCTAATCATAAGTACATATGTCACATCAAAAGCATTCAAACCCTAATAGTCCACTCCCTGACTCGATCCAGAGTATAAGGGGTTTCATCGATGCCTCTGCATCCTCAATGTCCATAGTCCTACACACTCAGTAAAACCCAGTCAATAGCACCTGTCTACATAAATACAAAAAAATAGCATATAATTAAATCCACAATATCTCATAATCATAATCAAAATAACCAATAGTATAATAACCCAGATCACTTTCACGCAAGTGTCCTCAAAGAATAAGTTCTCACAATGCGTGCAAGAGAGGGATGTTACACAATCTCATTCCTAAACATAATATGTATCTTTGTTCTTTCCCTAGAAAGAAAAAGGCAGCTATGCCTAGAAGTGTCAAAATGGACCCTCCATTACCTTGCTACATTTTATTTCTTTGGATTAGTTGGATAATATCATATATTGTAAAGGGTTTCTTTAAGATTACAGGAGAGGACCTTTAGTTACCAGGTAAAGGAACTACGTTTCTATGGACAACTCAGCATGACGGGATATTTTAGGAGATTAAGAAACTTCTTATCTTGGTAGTGTTTTTCAATGCTGAGCAAAAAGCATTTCCAGGCTAGGCCTAGCATGAAGCTTGTTGAACTAACAGAGCATTCACACTTCTAAAACTAGGCAATGACTAATTGATTTATGAATATATTGTCTAACTAGTCAGCATTATTAGAACCTTAATCGTGATCTGGGAGAAATGGGATAAATATTACATAAATAAGTTTTAAAACAAAGAGGCGTTTTGGAGAAAGGAGGAGGGCGCAACATCTGTTGATGAAATATTGTTACATTATCCAGAGTTATCAAAAATCAGAAGTGATTCAAATTTTAATATAAATGAAGATGAAAATGAGCCTCAAAATGTATATTGAGAATTTATAGTCTAAATTTTTATGTTATCGAATCGAATTCAAATCCCAGTTCAAATTAGAACTTAGTAACTATGGTTGATGGTGCATATTTCAAGTGAAATACGTAGTTCTCATGAAATACATAGCTACTTCCACACTCGATTTCCTAAATCGTGAAACCTTTAAAACTACTCACACCCAGCCTCTCATGAACTTATGATGATGTTAGTATACAAAAGACTAATAATAGCTCATATATGTAAAAGATTATAATTCGCACAAAAGCCTGGGCATGTTTTTTGATAATATAATATTACGATATTTAAATTATTCATACAACAATTCACATGTACTATGCTCCAATATCATTAGAAATCAAATCAAATCAATTTCTTAACATATATACTCTTGAAATTTACAATTCTTTGACGACTTCTCATCATATTTTAATAGTGATTTTTCGCATAGAATTTTTTTTTAATTGTACACTCTTCCAAGGATGTTATTCCTCTCTCAAACATCCATATAAATCCATCTACCTCACCGTTGATGCACGAGGCATGTTTTGTACAATATTCCAAGGATGTTTTTCCTCTCTCAAACATCCATATAAATCCATCTACCTCGGTGTTGATTTGTGAGGCACTTTGACAAGGTTTTCTCACACATTATTTTTATCAAGATTTTTATTGTCTCAACATGGTACATATGCTATAGGGCATTGAGGAATCTCAAAAAAAGCCTTGTCCTCTAAGTTGTTCGTGTAAATGGGTGGAGGACAAACCTCATAGGAAATATGTTGGTGTCCTTGGAAATTCCAAGGTGTCGACGTCCTTAGAGAGCATGAGTTTTTAGATAATTGAAGAACACTCGATTGACATGTTGTTCGTCATATACCAGTCATATCCATCATTGGATGCGAACTTTTATTTTGGGTATACCATTGGAGGATCCTAAGAAATGTGTGGTCTTTAAACCCATTTATCTAAGTAACGATTAGAGTGGTGTTTTTTTTCCCACATGTAACATCCCGCTCTTGCGCGCACTGAGCGAACTTATTCTTTGAGGACACTTGCTTGCAAGTGATCTGGATTATTATACGATTGGTCGCTTGATTATGATTATGATATATTATGGATTTGATGATATGTTATTTGGTTGTATTACATCGATAGGTGTTATTAACTAGGTTCTCTTGAGTGTGTAGGACTTTGGACCTCGAGGATGCAAAGGCATCGATGAAACCCCTTGGACTCTGGATCGAGTCAAGCAGTGGACTGTTGGGTTGAATATTGTTGATGTGACATATGTACATATGATTAGATGTTATGATGATTGATTATTATTGCTTACATGATTCATTGATGGATGTCAGATGATAATAGATTGTCGACCAAACTCACATGTGGAGTAGAGGGGTCACGCATGACAACCAGATACTTTGAGGGAGAGGTGTGGGAGTAGCCCTGTCATAGACTACTAGAACTCACATCGTTGCTCGAACTATAGGTTAACGATTACCTAGTTTGAGAATACCCACGATGTCGTGAGGGTAGACTGTTACAGTCACTCACGATGATTCTAAGGGGCGCACAATATGGTAAGGTCAGTATTCCTTAGAGGACCTTAGTCTCCCACAAGATCACCTAGTGGATTATTGACTCTAGGGATTTTTTACGTCTACCAAAGTCATTCAAGAGGTGAGTGGCATCCTTGGAGCACCTAGTGTGTCTTGAAGGGCACGTCGCACAAGGAAAATGGAAAGAGTCGAGTGGCACCCTTGGAGAACATAGTGCGTCCTGAAGGGCACGTAGTGATTTTAACTAGTAAGAGAATAAACCTAGTCGGCCCTAAAATGAATGATGTGATAAGTAAGCTTTAAAAACAATTTTTCCCTAATGAAAATGTCGCCCAACCTAGTGAAATTAAAACCTAGGTCTAAGTAGAACTGTGGTAAAAAAATAATAGTAATAATAAATAAACTTGTAACAAGAAGGGGGGTAAGAAATTCATATTAATTTATTAAAGTCAAATTATCATGGAGAATTAAAATTTTAAAAAGGGAAATGGTTGTTTTTATCTATTTTTGCTAATTTAATTTCAGTTAAAAAGAAAAGAGGGTAAATGGTTGTTTCATCTACACTTGCTAAATTAATTTTTTATTAAAGAAGAAAAAGGGTAAATGGTTGTTTTATCTACACTTGCTAAATTGATTTTTAGTTAAAAAGGGAAAAGAGGGAAACTTAAAATAAATAGGAAACTTAAAGAAAAAGGGGAAACCTAAAGAAAAGGGGAAACATAAAGAAAAAGTTGAATGTCTATCTTAGTAAGGAATCTTGCCTTCAAACTTGCTATTTATGAACTCAACTAGGAATTAAGTAAGGCATAAGTCATTTAAGATTTGTAAGGGAATATTGGGACACCAAGGAGCGTTTTTAGGAATGCTTTTAGGTGGGTGAGGGAAATAGAAATATTTAATTAATTAATAAAATTAATTTTATCGTCAAAATAGGGGATGGGTGACATGTGTACGGGGGAGAGTTTTCCTAATTAAAATTTATGACAAAGGAATTTAATGAGAATTTGGGAAACTATTTTCTTAAAAAATATATAAAAAGGATGGAGGATGAGGAGTATGCATATGATCCTTTTGCGTAACGTTACCCTGCTGAATTTTTCCTTGACTGAAATTTCTCATGTGGGAGTTGAGATACCCAGCTCAGGTAACGAGTGGTAGCTCGACCTTGCAAGGTGATTTGGGTGCTAGCCATTCTATGGTATTGTGTGTGTGGACCCTTTGCGTCTCGGGTGGCTCGGGGGGGAGAAGAGTACCCCTAGAATTGGTTGGGAGGTATCGGTGAGGTCACATAGATTAGAAAGCGGGAGTTGGACGGAGCACGCACAGGACAACAACTTCGGAGCATTCACGTTTGGCTAAGGTATGCTTGTTAAAGTTGTTACTTTCAATATAATGTAATTTACACATGTTATTTTATGTGCTCGGTTGAATATTTCATGGCCATGAGCCTTCTTTCACCTGCTTTCCTACAGTATTTGTAACCCCTTTTCTAATTGTATTCTGAATTGATTTCCCGTGGTGAACCCAACCTCTTATTGCAATGACTTCTCTGTGATTTTTTTTATCGATTATTACGAAGAAATTTGTTCTTTTATCTTCCTTCCCTTATCCTTTAGTTATTAGTTTGTTCTTGAGCAGTCAAACAGGAGCGGAATCACGGTTGTCACTCCGGTGTTTAAATACCTCTATATTTAAATGCTCTAATTCCCTGTGCATGGATAATAAGTGAAGGATAAATTTCACCCAGCTATCGATCCCTTACTTATCTCTATGTTTTTCCTTTATGATTGATCTCTAATCGTGTGCCTTCTTGGGAATGATTAACTCTGTGATTTGAATGACCAATCCTGGAATGTTAAGCTTTGTGTTTGATTGTTTAATCATTGTTGCAATTGGCTTGTCTTCTACTCCTGCGATTGATTTGTTTATTGTTGCGATATTCTACTGCTTTTCATTTTTCTTCCTAGAGTCATCGCCTACATTCTTCTTGGTTGGAATGTTTATAGTTTAAAGGTTATGGTATCCTATAGTGCATCTAGGTCCTTTAACTAATGAGAGTTTGAATTCGATTTTACTTTTGAATAGACATTATATGCGTCCAGTTTTTATTTCGTTTTATTGTCTAAATTACCTTTCATTTGCATCTAAATTTGAATCATTTCTACTGCTGAAACCATCCTTTATAGGCGTCCCCATTCCATTTTGTTTTTCCCAATTTTTTTACCCAGAATTATTTTGAAGGATCATTACTTGCGTTTGAATCCCCTTCTTGAAATCAAATTGTTTTTTTTTTACCTAGCGAGTTTATTGACACCGAATTATTTATGGACGATTTTCTTCTTGGCTTGCGAATGACAATGATTTGAACATCATCATTTCCACAGTGTTTACACACAACAATCTATAAGAATTCACCAGTGAATTATATAGTTCTTACACATCAATTTCATCTCTCTTTACCCTATTATTTCATCCCTCTTTACCCTGCAATTTCATCCCTCTCTACACAGCGATTTCGTCTTCTTTACACAACGAATTTTCCCCCATCCTTCACTACTGCGTGGATTGCATTTGACTAGAAACTTTGTTTACTGTTGACAGTAATTTAGTGTTATGGATTTCCATATGATGGACAACGATATTATTCTTAGAATGAAAGTGATTTGTATGTTGTGTATGTATTAGACAGTGAATTATATGCAGTGATTTGTGCAGGGCAACGATTTTGCATGCTATGTACATTGTAACACATGATAGCAATATCATGTATGATAGACATCATTATATGCTAATGACAACGTTTTTAATAGGTAAATGACCGCGTTGTAATTGTTGTTGTGCCTGACAGCGAGTTGAATATCATAACTAACTCAACACTTTCATCAATTTAATAGACTGTGATACCATACCCTTAGTAGACAGCAATAGTGTATGCCATATTTACTCTGCAATATCATGCATTTACTAGTCTTCCACACCATACCTTTTGAATAGATAGCAATACCATATTTGGATAGACATCATCTCATATATCAATAGATAGCCACATAATGTACTCATAGGTAGTGACTTTATTATGTTTAGATAGTATATTTGTTAAATAGTGAATTCAGAATGGGTTGGATACCGTAATATAATAGCATCATGGATAGCGATATCATTATTATAATCTTCATGGATAGCGTTTTTATTATGTTAATTCCTGTGTTTTTAATATGGAAAAATACCTTCAATTTTAATCTCAGCGATTTAATATGTAGAGACTGCAATTTAACATATAGACAACGATACATTCTTTACATGGTATCCATGGATATATTCCTTATATTCTTTATATTTTGTTGTTATATTCTTTATATTTCCAATGACTAGCATTTGAATAGAGAATTTATAGTAGACGGCGATGCAACTGTTAAGACAACAATTTCATTTAATGGATAGTAATATTATTGTAGCCTTCAATATAATTGTTAAACCATAATTTATTTTATTAGACAACATGAGAGCACAGTGGAAGAGAGAATATCTGGGTCATCAGATCTATCTCAGATAGCCGATAGCCCTTGGATCTGTTGAAAGGAGCACGAGGTTTAACCCTCGTATGCAGACGAGAGAACCTGCGAAGTCCCAAAATAGAGAACACATCGAGATTTCAGAGTTCGGGGATCAGAGAATCAAGGGTTCATGGAATCGTTGCATCGCAATCTCCCGATCCGTGAAGTCCCGAAGGAATTGGGACCGTCCATCACTCAGAGGACATGTGGCGGTAATCCAAGGACCCATCGGAGTTTCGGATATCGGGAGATAGAGAGGTAGGAGTTCAGGAGAGAGGAAGTCTCGACTCATGAAGTCCCAAAGACATCAAATCCATCCATCTATAGAGGATGCCTGTCACAAGATCCTCGTATTTCGGGGATTCAGGTATCGAAGAGCAGAATGGAGGAGTCTTCGACTTCGCAACTTACGAAGTCCTGAAGCAATCAGGGTCGTCCATCTGTGGAGGATGTGTGGCAGTGATTAGGGAGCTACCGGGAGTTCAGTTACCAGGAGTTCAAAGGACCAGGGATCAGTGTCATTGGGGTCGCAAGTCCCGAAACACCGAGAGTATTGGGACCGTCCAACAGGAGGACACATGGTGGCGATTGAGGCATTGGGAAAATCCCCGAAAGGATTATTACTGGGTTTCGGCATACCATGGATCTCGTAGATGAGAGTAGAGAAAAGGATTGTAACAGAAATCATGAAGTCTCGAAGCGTGAAACCCTGAAGCATTGAAGAGACGCGATCGGAAGCCAGAATTTCAGCATACCGGGGATCGGGATTTCAGAAGTCCTAGAGACAAGGAATCCAGACTCTTGGAGATGAAAACCTCAAAGTCATGAAATGCGACATAGAGAGGAGTGAGGCTTCGGTCACACCTGACATTGTAATATTGGGATTTCGGCATTTCGGGGATTGATATTTCGCCCGTCCTGAGGACTAAGAGTCGGGCTCTTGATATTGGAAATCTTGAAGAAGACTGCGGTCATGGGAAAAAGCAGTCACATGGACCAAACATCAGCCAGGGGATAATTTTCATGGTAAATCCATTTCGACATTTTGATAATTCGGAGATCGGAGGATCGAGGAGGTAGAGGCTCTCGACATCAAGACTCAGTGAGTCTCAAAACTCAAAATTCCCTTTTTGGGAAAAGGTCGCGGTCATGTTGAAGGCCATGAGCAAGTGAGAAATTACACCTTGTGCATATTCAACAGGTGGGGTTTTCGGGGAAGGACCTGTGGATCGAATGTTGAGGTTTCGATAGGGATCTGAAAGAGCCACTTTAGCTCAGGGAAGATTTGAAATGATCCTTTTAGCGGATCTTGGTCGGAGGTTTGGGGGTCTGCGTCAAAGTGGTATCAGAGCTTGACTCTGTTTGTATATTGCAAGTAGACGAAGCAAGAGGAGGAAGGAAATACTCTGATACACATCAGTTTGGGATCAGAGGTAGCTTGCAAAGACAGGAAAAGGAAGACAGAATGTTGAAGATGCTCTGTGGTGATTGATGCAGGAAGGCAGCAGTCAAGGAGACATTCAAGGAGGACTATAGGAGAATTTGGAAGCACTCAGGGTTGCAAAGTGACAATAGCAGGTTTTCCAGGAGGGCAGACAGAAGGCAGGAAAATGGCTACTGAAGGCCATAGACGTGATGGAAAGAAGATCCATTAGCAGCCAAGCAAATTTGTGATGGATAAAGAGCTCGTCGAGATCAAAGAGAGGATGGAGGAACTTGCACTGCAGATGCAGTAGGATGCAAGATCACATTGGGTGTATGAATGGCCCATGAGGATGAAGGTAAAATGGCCAGTCAGGGAATTGGTGACCAAAAGATAGTGGAGGATGATAAGAGGATGGTTGAGGCATGTTGAAAGCCTCAGGAATGATGAGGAGGAGATGGTTCAAGTATGTGAACCAAAGACTGGGAGAAATCTCATTGATGTTGAGGATGAACTGAGATCACTGGAAGAACTCAGAGATTTCCATGTGTCCAGAGACTGCCAAGAGGGAAGAACAGAAATTTCCAATTGCCAGGTGGGCAATGAGATGAGATCATTGTGGGATCTCATAGACTATCAGGAGGATAGCAAGGAAATTTCATGTTTCCAAGAGGGCAATGAGTTGAGATCAATACGGGGTCTCATAGACTGCCAAGAGGGCCGGACTGGAAATTCAAATTGCCAAGTGGGCAATAAGATGAGATCTGAGGATCTCATAGATTTCCAAGGGGGTGGAAAAGAAATCCCATATTGCCAGGAGGGCAAGGGATTGTAGATGAGCTCAGATTTGAGTTCATATCAGCAAGGATAGATGATAGAGGAGAAGGATCAGAAGGACATTCTGATCATTGGAGGAATTCAAATATTCCTACCAGGTAGCCCAGTTGAGGCAAGAGTTTGTGTTGCCGATGTAGCAGCAATAGAAAGACAGCTAGCAGAGACTGTCAAAGAAGAGGAAGAGTTGGAGAAAATATCAAAAGCTTCCCAAGCAGAAGAAGGAAATGAGCATTCCAAGGAATGGCTCTAATTTTTCAGCCAGGAAGCTGAAACAGATATGACTGCAGCATTGGAGCTTGCAGTAGAAGAAGAAGAAGAAGCAGACATCATGAGCTTTGTGATCTGTGTGAGCAGATTGAAACCCTGGAGAGAAGGGTGATAGTGCAGAAAATGCACATCCAACAGATGAAGTTGGAAGTAGATGCGGGAGGAGAATACCAGCCCAAGGAGTAGATGGGAGAGGTTGGACTTGAGCCAACACAAAGAGAGATGGCAGCAGCAGCACTGTCACAGGGAGAAGTTGAGAAACAACTCATTAATGAGATTGCAGAATTGGAATCTGCGGCAAGGTGGCAAGTTAAGTTCACGGGAGATGAAGACATCAAGGGAGATTTGGTAGATATACCCACTAATGAGGAATAATTGTAGAAAAGGAGACTGCATACACAGAGCCAGCCATGGGAGCAGTTGGACGAGGAGATTCAGAAAATCTGAAAGTTGATGGTCAAATCAGCAGATGATGCCAGCGAAGGAAAGCTGAGTAGAAGAGAGACAACAACAGCAATAGAGCAGCGGAAGAAACAACAACAAAAACAATAGAGAAGTGGAGCAGATGAATAGCTCCAAAGAGTTGTTTGGGATCCAGGTGGATTTCAACAATGATGATGGGAAGCTCATGAGTAAGAGCTCATGAATTTTTCACAACAGAGGAGTATGATGCAGGAGCATTTCTCCCAAGCCATCCATGCACCAACCATGCAGCCAGCACAGTGCGCATTCAATGGGATGAAGAGAGGCGCACCCCTCTCGTTTCAAATTTTGAATTTGAAATCAATGTAATTAATGTTTGTAAGGCTGGTAGAGCCAAAGTCGTGCCTTTGACTAGGTTGTAGTTAAAGAAGGCCTTTAATGGTTGCTAAAAAGGAACCAAATATCCATCTGAGGGAGAGAAAAGGGTTAAGTCCCTTAGAGGTCTGATAAATAGAGAAGGTTAGGACGGATAGCACCTTTGTGTGTGCAGGGACCCTGCAAGGAGTGGAAAGGTTGAAGAATCCTTTAAGTATTCAAGGAGGACAAAGCTCAGGAGGAGAAGTACTTTCACACACAGGCCCATAGCTATAAGGAGGAGCAGTGCTTTCATGCACAGGCCCATAGTTGTAAGGAGGAGCAGAATGGTCAGGGAAAACCCTTTGGAGGGTTTGAGTTCGAGGAATATTAGGAGGGATAGCGTCCTTAGAACGCGAATAGAAGCCGAAAATGCAGGCTTCGTAGTAGGAAGAAAAGGTCGAGGCCTTTGGGACACTTGAAATATTCCAGGTTTAGGAAGAAGGAGCGTAATCTCAACGAGGAGCTACAACTGTCATCGGATCGAGCAGAGGAAAAGATCTGGACCATTGAAGTTTCACATCTAGGCAGCGCAGGAGAGCGCAGTGGAAGAGAGCAGATCTAGGCCATCAGATCTATCTCAGACAGTCAATAGCCCTCGGATCTGTTGAAAGGAGCACAAGTTTTAACCCTCGTATGTAGAGGAGAGAACCCACGAAGTCTTGAAATAGCGAACACATCGAGATTTCGGAGTTCAAGGATCAGAGCATCAAGGGGTCATGGAATCATTGCATCGCAATCTCTCGATCCACAAAGTCCCGAAGGAATTGGGACTGTCCATCACTCAAAGCATGTGTGGTGGTAATATGAGGACCCATCAAGGTTTTGGATATCGGGAGACAGAGAGGTAGGAGTTTGGGAGAGAGGAAGTCTCGACTCACAAATTCCTGAAGACATCATAGTCGTCCATCTGCGGAGGACATGTGTCACAAGATCCTCGTATTTCGGGGATTTGGGTATCGAAGAGCGGAATGGAGGAGTCTTCGATTTCACAACTTGCAAAGTCTTGAAGCAATCAGGGTCGTCCATCTTTGGAGGATGTGTGGCAGTGATCAGGGAACTACCAGGAGTTCAAAGGACCAAGGATCAGTGTTGTTGGGGTCGCAAGTCCCAAAACACCGAGAGTATCGGGACCGTCCAACAGGAGGACACGTGGCGGTGATCGAGGCATCGAGAAAATCCCCGAAATGATTATACCGGGTTTCGGCATACTGGGGATCCCGTAGACGAGAGCATAGAAAAGGGTTGCAATGAAAATCACGAAGTCCTGAAGCACGAAACCCCGAAGCATTGAAGGGATGCAATAGGAATCCGACATTTAGGCATACCAGGGATCAAGATTTCAGAAGTCCTAGAGACAAGGAATCTGGGCTCTTGGAGATGAAAACCTTGAAGTCATGAAACGTGACATAGAGAGGAGTGGGGCTTAGATCACACCTGATATTAGAATATCAGGATTTTGGCATTTTGGGGATCGACATTTCGGCCGTCTCAAGGACTAAGAGCCAAGCTCTTGATATTGGAAATCCCCAAGAAGACAACGGTCATAGGAAAAAGCAGTCACATGGACCAAAGATCGGCTAGGGGATAATCGTCGTGGTAAATCCATTTCGGTGTTTCGGTAATTCGGAGATCGAAGGATCGAGGAGGCAGAGGCTCTTGACATCAGGACTTAGGGAGTCTCGAAACCCAAAATTCCCTTTTCGAGAAAAGGTCGTGGTTGTGTCGAAGGTCGTGAGAAGGTGAGAACTTACACCTTGTGCATATTAAGCAGGTGGGGTTTTTGGGGAAGGACTTGTGGATCGAATGTTGAGGTTTCGATAGGGATCTGAAAGAGCCACTTCGGCTCAGGAAAGATTTGAAATGATCATGTGAGCGGATCTTGGCCGAAGGGATGGGGGTCTGCGTCAATAGCGAATTCCTCCTTAGGGAAATACTTATATGATATTGGAATTGGAAAATAGTTACAATGAGATAATTGTTTGATAATAATTATTTCAATGTTTACTGATTGATGTATGTTTGCAATAGAAATTGTTGCACAAGGAATTTAATGTGTTGTATGAATGTGTTAGTCATCATATTCCCTTTCATCTTGTTGTCTTGTCGATTTTTAGTTGGGTTCTTGGGTTATTCCTCATGTTTTTGATAGTTAATTTGGTCTCCTAGCGCGAAGGATTTGGCTTGGGTTAAGGGTCTAGAAATTTTGTGTTGATCCATGGTTATTTTCATGCCTATATCCTTGTGACGACATGATTCCTTATGAGGGGATCATTACGCACCCTGATGGATGGATGTGAATGATAACCTGGTCGGAGTCTTGTGCTTCTTGATGTGGGATTTTGTTCATTGTAATTGATGTTGATACTTGGTTCTTTAACGCCTTAATGCATTTGGTTTTGTGCGTCGTAGCCATTTGTTTACCTATTGATTATCGCATGTTTCGTCCAGTTGCATGATGTGCTAGCATGTTGGGTCGTTGTTGTTTATTTCCTAAATGTGTAAGTTGTGTTCATCGTCAACTTACGTTGTTTAAATATTGTCGTTGTTTTCGTCTTGATTTAAAAAAATATATATATTTGTGTCATATCTCATGTAGTCATAATGATGGGGTCGTTACATATGGTATCAAAGCGGTTTCAACCCTGCGACTGTGATCTTCATGCTTTCCACTACAGTAAACCCTTGAGTATTAAGCTAGCGCTAACTAAAAACTTTAACGTGTCCATGTGGTGATCTCGGTTAGAGGATTCCTCAGAGGTTTGTAGTGTGGTGCCATGGAAGGAGGTGTGACGCCTCCAGAAGTGACCGCGCCCTCAGAGTCTAACCCCCAAGGGGGAAGAGCAATCCCTTGGGTTGGATTCGATTGTTGTAAGGGATGATGATGGTCTGAAAAGGTCCTTCCAGATATTGTCAGAGGCCTTGATTCACCATCTGTACCGAGATGAGGCCAGGGCCCCTATACCCCTAAGGGTCCAAAGCATGCCCAGCCAGTACCGTTAGTATTCACCATGAACTCGAGAAGGTCAAATTTCTCGAGTTATTTAGTGCCTCGAGAAGTGCAGTTGTCGAGGCATGGTTGGAGAATATGGAGATGTGATTTGAACTTTGTGACTAGACATCCAACTTGAAGGTCTGCATGGCGGTCTTCCAACTAAAGGGGAGCACTCTTCTATGATGGAAGACACTCTTGCCACAATTGAACATGGTCATCGAAGATGTGTCATGGGAACGGTTCGAGGAACGGTTCCAAGAGAGGTATATTTCTAAGGAATTCATTGAGTGTCATCTCAATGAGTTTAGCACCTTGCAATAGGGCAGTCGTATGGTGCCCAAGTATGAGGCCTTTTATTGGATTTGCTTCGGCATGCTCTGCACCAAATTATCGAGAAACTTAAGGTCAACAAGTTCGTGTTTGTCCTTAGTGTTAGGATTCATATTCTACTTCGGGTACCAGGAATACTGGACCAAAGAAAGTGTGTTGGAATGTGGAGAGCCACATTACCAACATGACTACCCAATGGAGAGGACCGAAGCGTCTGGATCATCCGGACTCACTACCGTGGGAGTTTCGGGCAAGGCCCAACAGATTCCTGTAGCGGTGAATAACCACCAGGCAGAGCACCAGTCGACTGTGCTCGATACGTCAGGTATCGACGCTGACCAGACCCTTAGTATTTTTATAGATCTCGGTGCTATCGAGAGTTTTAATTTTTGGTACAACGCTAAAAAGAATTAAGGTAAAGGAAGTCGAACGGGATGAGTTTAACTTTGTCAAAATGGCTTCGGGAGCCAAACAAAAGGTTGGAGGGAAGGTTACGGGCTATATCCTTAACCTGGGAGATTTTGTCAATAGGTCCAACATCTACGTCACAATCTTAGGATCTTATGACATCGTGATCAGTATGGACTGGTTGGAATCGCATGAGGCGATACTCAATTGTAATATGAAATGATTAAGATTGCCCGATGATGAGGGATAGCGATGTGCGATTGTAGGTCATAACCAGGGAGTCTCCCTAAGATTCATCTCTTCCTTGTAGCTACGGAAGAGCATGCACAAGGGATGTAATATTTATGTGATCCTTGTCTTAAACAAGAAGGGAGTAGTGGAAGGTATAGAACACCTCTTGGTGGTGAGAGAGTTTGCGGACGTCTTCCTTGAGGAGTTACTTGGGATGTCACCGGAGAGGGAATTGGAATTTACCATCGACCTAAAACCAGGGAATGAATAGATAGCAGGCACACCTTATCGGATGTCGACCCCAGAGTTACAAGAGTTCAGAATGCAACTAAAGGAGTTGTTGGACCTGGGACTTATACATCCAAGTGTGTCACCGTGGGGTGTGCCTGTTATTTTCATACGAAAGAAGGATGGTTCATGGATACTCTCCATTGACTACAGTCAATTGAATAAGGAAACGATCAAGAATCGATACCCGTTTTCAAGGATTGATGATCTATTCGATCAGATGAAAGACACGAGAGTGTTTTCAAATATCAACTTGCGTTCAGGGTATCACCAGTTACAGATAAAGGAGGATGACATCCCTAAGACCGCCTTTAAGACGAGGTTTGGACATTACGAGTTTATTGTTTTACCATTTGGACTGACGAATGCCCCTGGGGTATTTATGAGTTTAACGAATGCCCCTGGGGTATTTATGAGTTTGATGAATGGGATGTTCCACGAATACTTGGACAAGTTCATCCAAGTATTCGTTGACGATATTTTGATTTACTCTCGGATGATGGAGGAGCATGATGATCACTTATGCTTGGTACTACAGTGTCTACGAGAGAAAACATTGTATGGGAAATTGTCTAAATGATCGTTTTATCAATCAAAGATTCACTACTTAGGGCATGTCATCTCTGACGAAGGTATCATTGTGGATCCAGAAAAATTCAAGGCTATTATGGAGTGGCATGCACCAATGAATGTCCCCGAAGTGTGTAGGTTCATGATTTTAGAGGGATATTATCGACGGTTCGTCAAGGGTTTTTCGAAGATAGAAAATCCAATTATGGAATTGCAGAAGAAGAACAAGAAGTTTGTTGGGACCAAGAAATGCGCAGAAGCATTTTGGAGGCTCAAGGAGTTGTTGACAACAACACCGATACTGAAGGTCCCTGACATGAACGCAGAATTCTTGGTATGCACTAACTCATCCAAAGAAGGCTTAGGTGGAGTCTTGATGCAAGATGATTGAGTGATCACTTATATCTCAAGAAATTTGAGAAGTCATGAGGATAACTATGTGATGCACGATTTGGAGTTGTTAGCCATTGTTTATGCCTCAAGAGTTTGGAGGCACTACCTTATTGGACAGAAATTTGAACTAAATGAACCATTGTGGACTACAACACATCCTTACACAGGGCGACTTGAACACGTGACAACGGCGTTGGTCAAAATTGCTTAGAGAGTATGATTTCGAGATTACTTACATAAAGGGAATAGTGAACATAGTGGTTGATGCATTGAGTCAGAGACCATGGATATTTTTGGTGATGCCTCTTCAGATGAATCTACATGAAAGGATACTAAATTTACGACGCGATGATGACTGGTACAAAGAGGTCAAGGATTTTATCGCACAAAACACAATGATGGTACCAAAATTTGAAGGGTTTACTATGGATGACGATGGAATTTTGAGATTTAAAAGTCGAATTTATGTACTACCCAACAACAAGTTGAGGAGTTTAATCCTAAACGAGGCTCAAAGAGCAGTGTACATGGCTCATCCTGGAGTCACGAAGATGAGGGCAGACCGTAAACCCTTTTTCTTCTAGAAAGGAATGAATAAAGACATAGTCAACTACGTGGCAAGATGTCTAGAATGTCAGCAGGTGAAGGCTAAACATAGAAATCCAACAAGATTAATACAACCACATGTTATTCCAGAATCGAAATGGAAGGTCATTTCGATGGATTTCATTGTTGGATTTCCACTCACAACAAGGAGCCACGACTCGATTTTTGTGGTTGTTGACACTCTAACAAAGAGTGCTCATTTTATTTCTATGTGTACGGTGTATCAAGCACCTAACTTATCTAGATATTTCATCAGTGAGATCATGAGGCTGCATGGCGTGCCTAAGAGGATTATATCTGATTGAGGATCGGTGTTACTGGATGATTTTGGACTAGTTTCCAAGAGGCCTTGGGAACCCAACTTAACTTTAGTATTGCGTATCACCTGGAGACAGACGAGAAGACTGAACAAACAAACCAAATCTTGGAGGACATGTTTCATATGTACATTATGGACCAACAGAAGCATTGGGAAGAGTTCTTGCCACTGGTAGAATTTGTGTATAATGCCAGTTATCAAAGTATCATTAAGATGGGGCCTTTCGAGTTTCTTTATGGGTGATCGTGTTGGATGCCTTGAGTTGGGATTGGCTTGAGGATAGGTTCCTGGGGGGACTGGAAGTGATCCAAGAAATGGAAGATCAAATGAAAACTATAAGACAAAGGATCGAGGAAGCACAGTATCGACAGAAGACTTATGTCATTGCGCATCATGTCGACCGTAGTTACAATGTTGGTGATCGAGTATTCTTGCAGGTGAAACCGCATAAGAGTTTGATCAAGTTTGGAAAGGGTGCTAAACTATCTCATAGGTCCGTGGGATCCTGTGAGAGTGTGGAAAATAGAGGGTCATGGCCTATTGACTAGCCTTGCCTAATCCTTGAGGCATATGCACTATGTATTTCATGTCTACGTTTGAGACATTATGTTAGTGACCCTACACATGTTTTGACTTGAGTACCTTGCAGGTATCGAATGAGGGTGCACTCACGGCTAATCCAATCTGCATCCTAGACCATTGCATTCAAAATCTACGACGTTGAACATTAGATCAGGTTAAGGTCCTGTGGGACAACTATAGTCCGCACTTGACGACCTGGGAGGATGCATATTATATGTGCCAGTAGTTTCCATTTTTGTTGATAGATAGACTTATGATACTGTGATACACTTTATTTCAGCACTTATATACTGTGAAACTTCAGGGCGAAGTTTAAAACAAGAGGGGGTGTATGTAACATCCCACTCTTGCACGCACTGAGCGAACTTTATTCTCTGAGGACACTTTCTTGCAAGTGATCCGGATTATTATACGATTGGTCATTTGATTATGATTATGAGATATTATGGATTTGATTATATGTTATTTGGTTTTATTACATAGACAGGTGTTATTGACTAGGTTCTTCTGACTATGCAGGACTTTGGACCTCGAGGATGCATAGGCATCGATGAAACCCCTTGGACTCCAGATCGAGTCAGGGAGTGGACTGTTGGGTTGAATATTGTTGATGTGACATATATACATATGATTAGATGTTATGATGATTGATTATTATTGTTGACATGATTCGTTGATGGATGCAGGTTGACGATAGCTTTTCGACCAGACTCACATGTGGAGTAGAAGGGTCATGCATGACAACTAGAGACTTTGAGGGAGAGGTGTGGGAGAAACCCTGCCATAGCCTACTAGCACTCTCGCCATGGCTCGAACTGTAGGTTAACGATTACCTAGTTCGACATTACCCACAATGTCGTGAGGGTAGACTGTGACAATCGCTCACGATGATTCTAAGGGGCACGCAATAAGTCAGCGGCCTTATTCCTTAGAGGCCCTTAGTCTCCCACAAGATCACCTGGTGGAGTATTGACTCTAGGGGTTTTTTACGTCTACCAAAGTTAGTCAAGAGGCAATTGACACCCTTGGAGCACGTTGTGTGTCCTAAAGGGCACGTTGCGCAAGGAAAATGGAAAGAGGTGAGTGGCACCCTTGGAGAACCTAGTGCATCCTAAAGGGCACGTCACTATTTTAAATGGTAAGTGAATAAACCTAATCGGCCCTAAAATGAATGATGTGATGAGTAAGATTTAAAAAAAAAAATTCCCTAATGAAATGTCACCCAACCTAGTGAAATTAAAACCTAGGTCTAAGTAGAACTGTGGTGAAAAATAATAATAATAATAAATAAACCTGTAACAAGAAGGGGGGTAAGAAATTCAAATTAAATTATTAAAGTCAAATTTTCATGGAGGATTAAAATTTTAAAAAGGAAAATGGTTGTTTTTATCTATTTTTGCTAATTTAATTCTAGTTAAAAAGAAAAGAGGGTAAATGGTTGTTTCATCTACACTTGCTAAATTAATTTTTTATTTAAGAAGAAAAAGGATAAATGGTTGTTTTATCTACACTTGCTAAATTGATTTTTAGTTAAAAAGGGAAAAGAGGTAAACTTAAAAGAAATAGGAAAATTAAAGAAAAAGGGGAAACCTAAAGAAAAGGGGAAACGTAAAGAAAAAGCTAAATGTCTAACTTAGTAAGGAATCTTGCCTTGGGAACTTATTATTTATGAACTCAACTAGGAATTAAGTAAGGCGTAAGTCATTTAAGATTTGTAAGGGAATATTGGGACACCAAGGAGAGTTTTTAGGAATTATTTTAGGTGGGTGAGGGAAATAGGAATATTTAATTAATTAATAAAATTGATTTTCTGGTGCAGCTAGGGGATGGGTGACATGTGTACGGGGGAGGTTTTTCCTAATTAAAATTTATGACAAAGAAATTTAATGAGAATTTGGGAAACTATTTACAACTCTATAAAAAGGATGGAGGAGGAGGAGTATGGATCTGATCTTTTTGCGTAATGTTACGCTATTGAATTTTTCCTTGACTGAACTTTCTCTTGTGGAAGTTGTGATACCCAGCTCAAGTAACGAGTGGTAGCTCGACCTTGCAAGGCGACCTGGATGCTAGCAGTTCCCTGGTATTATGTGTTGTGCCCCTTTGCGGCTCGAGGGGCTCAGGGGGAAGAAGAGCACCCCTAGCGTTGGGTGGGAGGTACCAGTGAGGTCGCATCGGTTGGAAAGCGGGAGTTGGATGGAGCGTGTGCAGGACAACAACTTCAGAGCATTCGTGTTTGGATAAGGTACGCCTGTTAAAGTTGTTACTTGCAATAGAATGTAATTTACACATGTTATTTTATGTGCTCAGTTCAAGATTTCATGGCCATGACCCTTCTTGCACCTGCTTTCCTATGGTATTTGTAACCCCTTTGCTCGATGTATTCTGAATTGATTTCCCATGGCGAACCCAACCTCTTATTGCAATGACTTATCTGTGATTTTTTTATCTATTATTACGAAGAAATTTTTGTTTTTATATTCTATCCCTTATCCTGTAGTTATTAGCCTGTTCTTGAGCAGTCGGCCAGGAGCGGAATCAACAATCATCACTCCGGTGTTTAAAGACCTATATATTTAAATGCCCTAATTTCCTGTGCATGGATAGTAAGTGAAGGATAAATTTCGCCCAACTATCGATCCCTTACTTATCGCTGTGTTTTTCCTTTATGATTGATCTCTAATCTTGCGCCTTGTTGTGAATGATTAACTCTGTGATTTGAATGACCAATCCTGAAATGTTAATATTTTCATTTGAATGTTTAATCCTTGTTGTGATTGGCTTGTCTTCTACTCCTGCGATTGATTTGTTTCTTGTTGCAATCTTTTACTTCTTTTCGTTTTTCTTCCTGGAGTCATCGCCTACATTCTTCTTGGTTGGAATGTTTATAGTTTAAAGATTATGGTATCCTGTAGTGCATCTAGGTCCTTTAACTAATGAGAGTTTGAATTTGATTTTACTGTTGAATAGCCATTATATGCGTCCAATTTTTATTTCTTTTTACTGTTGAAATTACCATCATTTGCATCTAGATATGAATCATTTTTACTACTGAAACCATCATTTATAGTGACGCAGTGTCGCACCCACAGGCACGCCTACTCACAGGATCTTCTCTTTCCTTGGCCCAAAGAACACTAACTGGTCCTTCTATTTCCCTATGAGGAAATCTGCACCCACAGATCTCTTTGCGCAACTCCCCCTCTGTTTACTTATCGGGGAATCAGACTTCAAAACCTTGCAAGGTCAGTGATCGAGCATAGGACTCTCGAATCTCCGAGACCTGATATGAGTCAACGCTGACCCTTCTGTTCCTTTGTCGGGACTTTCTCTATCGGGATCTCGGCACTCGCGGCGTCGAGCAACTCGGTTCTCTGACTCCCGAGTCCCGATATGACGAAACTCCGATGAGCTCGTGGCTTTGAATTTTCAACGGTCCCGTCACCTCGTCGGGATTTCGAAATTCGTGGGATCGCGAATCCTGATGTCCAATGTTTCGGGACTTTACTTTTCCTGAACCCCGATACAGTGTGCTACCTGTCCACCACCAACTCCTATGTCCCCACACTATACTTGTAGCCGTCGGGATATAGCATATCACGATTTCGCGACTCCCGTTACAAAATCTTCGATTCCTTTCTTACGAAATCCCGATAGGCGATTTCGCGAATAATCCAACACCCCTGGCTGGCTTGGATCAACGGCTCTACCCCTTCTGAGCTTTAAACACTATGGGAATATCTGCAGTATCCCCTTGCACCCCCGCAAGATCCAACGGCTCATGGTGATTCACTGATTTTCCCTAGAAGATATCGACCATCCGTTCTTCCTTATGTAATCCACAAAATGACTAAGTGTTCTTCCACATAACTTATCCACCTGCGTGCAGACTTGCAATGCTTCTTTCCAACCTTCAAGGCAAAAATTTTCTATGCTGTCCTTCAACAAATTCAAAGGTCCTATCCCTCCTGATCTTTTCCCCATGACCTCAAGTCCTTCAAGAAAACTCTTGCACGCACTCCTTGTGGCAAACCTTCAACAACGTCGAAGTGTTGAAGTCACTTGACTCTACGCACACCTGCAGCAGCAGTCTGTCAAATGCTTCACTCAGGTTCACAACCCTGAGACTTTTACCCGGCCTGTGCACTCCTTGCACGACTCCTGTGCCCAATTGCACTTCTATATGAATGAGAACAAAAACTATCTCTATCTGAACCCTCTGTCAACGCACTCCTTGCGGACACTTCAACTGCACTCCTTGCAGAAATTATCTTGCTCAAATAGAGAAACAATTGAAAATCATTCCATCTCCCTCTCAGACTTCAATTCATACATGAAATCACATACACAGCATATAAAAGAAAATGTATAACAAAAAGAAAACGTTCATGAGCCTATCATTCAGCACCAATACACAGAGAACAACACAAACCATGAATTTGAATCAAAGCTTTCTATTAATTCAAATGTTTGTACATGGGTGTTTTTACATAGCTCTCTGCTTCTTCTTGCTCCAAATGCTTTTGACTAATGTTACAATGCAGAATGAGGGTGTCTATATCCCGTTTCCCTCTTGCGCTCTACAACTGTCTAGTCTAGAATTAAATTCTTTCTACTTTACATTAACTATTTTAAATGTCGTCTACCTACTAAGGACGAGAGCTATCCTCTCAAGGTCCATTTACAATATACAAGTGTGCCTCATCTTAATGGAACATTTAAGATTTGTGCAACAATTCCAAAGTGTTTTCAAAATTTGTGTTGGCTTGTCCAGTTGTCCTCTGCTTCCGTGCTGGCTTGCTTGATGTGTTGGCGATGCTCCTGCATCATACTCCCTCGCTTGAAAACTTTCATGGGCTCTTGTCCATGAGCTCCTACATGGTTTGTCCATGCTTCTGTATCTCAACTTCAGTCTCCCAGCCGGCATCTTCAACTGGATGGTTCTTCCACTTGACCAGATACTCAAAATATTGTTTTCGCCTGGTCCTCTTACTCACTCTCTTGTCCAGTATGCATTCCATCTGTGGCTTCTCTGCAACTAGGATTTTCTTCGTCCACTGGATCACTGGCTTCTCATCTCCAGTATCTACTTATCCAGCTCTATATGGGTACAAATCTGAGACATTGAATATCGGAGAAATTCTGATCCCATCGGGTAGTTCAATCTCATAAGCATTGTCCCCAAATTTTCTCAAGACCTTGCATGGCCCGATTTTCTTCATCTTCATCTTATTGTATGCTCCTCTTGGGAACCGTTATTTCCTCAAATCTTCCAGATCCAGATCACCAACCTCAAACTGAAGTTGTCTCTGATGTTAATCTGCTCTGGGCTTGTATTCCTAACTTGAATTCTGCAACCGCTCCTTCACCTGGCTGCGAAGTTCCTTCATCATCTCAGTGAATTCCTCTGCACTAGCGCTCCTAGTAGAAGTATGTCCTGAATCTCTCAGTTCATAAATTCCCCTCGACTGCATGCCATAAACAACCTGAAATGGACTCTGGCCTGTTCTTCGATTCACTTAGTCATTGTATGCAAATTCTGCATGTGGTAATATATTGTCCCAACTGATGTGGTGCTCTGTCACCAAGCTTCTTAGCAAGTCTCCCAGACTTCTGTTGACCACTTCCGTCTGTCCATCCATATGAGGATGATAAGATGAACTAAACATTAAATTAGTCCCCATCTTCTTCCATAAGGTCCTCCAAAAATGCCCTATGAATTTCGTGTCTCTGTCTGAAACTATAATTTTTGGCAACCCATGAAGTCGAATGACCTCTTTGAAGAACAGATTTGCAATGTGAGTTTCATCACTGGTATTTTGAAATGGGATGAAGTGTGCCATCTTGGAAAACCTATCCACTACCACAAAGATTGAATCAACACCTGTTTGTGTCCTTGGCAACCCCAATACAAAATCCATGCTTATCGCATCCCACGACCTTTCTGGTATGGGAAACGGTTGATAAAAACCCACATTATGCTTTCTTCCCTTTGAATGCTGGCAAATTCTGCATCTGTCTACAAATATTTTGACATCCGCTCGCATTCACGGCCAAAACTATGACTCATTCAATTTTACGAATGTTTTGTCATGACCGAAATGTCCTGCCAATCCACCACTGTGTTTCTCCTTCAACAGATTCTCCCTCGTGGAGAATTTCGGAATACACGGTTGATTGCCTCTGAAAAACAATCCTTCCTGGATCATGTATTCTATCCACGGGCTTCTGTCTCTAAGATCTGGATTCTCAGTTGCTTCATACGCTTCCTGAAAATCTAGATCATCTGCGTACATATTCCTGAGATCATCAAAACCTAAAGTGCAGACTCTGAACTCCTGCAACAGAAAACACTTCCTGCTCAAAGCATCAGCAAATTTGTTAGCAGTACCAGAAATATGTTTAATCACAAATGTGAAATTTTGCATATACTCAACCCATTTTACATGTTTTTGATTCAAATTCTCCTGTTGAGTCACAAACTGCAGTGCATGATTGTCACTATACAATACAAATTCTTTGGGTATCAAGTAATGCCTCCATTTCTTTAATGCATGTATGATAGCATAAAAATCCTTTTCATACATGGAGTATTTCAATTTCCCTTCATTCAGCTTTTCGCTGAAATATGCTATCAGCCTGTCTTCTTGACTCAAGACTGCCCCGATTGCAAATCCTCTTGCATCACATTTCACCTGAAATGTTTTCTGGAAATCTGGCAACACCAAAACCGGTTGTTCCGTGATCTTCCTTTACAACAGATTGAAACTCTTTTCAGATTCTTCTGTCCAGTGAAAAGACTTATGCTGCTTCTTCACTGTATCCATCATCGTTGCACTAATTCCACTGAAATTCCTGATGAATTTTTGGTAGAAACTAGCCAAACCATGAAAAATTCTCACCTCGAATACATTCCTCGGTGATGGCCAATTCTTGATCACTTCCACCTTATCCGGATCCATCCTCAACTCATTTTCCGAAATAACAAATCCCAAATAAATGAGTTATGTCTTCCTGAATGAGGACTTCTTCATATTAATCAACAACTTCTCCTGATGTAGTTTCTGCATCACTGTAGCCAAATGCTTCAAGTGCTCTTCCACTGATTTACTATAAACCAGTATGTCATCCAAGTATATGATGAAAAATTTCCCGATGAACTCCCTCAGGACTTCATTCATCAACCTCATAAAGGTACTTGGCGCATTTGTTAAGACAAATGGCATAACAAGCCATTCATACAAACCCTCGGTTGTTTTGAATGTTGTCTTCCATTCATCGCCTTCTCTCATGCGAATTTGGTGATATCCGTTTTTCAAATCAATCTTTGAAAAGTACCTTGCTCCACTCAAGCAATCCATCAGATCATACATTCTTGGAAATGGAAACCTATACCTGATGGTTATCTTATTGATCGCCCTCGAGTCGGTACACATCCTCCAGCCTCTGCCTTTCTTCGAACTGAGTACTGTTAGAACAGCACACAGACTCAAGCTTTCCCTGACTAACCCTTCATCCAACAACTCCTGGACTTGCCTTTTAACCTCCTCATTCTCCTGCGGCATCAATCTGTACGTGGATTTATTTGGAAAACTGGCTCCTAGTATGAGATCAATATGATGACTCACACTCATGATCGGTGGCAATGAACGAGGTAGTTCATCCACTATAATGCCAGCAAACTCTTCCAGCAGTTCATGAACTTCATCTAGTAAATCATCCACTCTTGTACTAGTCAGAACAATCTGCGGCTTCCTGACCACAAAGAATTGTGGATCCTCCTTCTTCTTAACCTCGGTAAGAAGTTCCTTTCCACTCATGAGAAGTATTGTGTTGCTTACTTCCGGCTTCACCTCCTTATCCTTTATCGGAAGCAACATGTGTGTCCTCCCATTTTTCTCTAGGGTGTATGTGTTCATTCTCCCATCATGAATCACATTTCTATCATATTGCCATGGTATACCAAGCAATATATGACAAACATCCATGGGAATAACATCACATAAGATCTTATCATTATATCCACCTATCTTGAATTCAACCAAGCATTGTTTAGTAACAGTTACCTGGTGTCCTTTCTGTAGCCATGAAACTCTGTATGGGCTTGGATGATCAGTCATCTCCAGCTCCAACTTCTCTACCATCTCTGTAGATACAAGATTATTCGTGCTACCACTGTCTATAATGACCTTGCATACCTTGTCCTTGGTCTTGCAGGCAGTCCTAAAGATTCTAGTCCTTTGGACTGAACTTTCCACCTCCTTCTCGGGTGTCAAAAGGACTTTTCGCATCATGAGCGATATTTTTCCTTCAGCGTCTTCGGCCTCAACATCCCGCCTCTGTGCTTCGGTGATGTGAGCTTCTCCAATGTCCTTCTTTTTCTCTAGACACTCGTAAGACTTGTGCCCATTCTTTCTGCATGTGAAGCATGTGATTACTCCACCTCTTCCACTTCCTCTGCCTCTAGTACGAGGAAAAGTGTTGTTGTCAGCATAATCTCCTCTCTGATCATTATGTTTCCCTCTCTGTTCAACATATGGCCCCCACTGTGAGGTTCCACCTCTCTCTGCACGAGTCTGAGGTTTGTCCTGGGCAACTGCTTTGCCTCTAGGCTGACTTCTGCCTCGGCCCCTCTGACTCTATTTTCATCTCAGCTTCTCTTCAGCTTTCAGAGCCATCTGATAAGCATATTCCACTGTTCGGATGGTTACCATGCTCATATCATCCTGGATATCATATCTCAGGCCATTCATGTATCTGGAAACTTTTTCATCATCGCTCTCCTGATGACCTGCCCTGATGTTCAGTCGATAGAATTCCTCAGTGTATTCTTTCACTGTCATCAGATTCTGTCTCAGGTTATGCATTCTCCTGAACAGAGTAATTTGATAATCCCTGGGGATGAATTTCGCCTTCATCTTCACGATCATCCTGTCCCAACTCTTGATCTTCTGGTTTCCCTTGCAGCGCCTGTCAGCTTGTAGTTCATCCCACCACAATGTTGCATGTCCTTTTAAGCATGTAACAACATGCTTGACTTTCTTGTCCTCTTCGACATCTTCGTAGTCGAAGTAAGTATCCAGAGCTCTAATCCAATCTAGTATCTCCTTTGTATCCAAGTTTCCCTCGTAAATTGGAATGTACATATTCACTCTTGCACCCATCCTGGAAATAGCTTTGATCAAACTCTCATTTGATGCATCTTCGACTATAACTTCCTCCTCTCGTTCAGCCTCTATTTCACTATCGAAATCACTCAGATCCCCTACACTAGCTATGCATCTTTGCGTTGTCTCCATGTCCTCGAGTCTCGCTCGGAGGTCTCTCATCTGTCTCACTATGGATGGATCAGTTATCTACCTGCCTCTTCTTCTCTGCACTTCCCTATCCTCTGGATCAGGTGACTTCCTATCTCTCATTGGTGGAATGGTGAATTCTCCTATTCTCTGCTACAGAAAGCAAAGAACAATCTGTCTTAGCTCTGATACTACTTGACGTTGTGTATAAGAGTACTCCTTACCTCTTATTCCTTCCTCGCCTGAAATATATAGACAAGAATCTGAAGCTCTGATACCTAACTGACGCAGTGTCGCACTTGCAGGCATGCCTGCTCCCAGGATCTTCTCTTTCCTCGGCCCAAAGAACACTAACCGGTCCTTCTATTTCCCTATCGGGAAATCTGCACCCACAGACCTCTCTGCGTGACTCCCCCTATCTTTACTTATTAGGGATTCAGACTTCACAACCTTGCGAGGTCAGTGATCGAGCGTAGGAATCTCGAATCTCCGACACCCGATATGAGTCAATGCTGACCCTTCTGTTCCTTTATAAGGACTTTCTCTATCGGGATCCCGACACTCGCGGTGTCGAGCAACTCGGTTCTCCAACTCCCGAGTCTCGATATGCCGAAACTCCGATGAGCTCGTGGCTTTCACTTTTCAATGGTCCCGTCACCTCGTCGGGATTCCGGACTTCCCGGGATCGTGAATCCTGATGTCCAATGTTTTGGGACTTTACTTTTCCCGAACCCCAATACAGTGTTCTACTTGTAGCCATCGGGATATCGTGTATCGCGATTTCGCAACTACCGTTACCAAATCTTCGATTCCTTTCTTACGAAATCCCGATAGGTGATTTCGTGAATAATCCAACACCCCTGGCTGGCTTGGATCAATGACTCTGCCCCTTCTGAGCTTTAAACACTATGGGAATATCTGCAGTATCCCCCTGCACCCCCACAAGATCTAACGGCTCACGGTGATTTGCTGATTTTCCCTGGAAGATATCGACCGTCCGTTCTTCCTTATGCAATCCACGAAATGACTAAGTGTTCTTCCACAGAACTTATCCACCTGCGTGAAGACTTGCGACGCTTCTTGCCAACCTTCAAGGCACAAATTTTCTACGCTTTCCTTCAACAAATTCGAAGGTCCTATCCCTCCTGAGATTTTCCCCACGACCTCAAGTCCTTCAAGAAAACTCTTGCACGCACTCCTTGAGGCAAACCTTCAACAACGTCGAAGTGTTGAAGTCACTTGACTCTGCGCACACCTACAACAACAGTCTATCAAATGCTTCACTCAGGTTCGCAACCCTGAGACTTTTACCCGGCCTACGCACTCCTTGCATGGCTCTTGTGCCCAATTGCACTTCTGGATGAATGAGAACAAAAACTATCTCTATCTAAACCCTTTGTCAATGCACTCCTTGCGGACACTTCAACTGCACTCCTTGTAGGAATTCTCTGGCTCAAATAGAGAAACAATTGAAACTCATTCCATCTCCCTCTTAGACTTCAATTCATACATGAAATCACATACACAACATATAAAATCAAATGTATAACAGGAAGCAAATGTTCATGAGCCTATCATTCAGCACCAATACACAGAGAACAACACAAACCATGAATTTGAATCAAAGCTTTCTATTAATTCAAATGGTTGTACATGGGTGTTTTTACACAACTCTCTGCTTCTTCTTGCTCCAAATGCTTCTGAATAATGTTACAATGCACAATGAGGGTGTCTATATCCTGTTTCCCTCTTGCGCTCTACAACTGTCTAGTCTAGAATTAAATTCTATCTACTTTACATTAACTATTTTAAATGTTGTCTACCTACTAAGGATGAGAGATATCCGCTCAAGGTCCATTTACAATATACAAGTGTGCCTCATCTTAATGTCTCATTTAAGATTTGCACAACAATTCCAAAGTGTTTTCAAAATTTGTGTTGGCTTGTCCAGCTGTCCTCCGCTTTCGCGTTGGCTCGCTTGATGTGTTGGCGATGCTCCTGCATCATATAGGCATCCCCATTCCATTTTGTTTTTCCCAATTGTTTTACCCATAATCGTTTTGAAGGATCATTACTTGTGTTTGAATCCCCTTCTTGAACTCGAAACGTTTTTTTTTTACCCAGCGAGTTTGTTGACACTGAATTATTTCTGGACAATTTTCTTCTTATCTTGGGAAAGACAGGGATTTGAACATCATCATTTCCACAGTGTTTACACACAACAATTTATAATCATTCACTAGTGAATCATATAGTTCTTACACAGCGATTTCATCTCTCTTTACCCTACGATTTCATCCCTCTTTACCCTGCGATTTCATCCTTCTCTACACAACAATTTCGTCTTCTTTACACAGTGAATCTTCCCCCATCCTTCACTACTGCATGTATTGCATTTGAATAACAATTTTGTTTACTGTTGACAACGATTTAGTGTTATGGATTTCCATATCATGGACAAAAATCTTATGCTAAGAATCGCAACGATTTGTATGGTGTGTATGTATTAGACAACAAATTATATGCAGTGATTTGTGCATGGCAATGATTTTGTATGTTTTGTACATTGTATTGTATGACAATGCTATCATGTATGATAGACGTTGTTACATGCCAATGGTAGTGTTTTTTACAATTAAATGACCGCATTGTAAACGTTGTTGTGCCTAACGGTGATTTGAATATCATAATTAACTCAACACTTTCATGAATTTATTAGACTATGATACCATACCCTTAGTAGACAACAATAGAGTATGCCATATTTACCCCACAATATCATGCATTTACTAGTCTACCACACCATACCTTTTGAATAGATAGCAATACCATATTTGGATAGACAGCATGTCATATATTAATAGACAGCCACATAATGTACTCATAGGCAATGACTTTATTGGTTTTAGATAGTATATTTGTTAAATAGCGAATTCATAATGGGCTGGGTGCAGTAATATAATAGCATCATGGATAGCGATATCATTATTATAATATTCATGGATAGCGTTTTTATTATGTTAATTCCTATGTTTTTAATATGGAAAAATCCTTGCATTTTTAATCTCAATGATTTAATATGTAGAGACTGTGATTTAACATATAAACAACGATACATTCTTTACATGGTAGCCAATGATATATTCCTTATATTCTTTATATTTTGTTGTTATATTCTTTACATTTCCAATGATTAGAATTTGAATAGCGAATTTATGGTAGATGGGGATGCAACTATTAAGACAATGATTTCATTTAATGGATAGTAATATTACTATAGCCTTCAATATCATTGTTAAACCGTAACTTATTTTATTAGACAACATGATTGATAGCGATTATTAGATAGCAATTTTATTATATTGTTCAGTTAAAATATAGCATATTCAATTTTAAAGGACATGTTTTATATTGTTTAAAAAGACATGTTCCATATTGTTTATGTTTAAAGGATAGTGAATTCCTCCTTAAGAGAATACTTATCTGATATTGGAATTTTTAAATAGTTACAATGAGCTAATTGTTTAATAATAATTATTTCAATGTTTGTTGATTGATGTATGTTTGCAATATAAATTGTTGCACAAGGAATTTAATGTGTCATATGAATGTTATATTCATCATATTCCCTTGTGTATTGTTGTCTTGTCAATTCTTGGTTGGGCTCTTGGGTTAGTCCTCATGTTTTTGACAGTTAATTCGGTATCCTAGCGCGAGGGATTTGGCTTGGGTTAAGGATCTAGAAATGTTGTGTTGTGCCATGTTTATTGTCACGCCTATCGCCTTTTGACGACATGATTCCTGATGAGGGGATCATTGCATGCCCTGATGGATAGATGTGAATGATAACCTGGCTGGAGTCTTTTGCTTCCTGATGTGGGTGTTTGTTCGTTGTAATTGATGTTGGTACTTGGTTATGTAATGCCTCAATGTGCTTGGTTTTTCGTGTCGTAGGGGTTTTCTAGTTACTGGTCGTCAAGTCGATGTGTCGGGATTGTTGTTGTTTTCCTTTAGCTTGTGGACATCGACTTCCTTGTGTCGGGCGGGTAGTTGTTTGTTTACCTATTGATTATCTCATGTTTCGTCTGGTTCCATGATGTGCTAGTATGTTGGGTCGTTGTTGTATGTTACATGAATGTATAAGTTGTGTTCATTGTCAAGTTGTGTTGTTTAACTATTGTTTTTTTTTTTTGTCCTTATTTAAAAAAAAAAATGCTTTGTGTTGTGTCGCATGTAGTCTTAAATATGGGATCGTTACACCACATGACCCAATGTCATTGGGTCATGTGATATCGACAAGTTCCATTTATAATTTGGAGATCATTGTTAAATAGTTGGCTTTGCATGGCCAATGAGTTTTATAGAAAATACCAAAAATGGTGGGGTTATGCAATGTTCAACTCTCCAATATACATAATTATCCAATATACATAACTAGTTTCTTGCAAATAATATTCAATGCAAGGATTGAAGGTAACGAAATTGAATTTAGAAAAGGAAAGGAAAATGTATTTTTCTTTCCTTTGAACTCGGAATTAGATTATCTATTTATTTTTCTATATACTTATCGTTAAATTGAGTTGTAGGGATAAATATTGTTAAGGTTTTGGCGGAGAATGGAGCATGGGAATTTCTCAATTTTGAGATGGAATAATGAATTAAAGGGAGGTTGAAGAAGCACGAGTTTGTTTGGATAATAATATATGGTGGTGTAGGGTAGGTAGCAAGAATTGGGAGTGATAAGATGAATCCCATCTAGGAAATAACTAATAAGCACAACGTTTGCACTTGCTAATATGATTATAATAACACGACATTCAACATTTATGACCACAGGTACTAGTCAAACTAAAACACTATGTTTTGAAAATAATTTGTGATTGACATGTTATTCGTCATCCACCATTCATCTCCATTGTTGGGTGAAAACTTTTTCTTTTGGGAAGACCATTGAGGATCCTAAAAAGTGTGCAATATTTAAACCCATCTATCTACATATTGCATAAAAGTGTCTTTGAAACATAGCAGCTCACCATTGAATAGTTTGTGTGCTTGGTGGGTTTTATAGAAGTTGTAAAAAAATGGTGGGTTTGTGCAATGCTCAAACCATCTTAACATAACTATGTAATGCTCTAATATGCAACCGGTTTCCTACAAATTGTAGTCAATGTAGGGATTTACGGTAACGAAATTAGGATTTTAAGAAGGGAGTGAAAATATATTTTGTTAGTTTGAGCTTGGAATTGGATCATCTAATTATTTTTTCTATATGTTTATATGTTTTTGTAAGTTTAGTTGTAGGGAGAAAGGCTACTAAGGTTTTGAAAGAGAATGGAGTGCAAGAATTTCTTATTTTGGAGACAATAAATCTAATCAAGGGGAGGATGATAATGCACAAGTTTATTGCATTGACAATAGGTGGTGCAAGTTAGGTAGTAGGTGTTGGTGGTAATAGGTTGAATCTCATCTAGGAAGTGGCCAACAAGCACAACCTTCACACTTATTATTATGATTTAATAACAACGCAACATTCAATAGTCATATAACCGTAGGTACTACTCAAATTAAAACACTATGTTTTAGCAATAATAACATAGAAATTAACATTTCAAACTAAAATCAAAATTAAAATTATTTTACTTACAATATAAGATTATACAATAAAATTAAATTAAACTATATAACATCAGCCAATGTTAACTCTAAAATATATATAATTTTAATTTAACCAATTTTCTTTCATAAAAAACAATATGTATATGAACATGCCTCAACTAAAATCAACATGACATCTTCAACCAAATTGAACAATAACCCCTATAACTAAATTAAAATCTCACAATTAATTTCATCTTATTTATTAATGCTTTGATAAAATAAACTAAAATTAATATTTTTTTACCACTTATTATATTGGAAATAAAGTGCCACTCATTACTTTCAACATGGTTGTACTACATGAAATACACATCATTAAGATCACATTCAGACTACATGCAATACACATCATCAAGATCACATTAACACTATGATATGTATACCTATAAACCTTTCTTAAAAAATATTATTCTTTCAAAACTTTGTTTTTCCTTATAAATTATTATTAATTGAAAATAATTATAAACAGTCAAAGTAAAACCATATAAAAATTTAATATTATTTGAAAATAATTATAGATGGTCAAAGTAAAACTATATAAAAAAATGGTATAACATTATATTTAGGCTTATTACTAACATAATTACATTATTAAAAGTGGTTGACATATTAACAAATTTTAATAATGTAGTTGTGTTAGTTGACTATCCATGAGCATGAGGATTAGTAGATTATGGTTGATGATGGTCAATTTATAGTTGAAGAGGGTTTATTATGGTTGACTATGGTTTATGATAGTGAATTTACAGTTGAAGAGGGTTTATTATAGTTGACTATGAGTAATCATGATTGACCATAGTTGACTATGGTTGATCATAATTGTCCATATTTAACTATAATTGAGAACATAGTTACCAAATTCACCCCTATCCAGAAAAAAATACGAAATTATCTATTCTAATATACAATAGTTCAATGAAATTAGATACAATTAGTTAGCATGTATGAAAGTGGAAAAAATGGACAAATTTGATAAGAAGTGACCACATACATTTTCTTAATAAGCATATGAGTTCACATATCTAAATCAATGAGGTAGAGAAAGGAATAACCAATCAATGCAAGAATGAGGAATCATTTTAGTTTTTCCATCTCCTTTGTGCCAATATAATTCCTAAAGATAATATGTATCTATGTTCTTTCCCTAGAAATAAAAAGGAAGCTATGCCTGGAAGTGTCAAAATGGACCATCCATTGCCTTGCTACATTTTACTGCTTGGGATTAGCTAGATAATATCAAAGATTGTAAAGGGTTTCTCTAAGATTGCAAGAGAGGACCTTTAGCTACCAGGTAAAGGAACTAAGTTTGTATGGACAACTCGGCATGACAAGAGATTTCAAGAGATTAAGCAACTTCTTATCTTGTTACTTTTTTTTAATGCTGAGAAAAAATCTCATCCATGCTAGGTCAAGCGTGAAGCTTGTTGAACTAACATAGAATTCACACTTCTAAAACAAGTCGATGACTAATCGATTTATGAATAGATTTCCTAACCAGTCAGCATTATTAGAACCTTAATCATGATCTGGGAGAAACGAGAGAAATATTACATAAATAAGTTTTAAAACTAAGAGGAATTTTGGAGAAAGGAGGAGGGCTCAACATCTCTTGATGAAATATTGTTACACTATCTAGAGTTATCAGAAATCATAAGTGATTCAAATTTTAAAATAAATGAAGATGAAAATGAGCCTCAAAATGTATATTGAGAATTTATAGTCCAAATTTTTATGCTATCGAATCGAATTCAAATCCGAGTTCAAATTCGAACTTAGTAACTATGGTTGATGGTGCGTATTTCAAGTGAAAGACATAGTTCTCATGAAATACATAGCTACTTCCACACTCGAGTTCCTAAATAAAGAAACCTTAAAAAATACTCACACCTTGCCTCTCATGAACTTATGATGATTATAGTACTTATGATGATGTTAGTATACAAAAGGCTAATAATAGCTCATATATAAAAAAGATTATAATTCGCACAAAAGCCTGGGCATGTTGCTGAGAATATAATATTATGACATTTTAATTATTCATACAACAATTCACATGTACTATGCTCCAATATAATTAGAAATCAAATCAAATTCTTAACCTATATACTCATGAAATTTATAATGCTTTGACAACTTCTCATCATATTTTAATAGTGAATTTTCGCATAACAAAAATTTTTGATTGTACAATATTCCAAGGATGTTATTCCTCTCTCAAACATCCATATAAATCCATCTAACTCACCATTGATGTGTGAGGAACTTTTTGTACAATCTTCCAAGGATGTTTTTCCTCTCTCAAACATCCATATAAATCCATCTACCTCGGTGTTGATTTGCGAGGCACTTTGACAAGGTTTTCTCACACATTATTTTTATCGGGATTTTTATTGTCTCAACATGGTACGTATGTTATAGGTCATTGAGGAATCTCAAAAAAGGCCTTGTCCTCTAAGTTTTTTGTGTAAACGGGTGGAGAAGAAACCTCATAGGAAATATGTTGGTGTCCTCAGAGATTCCATGGTGTCGACGTCCTTGGAGAGCATGAGTTTTTAGATAATTGAAGAACACTCGATTGACATGTTGTTCATCATATGCCACTCATCTCCATCATTGGATGTGAACTTTTATTTTGGGTATACCATTGGAGGATCCTAATAAATGTGTGGTCTTTAAACCAATTTATCTAAGTAATGCTTAGAGTGGTGTTTGGTTTCCCACATCACCCAATGTCATTGGGTCATGTGATATCGACAAGTTCCATTTATACTTTGGATATCATTGTTGAATAGTTTTCTTTGCATGGCCAATGCGATTTATAGAAAATACCAAAAATGGTGGGGTTATGCAATGCTTAACTCTCCAATATACATAATTATCAAGTTTAGAGAATGGAGTGCAAGAATTTCTTCTTTTGGAGACAATAAATCTAATCAAGGGGAGGATGATAATTCACAAGTTTATTGCATTGACAATATAAGGTGATGTAGGTTAGGTAGTAGGTGTTGGTGATAATAGGTTGAATCTCATCTAGGAAGTGGCCAACAAGCACAACCTTCACACTTGGTATTATGATTTAATAACAACACAACATTCAATAGTCATATAACCATAGGTACTACTCAAAATTAAAACACTATGTTTTAGCAATAATAACATAGAAATTAACATTCCAAACTAAAATCAACATTCACAACTCGTTTACTTACAATATAAGATTATACAATAAAATTAAAATAAACTATATAACATCAACCAATGTTAACTCTAAAATATATATAATTTTAATTTAATCAATTTTCTTTAATAAAAAACAATATGTATATGAACATCCCTCAACTAAAATCAACATGACATCTTCAACCAAATTGAACAATAACCCCTATATCTAAATTAAAATCTCACAATTAATTTCATCTTATTAGTCCCTGTCGTAGGCATAGAGGGACTATAGTGATCGATAATTTGTTGTCTTAGTATTAGTTTGTCCTTTGACCACAAATATTTCGATAATATCTATTGTTGGAACTAGGGAACTTAAAACATTGTTTTTTATACAATAAAAAGAACCATATATGTCATGATCTTACTGGATAACAGATTGGAGGTCTTATTGTCGGCTTCATTGTTCCCAATGTTATATATGTTGGCATATCCAAAGTATTTAATTGTATATGGTCTTTTTGAATCATATATTTTCTTATGCATTGCTCCAAGGTGGATTAATGCTAGCATTAGTTCTAATGTTTGTCTTAGCATTATCTGGCAACATTGTCTTAGATCATATATGGTGTTTTTTTTATTTGTACTAATCATATTGAAATGTTTAGATATCCAAGCTTTATAGTGATCGATAATTCCAAAGTTTATGACCTTATATTGTGTTTTTTATTTTTTTGTGCTACTATTATTAGTCCCTACCGAATGTATTTGTATTGAAATGTATTGACACTTTTTTTGAGGTGCTTGAATAGGCTTCACAACTTAAATGTTTACATGACGTGAGGTCCTCCAACAGGCCTAACATCTTAAATGTTTGCATACCACGAGGCCCTTACACAGCCTGGCAGCCTTAAATGTTTATCTAAATACGCTTCTCGGAGTACATTTTTCCTCAAAATTTTCCATACAATGTTTCAGAGCTTTTGGACAATATTTTTGTCCACTGCCAGTTGAATAGGCATTATTTGTTTTTGCAATGCAATTTTGTCATCGTTGAAGCTATATACATTGTTTATTGGTTCGATGAGTGCCTCTTCTTCCCTGGTTCGTCGGTTGTTTCTTGTTGTTGTTTGGTTCACAATTCGACTTGGGATTTTTCCTTTCATCGTTTCGAAGTAAGTTTCCATGCCATAGTTTCATTTTCTATTCCTTCTTTGTTGTTCAGTGTTTGCAGTTTGCAAGTAAGAATGTTTGCTTGTTTCTACTGGCATGCTCATCATATGTTTTCAGTTCCTTCTGTGCTTTGGTTGAAGTTTCTTAATCGTTGGAGATACATATGTTGTTTACTAGTTCGATGGTTGTTGCTTGTTCTTTGGTTTGTTGGTTCATCAGTTGTTGGTTGTGTTGTTTTGGCTCAAGTTTATGATTTAAGGACTTGTGGCTGCAGTTGGGCCTATTCGTGCTTTATCGTTGGTTTGGTGCTTGTTTTTTTCTTTTGTTTCCTTCGGATTTGCAGGGTTGGGGTCCTGTGCCGGCAGTTGGAGAGGTTTTTTTTTCTGTACTACTATTATTTTTTGGGGCGCTTAACGGTGTTCACCCCCTGCACCCACGAGTGGACATGCAGTTGTGTTATTTTCCCTGTCTGGCGAGGTCGATATCTGTTCTACTGTGATATTTTGGTGTATCTGATCTGTTGTGATATTTGGTTGGTTCTTCGGTGTTGACATGATAGAAAATAGTTGCATGAAAAATAGTTCGAGAAGTACATGTGAAATTGCAATATCCCTTGTTTTTTTGTTAAAAAAAAGCATATGAAAGATTCACTCATAAACCATGTATGGTGAAATGTGCCCATATAAAAATACATGTTATTTATCCTCTACATAGGATGGTGTGCCCACGATACAATTTTTCTTGTACTTGAGATATGATATGTACAACAAAGATACTGCAAAATTATATTTCTGTGTCTGGAAGAATGTCTGGGTAGTTTTCCATGGAAAAACAAAATTTTGTATCATGGGCACAACAGTCTATGTAGAGGATAAAGAACATGTATTTCCATGGGTGGAAGCATATCTGAATACTTTTCCATGGAAAACCAAAAAGCGTTTAGCTGCGGCCATGCAATTTCGTAATATTTTGTGGCTTGTAATATATTTTGGGCAGGGGACAAAATTACATAACTATATCTATGGATGGAGAAGTGCAAAGTGTAAATGTATTGAACCTACACAGAATATATCTAACTAGAAAATACTACACACATTTGCAGAGAGAAATTGAGAAAGAAGAAGCAAGATAGAAAGAATGGAAGAATTCTCATTAACTGTATTCCACACTCAAAGAGTGAATAATTTACAATATATATAGGATAAATGAGTAACTAATGAGCCATAGTGGTGGTATAGATTGATCTGGACACACATCATTTTAAGAACCAAATATCAATATAGCATAGAAAATCCTCAGAAAAAGTACTCAGCGCCTTGAAAAAGAGAGAATTTTAGATAATAAGCCTCTTTGAGGGGGCAACCTCCTTTTACCCCACTTAAATGTTCAAGTACAAGATGATTCAAAATGAAAATTTCTCCTTGGTATATATAGGAGACTAGGAGGTATAATTACAACTAATGGCCTAAAGCCGACATAA
>ML800633.1:28536-45911 GCA_009831015.1 Picea engelmannii
TGTTGACCCATAAGGATTGTCTATAAATAAGAGAGGTCATTGTGACATTACATATCATGTAGAGTGTGTGGAGACATGATGGATCTAGCATAAGTGAGTCTGCACTTGTGCTAGGAGGATTGGTGATCTCAACAAAGGGAAAGTCTACAAGGTGGCGAATCTGGCCCTGAAGAGAGAAGTGAAGAAGGTTGCACGTGTGGAGTGAATTTTTCGTACAATACGCGGTTTGCATGAGGATGAAGCACATATATATACAGGTTGCAGAAGGACAAATCATGTATAGGGTATATGCAAATTACAATGGAGAAAACAACGTATATACGCAGGTTTCCAGTCAGGTGAATAACGTATTTGATTTATTGGGCATGTACAGATACGTACAAGCTAATAGGTGACGTCAACATGCCGTATATGTGGTCTACAACAGATTCACGTGCATAGGAGATTCCTAGGGATATTGTTGAGGTTTGGTTTTCTTATTTGTATGGTTATTGGAGAACAAGGTTCTTCTCAGTTTTGGTGACTTTGGAGGACAAAGTTGTATTAGATTTTGGTGATATTGTGTTGGCTAGGAGGGATGGTTTTTCCCTCAGGTTTTGTGATGATAACAAGATTACGGAATTGAAATTGTGTCTCATGTGTATTGATGATTCATATTTGACCTTTGTGTTTCCACTACATATGTTTTCAATCAATAATTTCAGCGTAAAGTTGTTCAGTGATAACAATTAGGGTTTTATTGTTAGATCACTAGGAAGCAATTTTCAGATATGCAATTAGTCACATAGAGTTGCATGTGAAAATTGACACTCTTTTTAGCTAAGGCCTTTGAAAAATAACCTATATTCTTAATTCCCCAATCTCCCATCTCTTTAGGGACTGCAATTCTATTCCAAGAGGCCGAAACAAAATTCTTCTTCTCATTGCCTCTAGCCCATATGAATTTGAAACTAAGTTTCATTATCTTATCTAGCACTCCTTTGGGTATGAAATTTAAGGGTATCCAGTACACTCAAATTTCTTCCAAAACCAATTTGACCAACACCATTATGCCTTAGTGTGACAACTACTTATTGCACCAAAGATAATATTTTTCTCTACCTTTGATATCATCCATCTCCGATATGATTTGGAGTAATCATTTGGTTCTAAATAAAACCCTAAATACTTGATCCATGACTACAAATCAACTTGCTTGAATGTTAATAAGTTTAATAGGTCCCTCTTGACCTCGTCATTAAATCCCATGAAATAAATGGTGGATTTATTCAATTTCACAACCATCCCTATTGTCAAACAATATAGATCCATTATTTATTTTAGATTACGAGAATCCCTTCCAGGTCATTTGTAATGTGTCTGGTACCTTTTGTCCAACATTGAGGATACAAGGTACTTCTTAAAACCACAAATTTCCTTCATCTTGTTTCTCTAAAACCATTATGTAATATACCTAGCCTTCTAGCTAAGTTGATATCCACATTTTATAGCTTTGATACCATAATTCATCATTGTTCTGTTATGAAATGATTAATGCATGCAAACACGACAATGCAAGCTCATGCAACAAAATTAACCAATCATAGTTACAAATGTAGACTTATAAATGCATGTAGAACAACATTCAATTCATACTTAAAAACATTAAATAAACAAAATTACAATTAAACCATAGACACTTATCTTTCTAGGAATTCATCACCAACTGGTTGTAGACAAAGGATTTTCCACCCAACCATAGGCTGTCTATTTCCCATAATGTTTTTTGGAACAGGGCCACCCACAAGCTAAGGCTATGAGTATACAAGGATGAAATCATCTATGGTTAGCTCTAATCCTCTCACATAGCTCAATTTCCGAACAATTCACAATTTCTAAACTCCTACATCTATTCCAATCCACCAACTCTCTTTCCCCATCAGCCTGCACAACCCAAGGAATGAGATCCCCTTCTCTACCATGCAATCCCTCAGGTTATCCCACTTCCCTTCAGGGATATAGCACAAAATGACCATGAAATCTTTGAGTTGGGGACTCCCAAGATTCTCAGTTGTAATGGAGTTTTCTCAACGGTAGCAATTTTCTTTACACATGGGCATAATTTTTACATAATTCATGGTATCCATTTTCCATAACTCTATTACAACCATTCTATGGTAGCTTAGGCTCTCAGAAGACCTCTAGGAGTAATGATTGGCAACTCTCTCTTGCATAACCAAAATTCATGGATTGTATCTACATGAGTGGAAGAAGCCACATGCCTTCATAAGAAGCCCATGTATCTCACTTCCCCACTAACTCCAAGGTTGATATGACTTAATATAACACAAAGTGAAAGACTTAGGCTTAGGAATAAAATATTGTTATCTTACTTTGGACCCCTTTGATCCCCTAAACCCCCTTTCTTTCCTCTCTTGTGGAATCATAGCACCTCATATTTTTTGTCCTTCTCCATCTGCAACCTATGATGTATATTTTTATTATTATTCAATGTACATTTACATATTAAATCATTTGGCTCTCAACCTTTCATCATATACACATATACACATTACTAATCCATGGATAAAAAATGGGGGTATTACATTCCCCTCCCCCTATATTTGTGCATTGTCCTCGATGTATATCACCATTATATACAATATTTTTTACATCAAAATTTCAAAACAGATGTGGGTATGCCACTCACTTTGCATCCTCAAGCTCCCATGTGTAGGTTTTAAACCTTTTTTTGTTGATTTTTGTAGCAATGGATAAGTATTTCTAGACATGTCTATGTGTCTATACGTGTGGAAGTCGTTTAATTGACCTTTAACCTTAGTAATTTCACTTTAATAATTTATTTATTTAAGTGAAATGAATTTTATAGAAAAGTGAGTTAATCTAATGAAATGTTAAAGTTTTGACTTAGGCTTTGGCATTAGTGAATTAGACGAATCTCAAACATTGATCTCAAGTGGGTTGAGTTTCAATCTCAACCGTTAATCACTTTGGAGATTAGGGTTTTGATTCAGTCATAACTCAAGCTTATAAAAGGACGACTGAGTGAAGAAGGAAGACACATTGAGTGAGCAGAAGAAAATGAGATAGTGGGATCTCAATGATTAGGTCAAGAAGGAACTTCATCCAAGTGTCCAGGGTATGAGGAAGAGAACAAGGGGCAACAAGGGAGAAGCGGGCAACAAAATCGAAGGATAGATTTCGAGGGTGTGATAAAGTAGTAGATATATAATTTTTTGTTGTTTGTATTTTTCTTCAGAGGGCTACTTTCCTAGTCAGGGAGCCCTTGAAAGCTTTGATATTATTCTTAATGAGAAGATAATTTGAAGGGAAAAATTTATATGTGTGCATAAGATTGGTTTCCATTTTTGCTTCCGCCGATTTATTGTTTTAACCATTAAAAACCCAATTGTTCTTTTCATTCAGTAAATCTGAAGTAATAAGTAAATTATAGTAAGGTATTTGCTAGGTAATAATTTGTCAAGGTAATGGGTGAAAAAAATAACATGGTATCAGACGTTTGTCTCTAAAATGGAGACCAATTTGCATAGACCCTATGATTTTTGGCAAGTACAACTATACGGACACGCGGGCAACCTAGAACAACCGCGAGCAACCACAACAGGGTCGTGGGAAAAGACAACCTCTAGTGTTATTCTCCACATGTTGTTGATGGCCTCTTGCAAATCACGTAGGTATCCTTCAAATATAAACCCGTTCATCCTTTTGTGCCTAGCATCTGACATGTCTTTCAGCAATAAATATCTCGCTCCCTGATTAGGTTTGGGTCTGGTACTGAAAGTTACATATCTTGGTTCCCTCCATCCCATAAAGGCTATTAACATGATCAACCATGAATACTGAAACTCTGTTCCTAGATCCCGCGCATCCTTGCAATCATCTAGGAAACAAGTTCAAGAGATAGGGTGCCCAGCTCACCGTGGTGCCCTCGACACACTGAGCTGCAACTGCGACAACCCCAACCAGAACTTGCTCCTTGCGACATTTTCTTAGCAGCTTACAGGCTAAGATTTTTGCGCCCATTTGTGTTGCGACATCGTTGATCCTCTTGATAATGATTCCTCGTGTCCCCATGTAGGTACCATGCTTCTTCTTCATCTCTTCCGCTAATGCTTTCTCCTTGGATTTGTCGTCAAGAAACTGTGCGAGATCCATGCCCTGGGATGGCAACCCTGTTATGTTCGCAATAAGCTCTATGTCTATCGAGACAAGCTTGTCCAACCATATGTCCCCACCATGTGTGACTGCTAACAATTGTTTGACGCACCCGCTTGCGTACTGTCCTCTGCCAAAGTGTGGTAGGTCTAGTATACCTAAAATCCCTATTGTCTCCAATCCCGTTGCCCATTGGAGTGGCTGATCAATCGGTTCCCCAACCAAATTTGTGCCCACAGTCTCTAGGTATACTCTCTTTTGCAAATTTCAAAAACTTGTCTGTGTCTGCTACATCATGGTCTGAGTATTTTAGCTTGTGAATATGCCCTAGCAAGCCTGTTTCCACTCGTACCCCATCTGGTATACGCGGTAGAACGAGGGTTGCGACAGGTTGCTTGCGAGGTGACCTAGGTACCTGCTACTTGTCTTTCTTCGATGGTGGCTGGCTTGAGGTTCCAGTGGCCCCCATTTGTGCTACAAAGTACCATTCTGGCCAACCTGTGACATCTTCTACTATTCCTTCCGGTGGGTGGTCTGACACGGTGGTTTGAGACTCATATGTTGCTTCCTGATTCTTCGTCTTTCCATTAACTCCCAAAGCTGCTTCAGTGTTCTCTAGTTGTGCCTCCTTAAGGGTTTCTATGGTTTGGTTCCGTTGCTCTTGTACCTCTGCCTTTCTATCTATATTCGTGCCCTCCGGCTCTGGTTGTTGGGTTTTTTCCACTACAGGTGTGGGATTCACTAGTGTTGTGTCTGGGGATGGGATTTCATCGACATTGACGATCTCCGACGACTGTTGTTCTCCCTCTTCCAATTGTACATGTGACTTGGTTCTAACTCTAGGTTGTCTGGCACTCTGGCTTACTTCTGCTTGCTTTGGTGGTGCCATGCTGGTGAATGTCGAATGTTTGTTGAGTTAGAATGGTCTCTGTTACCTCTGTGAACTCGACACTGTGCTCCTTAGCCTCTATCGCTCTTTGTCTATTCTCTTTTCACAAATGGACTCTTTGCTCCCGCGTCTGTGCGTTGTATGGGCATCACATGAAGCTCGTCGAGGATGATACCTTAATTGTGGGTTCAATGCACCTCCAGTTCTCTCGTACTTGCCATTACTTTTCCTTGCCATCTCCAGTTGGCGCGATTAATGTGGTGTCCCATTGGTCCTTTCCGACATTCAATTCCGCCTAACTTTGTCATTTCGTACTGCTTTTGTCGTCTTTCTATTTCCCACGTGTTTCCCTTTTTATGTGGGCACTGTCCTTCACCTCGCTGAGTTTGTATTCCTAAGTATGTGTGCCCTTTCTGTCTCCAGTGCACTGTGCCTCTGTTGGTTTTTTTTTTATTGTGCAGTGGGTGGTCGACTGTCCTTGTACAACTTCAGTCGTCTCCCATTGATCATCCCTCTTATTTCTGCACCTGATAAGTCTCTCAACTGTACAACTCCTCCATCTATGATAGATTTTAGTTCATACGGTCCTAGCCAGTGCATTCTTAGCTTTCCTAGGTGCTGAAACAATTTGTTGTCATACTTCAATACTAGATCTCCTTCCTTGAAGGTTTTCTTCTTGATGTGTCTATCATGCCAAGCTTTGTCCCTTGCTTTATGAACTTGTTGGTGGAATCCTGCTAAGATATGATCTTCCTCCATGGTCATCAACTGGTTTAGTCTCTCTTGATTGCGTCTCGTTTTGTCATGTGTGTAATTGCTGCTACGCGTAAACTAGGTACCAAAAATTCTAATGGCACCACTGCTTCTTGGCCATATACCAGTTTAAATGGCATGTGCCCCGTCAAATTCTTGCATGTAGTCATGTAGGCCCACAATACTGCTGGTATTTTGAGGTCCCAATCGTCCCTATTGACATTACTGATCTTCGTCAGTGCATTCTCAAGAATTTTGTTAAATTCCTCTACTGTGTCATCTGCCTATGGGTGAAATGGTGTGCTCTTTTGATGATGGAATTCAAACTCTTCATTCATAGCGTTGATGGTGATTTTTATGAAATTCATGCCTTGATCGCTCATCAAAACTCGTGGGCACCCAAATCGAGTGATTACTTGTTCAAATAGAAAGTGTGTTGATGTTTCTGCGCTGTAATCCTTCACTGGTGCGACTTCCACCCATCTTGTTAGGTACTCTGTCGCATTGATAATGTACCTAGCTCCTGCTCATTTTGCTGGTGGCTTGATTGGTCCCACAAAGTCTATTTCCCACTTATCGAATGCCTACAATGTTACCTGTGGTTGCAATGGCATTTTGTGCCTTCTATTGGGTTTGCCTACACTTTGAAAAACATCACATCTTTGACAGTACTCCTTCGAGTCTCAGTGAATGGTTGGCCACCATAGTGCTACGCGCAACACCTTCTGTGCGGTAGCTTTTCCTGTGTAATGTACTCCTGCTATTCCCTCATGGGCTTCTATTAAGACTCTTGGTCTTTCATGCTCTAACACATATCATCGCAAGATGCTATCTACACCCATTTTGTATAAGTGTCCTGGGATCAGTTGATAGTCTGTAGCCCAGACTACCAGGTTTTTCTTCTACACGATGTTATATTCTTACGACGCAGTACCTGTGCTTAAGTACTAAATGATATATGCGAAGTATTCATTAGCGACCTGGACTGAGAATAACTGTGCATCCAAGAAGTTGTCTTCTAAATTCGTAGGTTCTTCTCCGTTTGTGACCCTTGATAGGTGGTCAGGTCCTGCATTCAATTTTCCTGGCTTAACTATTACTTCAAAGTCAAATTATTGAAATAGTAGTAGCCATCGATAGATTCTCCCCCCCAACACTGTCTTGTTGACTAGGTATTTCAGGGCTGAGTGATATGTGAACATCTTAAAGTGTTTTCCCAATAAGTAGTGTTTGAAATTTTGCAGTGCATAGACCATAGCTAGGCCTTCCCTTTCCGTAGTGTTATAGTTATGTTCTAATTCTGACAACTTTCTGCTTGCAAAGGCTATCGGGTGATCCAAGTCTCCCGCTCCTGGCTGCGCCAAGATAGCTCCAAGTGCTATGGATGATGCATCTACATGCACATGGAATGTCTTCTCCCAGTCTGGAAATACTAATATGGGCGCAGTGACCATATTTTACTTCAGGGTATCCAGACCGTGTTGACACTCGTCGTTCCACTGAAACTTTGTATGCTTTCTTAACAAATTTCCATTGGTGCAGTAGTCTGCACATACCCTTCGATAAATTTCCCGTAGTATCTTGTGTGCCCCAACGTCGCTCTTAGTTGACAGATTGTTTTTGGTGGTGGTAAGTTAACAATTACTGCAATATTTGCAGGATCTACTAGTAAACCTTGTTTGCATACTATGTGGCACAATAGTATCCCAAATGGTCTTCCGAATATGCATTTCTTTATGTTCAATGATATCTGGCACTGCCTGCATCTTTCTAACATCAGTCGTAAGACTTATACATGTAGACCATGTAGAAGTCTTACGACTGATGTTAGAAAGATGCAGGCAATGCCAGATATCATTGAACATAAAGAAATGCATATTCAGAACACCGTTTGGGATACTATTGGGCCACATAGTATGCAAACAAGGTTTACTAGTAGATCCTGCAAATATTGTAGTAATTGTTCACTTACCACCACCAAAAACGGTCCGTCAACTAAGAGCGACATTGGGACACACATGATACTACAATAAATTTATCAAAGGGTATGCGCAGATTACTACACAAATGGAAAAGCTGTTAGGAAAGGATACAAAGTTTCAGTGGAACGACGAGTGTCAACTACTTGCCATTACTCTACCTTGCCGTCTCTAGTAGACCATGTAGAAGTCTTACGATTGATATTAGAAAGATGTAGGCAGTGCCGGATATCACTGAACATAAAGAAATGCATATTAAGAACACCGTTTGGGATACTATTGGGCCACATAGTATGCAAACAAGGTTTACTAGTAGATCCTGCAAGGATTGCAGTAATTGTTAACTTACCACCACCAAAAATAGTCTATCAACTAAGAGCGAAGTTGGGATACACAGGATACTACAAGAAGTTTATCAAAGTATACGCGTAGATTACTACACCAATGGAAAAGCTGTTAAGAAAAGATACAAAGTTTCAGTGGAACGACAAGTGTCAACTACTTACCATTATTCTGCCTTTCTCTCTCCAGTAGACCATGTAGAAGTCTTACGACTGATGTTAGAAAGATGCAGGCAGTGCCATATATCATTGAACATAAAGAAATGCATATTCGAAACACCGTTTGGGATACTATTGGGCCACGTAGTATGAAAACAAGGTTTACTAGTAGATCATGGAAAGATTGCAGTAATTTTTAGCTTACCACCACCAAAAACAGTCTGTCAACAAAGAGCGATGTTGGGACACACATGATACTATAGGAAATTTATCAAAGGGTTCGCGCAGATTACTTCACCAATGGAAAAGCTGTTAGGAAAGGATACAAAGTTTCAGTGGAATGATGAGTGTCAACACGGTATGGATACCCTGAAGGAAAATATGGTCACCACACCAATATTAGTATTTCCAGACTGGGATAAGACATTCCACATGCATGTAGATGCATCATCCATAACACTTGGAGCTATCTTGGCACAACCAAGAGAGGGAGACTTGGATCACCCGATAGTATTTGCAAGCATAAAGATGTCAAAATCAGAACATAACTATAGCACTATAGAAAGGGAAGGCCTAGCTATGGTCTACGCATTGCAAAAGTTAATACACTACTTATTGGGAAAACACTTTAAGATGTTCACAGATCACTCAACCCTGAAATACCTAGTCAACAAGGCAGTGTTGGGGGGGAGAATATGTCGATGGCTACTACTATTTCAATAATTTGACTTAGAAGTAATAGTTAAGCTAGGAAAATTGAATGCAAGACCTGACCACCTATCAAGGGTCACAAACGGAGAAGAACCTATGAATTTAGAAGACAACTTCCCAGATGCACAGTTATTTTCTGTCTAGATCCCTGATGAATACTTCACAGATATCATTCAGTGCTTAAGCATAGGTACTATGCCGCAAGAATATAACACCGTACAAAAGAAAAACCTGGTAGTCCAGGCTGCAGACTATCAACTGATCACAGGACACTTATACAAAATGGGTGCAGATAACATCTTGCGAAGTTACATGTTAGAGCACGAAAGACCAAGAGTCTTAACAGAAGCCCATGAGGGAATAGCAGGAGGACATTACACAGGCAAACCTACCACGCATAAGGTATTGCGTGCACGACTATGGTGGCCAACCATTCATTGAGACTCGAAGGAGTACTATCAAAAATGCGATGTCTGTCAAAGGGTAGGCAAACCCAATAGAAGGGACAAAATTCCATTGCAACCATAGGTAACATTGCAGGCATTCGATAAGTGGGAAATAGAATTTGTGGGACCAATCAACCCACCAAAAAAATGAACAGGAGCTAGGTACATTATCACCACGACAGAGTACCTAACAAGATGGGCGAAAGACGCACCAGTGAAGGATTGCAGCGCAGAAACAACATCACACTTTCTATTTGAACAAGTAATCACTCGATTTGGGTGCCCACGAGTTTTGATGAGCGATCAAAACACACACTTCATAAAAAGCACCATCAACTGTATGACTGAAGAGTTTGAAGTCCATAATCAAAAGAGCACACCATATCACCCATAGGCAAACGACACAGTAGAGACATTTAGCAAAATTCTTGAGAATGCACTGACGAAGATCTGTAATGTCAACAGGGACGATTGGGACCTCAAAATACCAGCAATATTGTGGGCTTACAGGACTACGTGCAAGAAGTTGACGGGGCACACACCATTTAAACTGGTATATGGCCAAGAAGCAGTGGTGCCATTATAATTTTTGGTACCTAGTTTACGCGTAGCAGCAATTACACACATGACGTAATGAGGCACAGTACAAGAGAGACTAAATGAGTTGATGACCATGGAGGAAAATCTGATCTTATTAGGATTCCACCAACAAGTTCAGAAAGCAAGGGACAAAGCTTGGCATGACAGACACATCAAGAAGAAAACCTTCAAGGAAGGAGATCTAGTATTGACGTATGACAACAAATCGTTTCAGCACCTAGGAAAGCTAAGAATGCACTGGCTAGGACCGTATGAAGTAAAATCTATCACAGATGGAGGAGTTGTACAGTTGAGAGACTTATCACGTGCAAAACTCAAAGGGATGATCAATTGGAGTCGACTGAAGCTGTACAAGGATAGTCAACCACCCACCGCACAGTAAAAAAACCAAAAAAAAAACCAATAGAGGCACAGTGCGCCGGAGACAGAAAGGGAACACATACTTAGGAACACAAACTCGATGAGGAGAAGGACAATGACCACGTAAAAAGGGAAACAAGCAGGAAACAAAAAGACGACAAAAGTAGTATGAAATGACGGAGTTAGGGAGAATTGAATTCCGAAAAGGATCGATGGGACGCCACATTAATCGCACCAACTGGAGATGACAAGGCAGAGTAATGACAAGTACAAGAGAACTGGAGGTGCATTGAACCCACAATTAAGGTAGCATCTTCAAAAATCTTCATGCGATGCCCATACAACGCACGAACGCGGGAGAAAAGATTCCATTTGCAAAAAGAGAACAGATAGAGAGCTATAAAGGCTAAGGAGAAAAGTGCCCAGTTCACATAGGTCACATGGACCATTCTAACTTAGCAAACATTCGACATTCACCACCATGGCAACACAAAAGAAAGCAAAATTTAGCCAGAGTGCTAGACAACCCAGAGTTAGAACCAGGTCATGGATACAATTGGAAGAGGGCTAACAACAGCCGACGGAGATCATCAATGTCGACGAAATCCCATCCCCAGACACAACACCGGTGAAGCCCACACCTGTAGTGGAAGAAACCAAACAACCATCACCGGAGGGCACAAATATAGATAGAATGATAGAGGTACAGGAGTAGCAGAACCAGACCGTAGAAAACCTGAAGGAGGCACAACCAGAGAACATCGAAGCAACTCCGAGAGTCAATGGAACGATGACGAATCAGGAAGCAGTAGTCGAGCCAGATGAGTCTCAAACCACTGTGTCAGACCACCCATCGGAAGGAATAATATAAGATGTCACAGGCTAGCCAGAATGGTATTCCGAAGCACAAACGGGAGCCGCTGGAACCTTGAGCCAGCCACTACCGAAGAAAGACAAGCATCAGGTACCCAGGTCACCTTGCAAGCAACCTGTCGCAACCCTCTTTCTACCGCATATACCAGATGGGTTACGAGTGGAATCGGGGTTGCTAGGGTAGATTGACAAGCTAAAATACTTAGACCATGATGTAGCAGACACAGACAAGTTTCCAGAATTTGCAAAGAGAGTATACCTAGACACTGTGGGCACAAATCTAGTTGGGGAACCGATTGATCAGCTACTCCAATGGGCAACAGGATTGGATAAAACAGGGATTTTAGGTCTGCTAGACCTACCACACTTTGGTAGAGGACAATACGGAAGCGAGTGCGTCAAACAATTGTTAGCAGTCACACGTGGCGGGGACATATGGTTGGACAAGCTCGTCTCGATAAACATAGAGCTTATTGCGAACATAAAAGGGTTTCCATCCCGAGGCATGGATCCCGCACAGTTTCTTGATGACAAAGCCAAGGAGAAAGCATTAGCGGAAGAGATGAAGAAGAAGTATGGTACCGACAGGGGGACACGAGGAATCATTATCAAGAGGATCAACGATATCGCAACATAAATGGGCGCAAAAATCTTAGCCTGTAAGATGCTAAGAAAATTCTGCAGGGAGGAAGTTTCGGCTGGGGTTGTCACAGTTGCATCTCAGTGTGCCGAGGGCACCATAGTGAGTTGGGCACCCTATCTCTTGAAATTGTTCTTGGATGACTGGAAGGATGCGCAGGATCTAGGAACAAAGTTTCACTATTCATGGCTGATCATGTTAATAGCCTTTATGGGATGTAGAGAACCAAGATATGTAACTTTCGGTACCAGACCCAAACCTAATCAGGGAGCGCGATATTTATTGTTGAAAGCCATGTCGGATGTTAGACATAAAAGGATGAATGGGTCCATATTTGAAGGATACCTACACGATTTGCAGGAGGCCATCAACAACATGTGGAGAATAACACCAAAGGCTGTTGCGCGGTATCGAGACATCATCAACTTCAAGGCCACACAACATGTGATGTGGATACATGCGTGGAAGGATCCCGATAAAAAGTGGCTACAAATGCATTATTGTATCACAAAGGGCGACATCGACATGGTGATCAAAGACTAGGAAGATGAATGGAAGATTCCAATCCTCACCCAAGACTTTCCGGAAAGGACAACAGAAGAGGAAGCAGGACAGGAGGAAACACAGTCTCAGGAAGTCCAAGTGCCCAAGAAAAGAAGGACGGGCTAAACAAAAACAACATAGATAAACGAAGGAACAATGAACATGGGGACCCAGAAGGGGAAGAAGGATAATACGCAGTCGACCAAAGAGCAGCAAAAACATGTCGAGGTTGTGCAAGGGACTACACCAAGTCCCAATCCACAGGAGCTAGGTGGGAATAAGAGGTCAGCCACATAGATAGGAGGCACGTGCAAGAAGATGAAGGCGCAAAGAATGCCTCCAGAATATACGATCACGGAGGATGATGGAGAGATGATAGCCCAAATGGTTCAGGATTGTATATCCGAGGATTTTGACAATGCTTCACACCACAGGGACATAATTCAAGAGGATCTAGCATAAATGCGACAATTCCTCAAACAATTCGAGGAAGCACATGCAGCAAGCAACAACATGGGAACTGGGCCATCAACATCACATATGGAAGAAATACTGGAAGAAGGAGAGAGAGATCCAACCCATACGATACTACAGTCGAACGCAACATTCCACATTTCACCCAGTATGCTGCGCATGGATGAGATCGTGGGGTAGACACCCCTAAAATACTTAGCTCAAATCTAACTGGTATTTCCATGGATACCATCTAGGGCTCTACACAAGTTGCAGGTTAGCGTAAACCATGAGGTACAGTCTCATGCACACACAAACTTAGTTGAATTACAACAAGCAACAGAGAAGTGGGATGCACTGGAAATAATATGCGAGCAGGCTAAGCTCGAGACCCAAGAGGAGAAGGAGCGCATGAATGAATTGGAATGAAGAGTGGCAGGAACTTACGAGAAGATTCCACAGACCGCACAGAGGGAGGAAATCACAACAACAACAAATTATGATCAGATTGCGGAGGCAATCGATCAATATCAGAAGGAGATCGAGAATCTTCGTGAGCAACTCACACCCACCACTCCACCAGCAGTGAAGGAGCAAAGGAAGCAGGAAGCAACATAGCAGCTGCAGGAGATAGAGAAATAGGTCAACACAACAACCAACGTGTTCGATAAAGCAACACAACTTTGGATAAAGTTAGAGGAGGATCAACAAGTCCAAATGTGGGACAAGGAAGAAGAAAGGATCAACACAGCTATCCAAGACCTGAAGCAAAGGCAAAAGACAATGTGCATCACAGAGCGCGTCAAAGGGGCGTAGGATATGAAAAAACTGCAGGCATAACTCACCACTGCACAAACACAAAAACATGAGGGTCAGGCTCAAATGGAACCGCTTCAAGAGCAAGTAGCAGAAATCATTGCACAAGCAGAGGAAGTTAAAACACATATAACACAGACCCAGGCAGAATGCGTAGGATTGATCAGTGACAAAGTTGTAGTCCAGGTAGTAGACATAATCAAGGAGAAGACCACGTAGGTGTAGACACAAGCAATAGATCTCAAGTAAAAGTTCCATGCTATCACCAAGGAGATCGAGGAAGCACACAAAGGTTAGGTGGTTCGGGACGAGCCACATGTTAGTGTTGGGGGCCTGTTGGAGGCAGGCCAAAGCGAAAATAAAAATGATTTTGAGAAAGAAAGCATGCACGAGGAAAGCGACAGTTGGAAGGAAGAACAACACGCGCGCATGCATGGAAGACCTAACAACAGTAGGGTTTGGGTTTTGGTAATGTATTGTAATGGCTGAAGAGCCATAAACATATAAATATAGATACTTAGGTATCATAAGGGGTTGGAATTTTTCTAGAGATAAGTCATTATTGTAGAGAGAGTTGTTGTAGCGAACCGATATGTAATATTTTGTTGTATGATCTATTTTGGTAAGCTGTTGAGTTAGAGAGGACAAAGGAGGGTAGATCTTGAGGGTTAGATCATAGGCTGAGGATCTTGGTGCGATCTAGTCCACCTCATATAGATCTTACCCAACGGGGAAGAGTTGTAAGCGCGCATTGTTGCAACGACATAACGACTACAATAAAAGTGCTGAGAGCCAAATCTTTGTGTACGTAGCCCAGGAGGGGGTGAACCACGGTAACATCTGTGTTATGAGATTGAATGGATGTGTGTCTTTATTGCTTTTAAGTAAATATTGCTATACTGAATGAATGAGTGTTATATTTCCTGTTTATTCACATTTGATATTATATTGGGTTTACAAGTTATAATAGTGGTTCAATATACAATTATCATATCTCGCACTCAGTCCTAGGTTGTAAAAACATGATTATTACAACCACCCATTAAAGCTATCTCGGTTGAGACTGTGCAGTGCACTCTGTGCATTGTGTTTCCTTCTGGTTTACCAGGAGGGCCGATAGTTTTAGAGGCTTTGTTGGAAACCCGAACAGACATGAACCCTAGGTCAATAAACTCAGACATAGTAGAAGAGTAACCAACACAGATGCACATGCAACCTGTAACCACTGCAAAAAACAATACAAACATGTGAGTAGCCCAAAACAACCATAGGAAGGCCATAGCAGGGCCATGGGCAGCGTATAACAGTTGCGGGAAACAACAATAGGGTCGCAGGGAGCTGTATAGACGTGCGGGTAACCTAGAACAACCAAAAATAAGCCATACATGGCACGAGCAGTGGTATATATGATCCGAAATCGGATTCAGAAGCTTGTCAGGGCTTGAAAAATGCTCAAAAATGAAAGTGCTTGGAATCCGATGAAACCAACACCATTGCGTCCGGCTCGTCTTCCTGATTCCGGTGGTATATTTACTTTGTCAAACGGAGTCCGTATGAAGAAGATATCGCATTATGTCCACCAAGCCAAACAGGCAAAATTTTTGGATGCTGACTGTACCTGTCCGTACAGTCCGTACAAGACACGTGTCAGTCTGTATAGGACACGTGGTAGGTCCGTACGATGACACGTGGCAAGTCCATACGATGACACGTGGCAGGTCCGTACATGACACGTGGCGGCTCCAGGGAGTGACACGTGTCAGGTTGATTTGGCATTTTTGGCGCACAGTTGGACCAATCCTAAAGTGACACGTGTCACCACTGGAAGGGTGACACGTGGCACGGATGACGTCAGCAGATGACGTGGCTCGAGTGACGTGGCAGTTGAAAGAGCGTACGACTTCCGACGTGGCGATGATGTGGCAAGGCTGACTGGGCGTACGACACTGGATACGTGGCAGACATGTGGGCGAATCAGAGTTTGACACGTGGCGTGTTTTGGTTGGTGGTAAGGATGCCACGTGGCCCACTCGTGGGCTGCCACGTGGCACCCCGTGATTGGTTGTCGGTTTGGTTTTATAAAATTTGTTATGGCATGGCCGAGGTCGAACCCGCGACCTCCCGGTGGTCGAAAGGACTGGCAGGGCTGGGCTAGCCACCCGCCCCACCGGTGGTTCTTGTCAACATAACGGCTGAACTTATAATTAAGTTTGTTTGTTGTGTTTTCCGGTGGGGGGTCGGGCCAGGGCTTAGCCCCGGCCTGCGGTCTTTTGGTTGCCATGTGACCCATTGTAACTTGCGCGGGGTTTTAATGTAATGTGCATGATTTGAAATGGGGTTTAAAAACCATAAGCCACGGCCCTATGCTTTTACGCCAAGTGACCAGGTGCTAGCACGTTTGGGGTGGACCGCGCATAGCCCAAGGGCTAGCGCGTGGCCACATGTAAACTCATATGACCAATCAGAAAGGGCGCGCCACGGTTCAGGGGGCTTAAGCCCGTTTTCAAAACTATAATATAGTTAAAAGTGGGTTTTTATAACCACTTTTGGCTTTTAATTATTGATTAACCCCTTTTTAATGTAATTAACTCATTTTTGGGAGTTATTGGGCATTTTTAGAGCCTAAATTCGTGGAGGAAGTTGTAGATGGATAACCAACTTCCCAACTATTTAACCAAGGCCATTTTGAGGCCAAGGGGACAGCTTTTGGACAGCTTTTGAGAGCAATTCAGAGCAGAGATGCTGAGGAGAAGCCAAGTCAAAGCCAGTTTGAGGCAGGGAAGCCGTTGAGGAGGAGATGTTGTTGGACCGTTTCTGAGAGTTCCGGACATCCGTTTCAGGTGTCGTTTTTTGTGCATGGTTCCAGAGATCTGGGCGAACAAGACCAGATCAGTCTAGAATCCATTCGGCATTGTAAAGATGTACTATTGAGCTTTCAAACAGAAATAAAGAAGCCTCCCCCACAGAGAAAAGGCCCGAAGACGTAGGCAAAGTTGTGCCGAACTCCGTTATCAACCTGTGCATTATGGTTTGCTGTTTTTCATTGCATTTCAGATCTGCAAATATGTTAATGGCTGTATAATTCCTCTTCTTTTCTCGTTCTTTCGTTAAGTTTCCCAATGGTCAATTAATTCATGCAATTAAAAAAAAACTCAACCATAAGTCATTCGAAAAATGCTGACGGATCAATATAGGGCGCGAGAAGTGACATACAGGGCGCAAGAAACAACATATAGGGTGCAAGCAACCCATAGAAGCCATGGGCAGGGTAATATAGGACACAGACAATGACAAAATTTCGGGTAGAGGTTCGAGAGCTAGTAGAGGATGATCGGGTCATTTTTTTCCAGTGGGTTGTGTAGGCAGTTTTAAACAATCCATTTTCAAGGAAATCTTAACAGATCTATAAACCAATAATTTTATTCTTGTGGGTGCTTGAAGGAATAAACAAACAACAATTGATCATATATAGAAATGGAAACAACCAATCTTAGGTTTGAATATAGGTTGGATGTAGCGTCTAACTTCCTATCCTAAAAGGTGAGGGTAAGCTTTCTTTTGAAGGAACATGACATTTGGGAGGTTACAAAAAATGTTGTTCCTACACCAACAAATGCAAAAAAGAAGGCAACTCTT
>ML800633.1:46011-116228 GCA_009831015.1 Picea engelmannii
GGTTTGAATATAGGTTGGATGTAGCGTCTAACTTCCTATCCTAAAAGGTGAGGGTAAGCTTTCTTTTGAAGGAACATGACATTTGGGAGGTTACAAAAAATGTTGTTCCTACACCAACAAATGCAAAAAAGAAGGCAACTCTTGAGAAGATGGATATCAAAGCTTAGAGAGTCATCTTGGATGTCGTGAAGGATCATTTGATTCCTCACTTGGTAGAGAAGCAATGGAGCAAAGAAATGTTCAAGGCCCTAGTAGATTTTTTTTAGAGTGACAACTTGAACAAGAATACGATCTCGGGGAACAAGCTCACATCCCTCTAGATTCAACATCTAACAATGTTACCAACTACTTCATGAGGATCACCCAGACACATGATTAGCTTGGAACCATTGGGGAGAAAATGGATGACGCAGAACTTGTAAAAGTGGCACTTAATGGTTTCATTAAGTCATGGAAACCATTTGTGAAGGGAGTATGTGCTCGGGAGAACCTTTCAGATTAGATGAGGCTTTGGGATGATTACATCCTGAAAGAGACTCGGGAGGAGTATAAAGCAAGAAAGCAAGGAGAGGAGAGGAGAACCTGGCTCTAGTCAGTCAGGATAAGAAGAGAAAAATAAGTGTTCCATGGGTAACAATGATGGGTCAACCTCAAAGCCAAGTAAGAAGGACTTGAGTAAGATAAAGTGTTTCATGTGCCACAAGAATAGGCACTATGCATCACAATGTCTAGAGAAGAAGAAGGGGCAAGGGAAGATGCAGACAATAACATCAACATAGACACAACTAGATGAGTTTGAAATAAAGTTTAAGAAGGAATTCACACTAGTCTCCTGCCTCTCTACCAACACGGTTACCCCAAGTGTGTGTTACTTGGACAATGGTGCATCATGACATATGACAAAAGCACAAGAGTTTTTCAATAGTGTGACAGAGAAGGAGTCAGGGATCCATGTGGAGCTTGGTAATGATGTGAAATATGTAGTGAAGGGTGAGGGAGTTATCTTTTTCTAGCTTGAGTTAGGAGGTTTGTTTCATTCCCAGGATGTGCTTTATGTACTAGGACCGAAGAAGAATTTTCTCTCAGTATCAATTATGGAGGACAAGGGTTTTTTGGTCATGTTCAAGAAGGGACAAGTACTCATATGTCTAGAGGGATCTAAACTTGACACAATAGTGTCCATTGGGGTTAGAGAGGGAAATTTATACATGTTGAAGAGAAATAATGTTTAGGCCTTGGTACATGACAGTGACAACCTATATGAATTATGGCATAGGAATATGGGACACCTGCATCATAAGGCATTGTCAATTATGAGGGAGATTTCCACTGGTCTCCCAAATTTCAGTGTTGAGTAGCAGGGCATGTGAATAGAGTGTGCACTTGGAAATAATGCCAAGGTTTATTTTCCAAGCAGTGAGAGTAGGTCTAAGGGGATCTTAGATCTTATTCATTTAAATGTGTGTTGACTGATGTCAGTAGCATCAGTGCAAGGAGCATAAAAATATGTGACTTCCATTGATGGATATTCCAAGAAAACCTGCATCTTCTTTATAAATACCAAGGATGAAGTCATCAATCGGTTTTGAGAGTTCAAGGCCCAAGTCGAGAACCAAACATGTAAGAAGATCAAGGTCTTGAGGAATAATGGGGAAGAGTATACCTCCAATATGTTGAGCACACACTTATACTGAGAGGCAGGGGCTGAATCATTATAAGGATATATTTTTCTTTTTAACATTCATACACCATAATGAAGCAATCACATAAATACAACAATGAGAAGACACAATATTTAAGGTGGAAACCCTTTAGGGAGAAAACAACAAAAAAATGTTTTTATTAATTTGTAGGCACCAACCTACAGTTACAAAGGTTTGTAGGCATCGACCTACTAGAGACACCAATCACCACTATTTTTTGTAGGCACCGACCTACATGAGACACCGATCCCCTCTTATGTTTGTAGGAACTGACCTACATGATACACCGATCCCCTCTATTGTTTGTAGGCACCAACCTACAAAAGAAACTAATCCCCTCTGTTGTTTGTAGGCACTGACCTATAGGAGACACCAATCCCCTTTGTTGCTTTTGTCTTCACAAAATATTCACTACACTCTTTACTTATTCCTTTGATGGATATGTTGTGCACTTGCTACTTTTGCTTTTGCTCTGCCTTCACCAGATATTCTTGCTTCTTCTTCAACTTTCACCTCAGATCTTCTTGCTTCTTCTTCAACTTTCACCTCAAATCTTGCACTATGCTCGCTTCTTCTGCTTTCGCTCTTCATCTTTCACTTTATTCAGCTTTCACTTCTTATGCATTGTGCTCACTACTTCTGCTTTCGCTCTGCCTTAGATCTGTACTCACTCCTTTTTTTTTTTCTAGATCTATTTTCTAGAATGCTAGATTTGATCTTCGTCAGTATTCAATTGCCGCTCCTTGAATGATGTTCAATCGTCACTCCTTGAATGACATTCGATCGTCACCCCTCAAATTGTATGCATAAGAATATTACATTTTCACCCACCCACACATTTTTTTCTCATAACCCTCTTCTTTATTTATACTTTTCCATAAGCTTTACTTGAAAAGTCATGTTCTTTTGAAAAGTCATGAATTTTATTAAATAATAATTAATTCCCCACTTTCTTTATTTTTAATTCAATTTTTACCATACCATGGGCAAAATACCACCATGGTTTGTAAATCCATGTGCACTTTAACTTTTATCTTTTTTAATCCATTTTCATGTTTACTTCACTTTTACATAAACTCCACTTTCACCTAACTTTTCAACTTTTGTTATTTATTAAAGTCATATTTATATTTAATCCACTTTCATGTTTACTCCTCTTTTACGTAAAATCCACTTCCACCTAACTTTTCAACTTTTGTTATTTATTAAAGTCATATTTATATTTAATCCACTTTCATTTTTACTCCACTTTTACGTAAACTTTGTTTCCTCTTAACTTTTCCACTTTTGTATTTATTATTGTCACATTTATATTTGATCACTTACTAACCTTTGACATCAATGACAATATTTTATTAAATAATCTCCCCCTTTGTCATTGATGGCAACCCTGTACTAAAAAACATGTAATCCTCCATAAATAAAAAGATATCTCCCTTGTCCACAACTCTCCTCTTGTCTGTAATTCTCCTCCCCCTGTCTGCAACTCTCCCATTGTCTATAATTCTCCACCTTTGACATCAATGGAAAATGTATGCTCCCATTTAGCTGTGCTTCTTTATTGATGAGATGAGAGGGATATCACTCCCAGCTTCTGTAAATGTTTCTCTGGGAAGGGTTTTTGGTAAAAATTATCTGCAACTTGTTTCTCAGTGGCAATGTATTTCACCTTCACACTTAGTTCAACTACTTGTTCTCTTAGGAAGTGGTACTTGATGGGAATATGCTTTGTCTTTTTTTGCATAGTTCCTTTTGTTTCGTTTCTCCCCCTAAGACTGTGCCTTTTCTTGTATCTTTCTAATGTAGCTCCCCCTATGAATGTACTATCTTTTCTTGTTGTAATTGTTGATTTGTCTCTATTTTTCTATCACTCTCCTGAATTGCTCCTTTTTTTATTTATTAAAAATATTCCAAAGACTTGCTAGATGTTTCACTATCACAATATTATTAGCTATTCACAATTGATAGGATTGGAATTTGTCACAATCTATTGTTCGAGAAGGAATGGTCTACTCCTGTTAAAAAAATGTCCAACTACAACTTATCACATCTCCATGTGTTTTGAATCTTTGAGTTGGTATGTGCCTCAATAGCTTCTAAGGTATCTTCCAGTGTCACAGGTATATTGTTGATTTGGTAGTGTTTGAATGTCACCAAACCACCATCCAATTTTTCTTCAAAAATACTTTCCTGAACATGGTCAATGTTGGTCACAATGTAAAGAATATCTATGTGGACTTGTCTTTTATTTTGCATAGTAGATAGCTCAAACCATCCCAACTCCCAAAGTTCCATACACCACTCACAAAGGCTTTTGAGGTTTCCTTGGACAAATGTGTAGTGTTGTCAAATTTCATTCCCTATTGTAAAAAATCCTTCAAGGTCTAAAGAAGGAATGTCCAGAATACTGAATGAAAATGATATGCATGCTGCCCAAAATATATCATCCTCCACTTGCACTTTTTTTGTCATCAACATTGCATGCCTCAATGGTCAAAACTACTTGAACATGAAACAACAACATTCCTGAAGAAGTTTTGAACACTGTCACCAACAACACAATATAATCAGTTTCTGTCAATAAAGACAGTCTTTGTATCCAATATAAGCAGTAGTACATCTCCAACAACATTCAAACATGGTTGGGTTGGTATCACCAAATCCAAATCTATTCGACAAGAAATAATTGAGTCATCAATAAGACTCAGTTGGGTTCACATATCAACAACTTCAAGTATTCCCCCGGTAAGGGATCAATAAGTAGCAACAAAAGTTTTTGTCTAAACTTCCAGTTGACAAATGATCATGATTATTTTCGGCACGGAATGAGAGCGAAGATATAACACAGAAATATAAAGAGATATTGCAAGAGAACCAGTAATATAACGGATATATATAAGATATATAACAAGAGCCATAGATATACAATAACACACAATTTATATTATTGAGCGAAATGTGCAAAACTCTAGAAATACAGAGTAAAAGACTCGCTAGAATGGTGGTAGCTTATCTCTAAGAAAAGATGTGACCGATACTCACATTCACAAGAAGATCATTATTACAATGAGTCTCCAAAGGCCTTTTTAACATAAATAAAATCCAAAACCCTAACCCCGAAAGATGAAAATCCAACCGTTTTGTGGACCCCGTTTTGGGTAGTTTGGTGTATCAACTTCTCGGGGGTGTAACTTTGGAATACGATCTTTGTTTGGGGCGCACAATAGCTCGTTGGAAATGTATCGATGAGGAGATTCATTTTGGGGGTTTAATATATGATTAAAACCCCAAAATATATGATTAAACCCCCAAATATATATGATTAAACCCCCTTGCATTTTGGGGGTTTAATCATATATTTTGCCTATTTTGGGTTTGGTGTTGTCAACAATCCCAACTGTTTGACGACCTCTGTTGAGATGAGGTTCTTCTGGCTTCTGCTATCAAAAATTAAATGCAATGGGGTCCCCTTCACTCACATTTGTGAATGAAAGAGGTGCTCCCCCTCTTCAGGATATGTTGGTTCTTCTGGTTGAATGGTTGTAGTCACGACATTAGCATTGGGGTTTGCATCGATGATCTGTCTTCTCCCATTATTTTCTGAATCGGATTCTGAATTTGGGTTCAGATATTTTTCTTTGATCTCGGCCACCAATGATTGTTTTGAGTGACATTCATCGGTGTTGTGCTAGGGGATTTTGTGGAAATCACACCACTTTCCAGTGTCCTTCTTCATATTTCTGTGACCTTTCTTTTCCTGTGGCTTAGAATGGTTTTCGTGAGGCTATTTGTTAGGTTCGTCTTTATCATACCTTGGTTGTTGTGGATTTGCAGACCCAAACTCCCATTTGTTCTGGTGCCTAAATTTTTTCTCGATTTTGACAACATATCGATAGGCATCTCCCAACGATGAGATGTCCATAAACTCCATTTCAATTTGGATGTACCCGTGTAGAGCCCCACCGTATTTCAGAACCAAATGTCGCTCATAATATTTGATACCCAACTTGGTGCACAATGTATGAAAGGTATTGGTGAACTTTGAAACTACTTGGCCCCTCTCTTAACGCAACATGGTGCATCTCATGTACTGATCATCATAGTTACCAACAAGGTAATATTGTTCCTGGACCGCATACACAAAACAATCCCAAGTGGGATTGACCCCATATATTCCAGACTCCTCTGTGAATTTTTTTTCTTAGTAAGTTTCCCACCAATGTTTGACACGGGGGAGAGCCTTAAGGAGTGCAAAGGTGATCTTTTCCCTGTAGGAAAAATTGTGAACAAAGAAATAACCTTCTAACAGATTTAACCATGTTTCTAGGGCATCCGCATCTATTTGACCTTAAAATACGGGAATATCAAATTTCCTTGTACCTTGAAAGGAGAGGTGCTTCCAAAGTGACCGCTTGATGAAGATGTGCATGCTGTTATCAGCAGGCATTGAAGGACATGGGAAAAATTCTCCATCATTTCATCCCCCTGTCATGTGAGAGCTTGCTCAAGCAATAGATTGATATAATCTGTTGCTCTGTCGTTTTTATTTTCTTCCGCCATGGAGGGTTTCTTGGGTGTGTGAAAGCAATTTTCCTCAAGAGATACAAGCTCAAGACCCAACTTGCTATACTTGGAACTCATCGGGGACATGCACTGAAAAATGATGAAGAACAACCTGCTCTGATACCACTGATCCGAATTATGTTCGACACGAAATGAGAGTAGAGATATAACACAAAAATATACAAAGATATTGCAAGAGAGCCAATAATATAACATAGATATATCAGAAATATAATAAGAGACACAAATATACAGTAATACACAATTTCTATTAATGAGCGAAATGTACAAAACTGTAGAAATGCAGAGTGAAAGACTCGCTAGAATGGTGGAAGCTTATCTCTAAGAAGAAATGTGACGGCCACTCAAATTCACAAGAATATCATTATTACAATGAGGCTCCAAAGGCCTTTTTAACATAAATAAAATCCAAAACCCTAACCCCGGAAGATGAAAAGCCAACAATTTTGTGGACCCCGTTTTGGGTAGTTTGCTATATCAACTTCCTGGGGCATAACTTTCGCATACTATCTCTGTTTGGGGTGCACGATAGCTCGTTGGAAAGGTATCAATGAGAAAATTCATTTTTGGGGCTCAGTCTAGGCCTTTGTTTATCATTGAGATGCCTGATCGCGAAAAAACATTATTTAGGCCCTCAAAATGGCCACAGAAGTTTAGGAACTGAAAAACTGCTAAAAATAGTAAGTTGCCAACAAATTGTTTTGAGACAGTTAGAATAGGTGGGTGGACATCGATATCCACCTAGATCAACAGACTATCCAGCTGAAACTCCATTCGACTGTCATGTCAAGTCGATTCCCAGTCGACCACTTCCATGGAAATCATCAGTAAGTAAGAGTAGAGATGCATAATTGTACATCTGATGATACAAAACGATATGAAGTCCTCAAATATATGGTCAAATGATTCCACACACATCCATCAATCCAACCAAAATCCATCCTAGTAGTTGACACTGGTCCACAATTCTAACTTTCACGTTTCTTTTGCAATAATTTGAAAGCATGATTGCCATTCCTTCGATTTTTATGGTGAGAATGATGATAGGGCACAAAATTTTGTTTTCTTTGATCAGAGGAAGTAGGCTCAGGGTTAGGTTCACTTACAGAAGTGGAACAACCCGACACATCAATAACAATTCCATTTGTAACAACATGCTCAATCGTTGGCATGTGAGGAGCATGTAGCTCATCAATTTGTTCGACACGATCAACAATAGGTTGTTCTTCTAGAAAACTATTCTGAACTCCTCCTACAACAAATAGAACTTCCTTGGTTTTAGGAAGGCTAGGTGTGGGTAGGGAGGCAACAAAAACATCATATCCAAGACCAGTCTTAATGAATGGAGAACTTTGACAATTTATGATATCATCTAATATTTCGATACTCTTTTCAAATTTCAAGCTTCTGTTTAACTGAGCAATTGACTTTTCCAAATCCTTTCTTAAGGAAACAATTTCAAATTCTAGCTCTTCACAACTTTCTTCCTTTTTCTTCAACTGGATTCTCACCACTTCTTCTTCCTTCTTGCCTCTTCTAATTGAAATTTTAGGCTTATGATAATCTTTTTTTATTCTTCAAAGCTTCGTGACATTTTGGCTTTTAAATCTCGATCATCTTCTTCATATTTTTGCAGTTGCTTTTTTGTGTCTCAAATTCTTTTTCCTCGGCTTCTTTAATTTGCTTAAGGCACACACGATTTCTTCTTCAAGACCCACTTCTCCATATATTTCAATATTTTCCTCTTCTTATGAAACCATCCTTTCTTTCACTTTGTCTTCATCAATATTTGTTTCGATTTCCATAAAAAGAGTTTCTTCTTTGTCACTATCATAATTTCCTTCACTGCTTTCTTCAGACGAGTCACTATCCCATTTTGAGTAGAGGCTCTTCTTCTGCTTATAAGTGTTCTTTTTCTTTTCATGCTTGTCCTATTTATGGATATTTTTGTATTGATGATGTTTTCTCTTTACATCATAGTCTTCTTCATTATCACTACTTTCATTTTTCACATATGGACGTTTAGCAACAAAATGTATTACTTTTCCACAATTAAAACATCTGAAGGGAAACTTACCTTTGTATATGCCAGATCCATTTTTGAGTTTTTTCAAAAAAATTGCTTCTTCTGTGTCTGATTCATAGCTGGAACATTCGCTTGATTTGTGCTCTTTGTTCTTCATCTTCTTTGAGGCTTTGAAAGCTGCTTCTTTATTTGATGGTTTTTCCTTTTCAGTCCTCATTTCATATGCAGTGAGGATCCCACACAATTTATCCATAGTTGATTGTTCAAGATCCTTTATTTCCTCAATGCTGGAAACTTTGGCATCAAATCTTAAGGGGAGCGACCTCAACATCTTTTGCACAATCATTGATTCTTCAAGCCTTTCACCAAGTCCTCTGGTGGTGTTGACAATTTCGTCCACACAAATGAGATAGGTTGCAACATTTTCTTCATCTTTCATCTTTAGACTTTTGAACTATCTTCTATGAGTTTGGAGCTTAGCATTCTTGACTTTGTCATTGCCTTCATGGATTGTTTGAAGTTTGTACCAAATTTCTTTCACTAATTTGCAATGCATTACTTTGACAAACTCTGATTTTGACAGTCCGCACAATATGGTGTTCATGGATTTTGCATCATTTTCACTAGCCTTTTTCCCGACCATATCTATTGGTAGGCTTTTTGGGGTTGTATAACCACTCACAATCGATTTCCAAATAGAAAAACCAAGGGAAATTAGAAATGTTTGCATCATTATACTCTAGAAGGGATAATTTTTTCCATCAAATAATAGAGCCCTGTTTGTTGAAAAACCTTCCCGACTATCCATGTGTGCTCCTGAGATCTACCTTCTAGTGGTTATATTGTTTTCGAAGGAACCAACTTTGATATTTTTAACATTCATACACTATAAATAAGCAATCACATAAATACAACAACCATAAGACACAATATTTAAGGTGGAAACCCTTTCAGGAGAAAACCACAAAAACTTATTTTTATTAATTTGTAGGCATCAACCTATGGTTACAAAAGTTTGTAGGCATCAACCTACTGGAGACACCAATCCCCACTGCTTTTTGTAGGCACCGAACTACATGAGACACCGATCCTCTCTTCTGTTTGCAGGCACCGATCTATAGGAGACATCGATCCCCTCTATTGTTTGTAGGAATCGACCTACATGAGACATCAATCCCCTCTTCTATTTGTAGGAATTGACATACAAGAGACACCAATTCCGTCTATTTTTTGTAGGCACTAACTTACAGGAGACACCGATCCCCTTTGTTGCTTTTATCTTCACAAAATGTTCATTGTGCTCTTTACTTCTTCCTTCACCGGATCTGCTATGTGCTTGCTACTTCTGCTTTCACTCTGCCTTCACCAAATCTTCTTGTTTCTTCTTCAACTTCTGCCTCAGATCTTGCATTGTGGTCGCTTCTTCTGCTTTCACTCTTTAGATTTTACTTTCTTCTTCTTTCACTTCTTATTCACTATTCTCACTACTTCTGCTTTCGCTCTGCCTTAGATATATACTCACTCCTTTTTCTTTTTCAAGATATATTTTCTAGAATGTACGATATGATCTTTGCCAATATTTAATTTTCTCTCCTTGAATGATGTTCAATCATCACTCCTTGAATGATATTCAATCGTCACTCCTTAAATGGTATGCATAAAAATATTACATTTTCACCCACACACTTTTTTTCTCATAAACCTCTTCTTTATTTATACTTTTCCATAAGCTTTACCTGAAAAGCCATGTTCTTTTGAAAAATCATGACTTTTATTAAATAATAATTAATTCCCCCCCTTTCTTTATTTTTAATTCACTTTTTACCATACCATGGGTAAAATACCACCATAATTTGTAAATCCATGTGCATTTTCACTTTTACCCTTTTCAATCCATTTAAGTAAACTCCACTTTCACTTTTACCTTTTTCTTTAATTCACTCTCATGTTTACTTCTCTTTTATGTAAAATCCACTTCCACCTAACTTTTCAACTTTTGTTATTTATTAAAGTCATATTTATATTAAATCCACTTTCATTTTTACTCAACTTTTACGTAAACTCTGTTTCCTCTTAACTTCTCCACTTTTGTATTTACTAAAGTTGCATTTATATTTGATCACTTACTAACCTTTGACATCAATGAAAATATTGTATTCAACACAACGACTTCAAGGATTTCTGCAAGGAGGTAGGGATAAAAAGGGAGTTGAAAATATTGTACAACCATCAATAGAATGGGGTAGCAGAGAGAAAGAACCAGTCCATCATCGGTTGTGCCAGTGCTATGATACATGACCAAGACTTGCCTATGTTTCTTTGGGTAGAGGCATGTAACACAATAATATGTTTGTAGAACATGAGTCTTCACGGGATATTGGGGGACAAGACTCCTAAGGAAGCATTCACAGGAGTGAAGCTAGAGATTGGACATTTGAGAATATTTGGTTTTCCAGTATACATCCATGTGCATGTGGAGAAGAGGATGATGCTGGAGCCTTCAAGAGAGAAGGGCATTTTCATGGGGTATAGCAAGACCTCAAAAGATTACGAGATCTTCATACTAGCATAGAGGAAGATAGTTGTGAGTAGAGATGTGAAGTTCAAGGAGAGCTTGACTTCTACGAAGTTTCATGAGTTACCACCAGTGGTAGAGGATGAGGATCAGGAGGCACCAAAGGAAGAATAGAGTTCAGAAGCTTCCAGTTTGAGGAGTCAACCTTTAGGTGGGGAGGAGGAGTTAGCCCCTTCTAGCTTTGGTAGGAGACCCAAATGGTTTGAGAAGACATCATAGGATGTTGAAGAGCATGTTGAGGCTCCTAGGAGAACATTCAAAGAGTGCAGGCCTCCAAAGGCACTAAGGAGTAACATCATTGAAGATGCAACTAACCATTAGGTTTATCAGGATACTATGGCGCAGATTATTGTGCCAAGATCAGACGGACAACTAGTTCTAGGTGGCTCTTGTAGAAGTACTTTCCTCGATAAGAGGGAGTGTTGATGTTTGTAGTAGAGGAAAGGTACTTCCACATAGGTCTATGTGTCAAGATGTGTGGAAGTCGTCGAATTGACCTTTAACCCTAGTAATTTCACTTTAAAAATTTAATTATTTAAGTGAAATGACTTTTATAAGAAAAATGAGTTGATTGAATGAAATGCTAAAGTTTTGACTTAGGCTTTTGCATTAGTGAATTAGATGAATCTGAACCGTTGATCTCAAGTGGGTAGAGTTTTAATCTCAATCGTCAATCACTTTGAAGATTAGGGTTTTGATTTGGTCATAACTCAAGCATATAAAAGGAAGGCTAAGTGAAGGAGGAACACACAATGAGTGAGCACAAGGCAGTGAGATAGTAATATCTCAGTGATTAAGTGGATAAGGATATTAATTTAAGTGTGTAGGTTCTAAGGAAGAGAACAAGGGGCAGTAAGGGAGAATCCACAACAAGATTGAAGGACAAATTTTGAGGGTGTGATTAACTAGTAGATCTTCGTTTTTTTGTTGTTTGTATTTTTCCTCATAGGGCCATTCTCCTAGTTAGGGATCCCTTGTAAGCTTTGGTATTATTATTAACGAAAAGATGATTTGAAGGGAAAACTTAATATGTGTGCATGAGATTGGTTTCCATTTTTGCTTCCGTTGATTTATTGTTTTAACTGTAAAAAACCTAGTTATGTTTTTTATTCAGTAAATCCGCAGTAATAAGTAAATTACAACAAGGTATTTGCTAGGTAATAATTTGCCAATGTGTTGGGTGAGAAAATTAACATTTATAGTATAAAAATGCACATACATATTCTTTATTAAATAGAAATAAAACAATAGCAATCACATACAATACTCATAATTTACGTTAGAAACCCTTAACCAGGAAAACTGACAAAATGTTTAGAGCCACACCTCTAACTCTCATTGTATTAATTTCACCATTACAATACAATATATAGGATCTTGTGGCATCAAAAACTCTATTACGTTGACCCAATTTAGATTCCTTGACCGAAATTACATTACAATGGGCCAAACAACACCAAAAATGGGCAAAAAACATACCAAAAAACAACCCAATGATTTTCTAGGGTCTTCGCCCCCGAATAGAGGGAGTCGGGTGACCCCCATTGCTCCCATTCCAATGTACAATACATGGGATAATCATGCAAAGGATATAACACATAGCCAACATTCTCCCACTTGTTGTTTTCTTGCATACAAGGGACCCCAAGATTACATGATCAACAATCCAAAGAAACAATGTCCATTGTTTCTCTATACCAAGAAAACTTCTCAGTTCTCACACACTTCGTTAACGAATCTGCAACATTATTCAAAGTGTCCACCTTATCCAACAACACCTTCTTGTCTTCAACTATGTCTCTCACAAAGTGACACTGAACACCAATATGCTTTGTCTTAGAATGATAAGTTGGGTTCTTTGACAAAAAATATTTCACTTTGACTGTCACAATCTAACCTTACAACTTGTTGTACAGACCCAATACCTGAACACAATATCTATAACCATACAACTTCCTTAATTGCATGAGTGGATTTCATGTATTTAACTCATGTAGTTTAGAGAGCAACTAGAGATTGTTTCTTGCTCATCCAACCGATTGATCCTCCAAATAGGTTAAATACATAACCACTTGTAGATATTATGTGATCCAATTCTCTTGTCCATCTTGCATCAACAAATCCATGTATGTCCAACATTATTTCTGCTCCATTGTCTTCCTTGGTAGCAAATTCCATAATCTGTAATGCCACACAAATACTTGAAAACCCTCTTTACAACTGTCCAATGCTCCTTCCCTAGTTTTTACATATACCAATGAAACTCCCATTGCATGTGCAATGTATGGTCTAGTATAGACCATTGCATACATCAATTTGTCAACAACACTAGCACAAGGAACACACGGCATGTCCTCTTCCTTATCCTGTGCCTTGGAACACCGAATTTGAAGAGACATTTACACCTATAGAAATAGGGACCTTCATTGGTTTACATTATTTCATATTAAACCTTTGCAATATTGTCTCATCACATTTCCTCTGATTCAACGAGAGTTTCATATTTGTCTGATCTCTTTTAATTTCTATGCCAAAATAAAATTTGCAGCACCAAGATCTTTCATATCAAATTTCGAAGACAACTAGGTTTTTACCTCCTTGATGATATCTTGATTGTTTCCAATCAACGAAATATCATCAACACACAACACCACATAAATAAAATGGTCTCCAACTAATTTGAAATACACATAGTGATCAACTTTACACCTTGTGAAACCATGTCCCAAAATATGAATATCAAACTTTTGATACAACATCCTTGGATATTGTTTTAACCCATAATGAGACTTTTTTTTTATCTTGCAAACTCTCTCTTTCTTACCCTTCACTACAAAACCTTCTGGTTCTTTCATGTAGATTTCTCCTTCAAGATCCCCATATAGAAATGTTTTCTTGGCGTCCATCTGTTATACTTCAAGATCAAAACTAGTAGCTATAGAAAAAATAAATCTAATAGAAGTCAATCTAGCAACATGAAAAACATGTCACTAAAATAAATTACCTCTACCTGGAAATATCCCTGTGCTACTAGGCGAGATTTATACTTCTTCACTTTACCTTTTGCATTCAACTTATTCTTAAACACCCATTTGCTACCAACACTCTTTCTTCCAATTGACAACTCAACTAGAGCCCGAGCCTCATTTTTATCTAAGGATTCCATTTCCTCAACCATGGCCTTCTTCCAGAGTTTACCATCCCCTGAATCCATTGCCTCCTTAATAATTATGGGATCATCATCAATAATAGGCAAAACAAAATTAGAACGAAAATCAGGTGGAGATTACATTTCTAGTTGTCTTCTTTCTCAAACCAATATCCTCAATACTGGAGTATGAGGATCTTCTTCTTCTAATTCTTGTTCTTATGTTGAGTCAAATTCTTCACCCACCAACTCAAACTCTATTTTCTCGGGTTCTTTTTTTATGTGGGACTTCTTGTTTGAGAATATCTCTAACCTCTCTAAAGACAACATCCCTACTGTAGACAACTGTAACATACCCAACCTCTAAGTTGAGTCATGTCACTGTAAAACCAACTTAGCTTGCTATATACAAAATTATAAAACACCCCAACACATATAAAATGAACCCAAGGGGAAACATGCCCATAAAATTGCAATAAAACCATAAGTTGATTTACCCATGCATCTAACAACATTTATAAAATCGTGAATGCATCCAATAAGCACACAACAAACATACACAACATTTATATATTCATTTACACAATGGAATATTCATAATAAGACAACCAAACATTTATCTATTTATAAAACTTAACCAATTTGTTGCATATGAAGGATGAACCTCCCAACCATAGGTGATGTTGTTCATTTTCTCTCAATAAAACACCACCCCCAAGATGAGACTATGAGTCCACAAGGAGATATGACCCTCTCGACTATCCACTCTTCACACACAACAACCCCAAAACCCAGGTTTTACTCCCATATTAGTTCACAATTCACCAACTCTCTTTCCCACAACCTAGACAACCCAAGGAGTGTACCCCCTTCACTAATCTTAGTCCATCAGGATGTGCCATTCATTTATCAAGGCTTCCAGTGCACATAGTTGGCCAGAAATATCTCAGTTGGGGACTCTTGGAACTCTCAGCTACTCTAGGAGTGTTCACAACAGTCTTCACAAGGCTCTTGAACCATTTCCTCAACATGAAAACACTCTACATTCTTACAACCCATTTTTACAAGCACACAGGCCATATTTCTAGCATAAACACAACCCAATAATGGTTGTGTTCAAGCACAACAAGGCTGGTGCTCTTCTCATCACTCAACTCCTCCCTTAGTTCCCAAAAACTACATGTAAAAACATGTCTCCCCTTTGCATATAGATTTCCTTCTTCTTTTTCTTGCTTGCTTGACTCTCACTCTTCCCAAAGATGATTGTATTGATTCCCATCCTCTCAATAAGTTTTGCAATGGATTCCTCACCCAACCTCTTTCATGAGTTTAATGATTGGCTTTGGGAACACTAACAACAAATAGAAGGTTATACACAATGATAATAATTTCAGGAATGTTGGTTTGAATTAATACCCATGAATAAAATCCCCCTTTGCCCCCCTCTCTTGTGGAATCATGGCTCCCCATTGTTATCATCCTTATCTATCACAACTAACGATTATTACATTTATTAATCATTTCAATGTACATAATACATAATTCGGCCCTTGACCATATTAATCAATACGAGCTATTTTCCCCAAACATATCAGCTCACCAACCTAAATCACATTTATACAATTACATTGTAATTTATGGGGATTAAAACTGGGGATGTTACAACCTTCTTAGTTTCTAGGATCCAAAGTTTATATCCTTTTATACCATCTTTATAACCAATAAAAATATACCTTTTAACTTTATTATCCTGCTTACTCCTATTTTCATTTGGAACATGTACATAAGAGCCACAACCAAACACTTTGAGATGTTCAAGAGAGGGATTCTTACTAGTCCATGCCTCATGCAAAATTTTGTCCACCAACATGATGAGGGTGATATATTTACTAGGTAACATGCAATACCCACTGTCTCTGCCCACAATTATTGTCCTAACTCGGTACCACCAAGCACGCTCCTTACTTTTTCCATCAACGTCCTATTCATCATTTTTTCAACCCCATTATGTTGAAGTGTTTATGGAGTAGTTTCCCCCCTTGATATACCACACTTCTTACAAAATTCCTTGAATTCATTCCCGCATAACTCTCCACCATTATCTGTGCTCAACACCTTTATTTTCTTCTCTATCTGATTCTCCACAAGAGCTTTAAACTCTTGAAATTTACCAAAGACCTCATATTTCTTTCAAAGGAAATAAATCCACGTATTACTCCAGAAATTATCAATGAATGAAACATACTACATAGATTTACCTAGTGATGGAATAGGCATAGGTCCAAACACATCATTGTGTACTAACTCTAAGATCCCCTTTTCTCTTGTAGCACTAGATGAGAATGTTACTCGATTCTACTTACCATATATGCAATGTTCATAGAATCAATATCCAATGTGCAATTAAACATACCTTCAACCATAACTTTAATGCGTAGTGCTCGAAGGCCCTTCTCCCCAATATGTCTCAGTCTTTGATGCCACAACATTGTCTTTTCTGTAGAGACCATATGGGTTTTTTCTTCTTCTCCCTCATGAACAACACAACTGTTACACACATTACTGATTGTGCTTCCCAACAACTTGTATAGATTTCCACTCCAAACTCCACTCATCAACACCATTAATCCTTGAACCATTTTATAGGTTTCCTTTTTGAACACAACATGTACACCTACATCACTCATCTAACTTATAGATATCAAGTTTCTAGCCAGCTCTGGAATGTGCAAAACCCCAGGGAGTGTTATAATCCTTCTTCCCTTGAGATGCAACATGACCTTTCCATGTCTTGTGATTTTAGTTGTTGACTCATATCCTAGGAAAATGTCACCTCAATTAAACTTTTCATATTCACAGATCCAGTCCCTGTGGGGAAATAAGTGCCTGAATCAATCAACCATACATCATGACGTGCATGTGTTCTTGAAGAAGACAAGTACACATCCCCTCCTTCTTGTTGATATAATGGTAGATGCGGGAGGTATTTACCTCCATGTCTAACCCTGACAAGAATAAAATATTTTGAGAAGCAAGAAGAAACCCTAAAGTATTAAACTTAACCCTAGAAGACAAGTCAACTCAAGGAAATAATTAATATTAAGTATTTAGCCTTTAGAATGAGAAGTCATCCCAGACAGCTCAGGAAATAGTATATATACAAGTAGCCAGACCTCATTTTGTACACACATCTAAAAATTTCAGCTGGGAAGAGGTGCGCATTGCAGGAACTGGGCAAGTGCGCAAGTCTGGGGAGTAGCTGCGGCCGACAGCTTCCGCAATCTGTATTCCGAGTTTAGGCTCATACTTTCTGTTGGTTATGGTTGGACTTTCTTATCAGTCTTGGTTATCTTTGCTTGGTGCATTAACCTTGGTTGAGTATTGGTTTGCTTCCAGAATCATTCCCTGTCAAGGTTAAGGTGCTCGGTGGTGGCTTCGGCCTATGGTTGGGTGACAATATTGTTATATTTTCTATGGTTAAACGAGCACATCCATTACTTTCTAATAGGTTATGGGTCCACACTATCTTCAGACAGTCTAACCACTGGAAGATATATTGGGAGGATTTGCTCAGTTACATTTGCAGTTGCAGCCAGTCTTTGCAGCAACAACGAAACCCTAAACCTTTCGTTGAGGCACCTTATGTGAAGAGATTGACCTAATTTCTGGATAGACTAGTGCACCCAAGGCTAGTGCATCTCCTGGTACTCTTAGCAAGCTAAGACATCAAGTTTGAGTTTTTGGTCAAAATCAAGGGTTGACCAATTCAAAGCAATTATGACTTACTCTATGAAGTTAGAAAACAAGTTAGAAGGGGCTTCTAACTTCAAAGCATGGAAGAAAAGGATTGATATCATCCTTGCCAAGAATAAAGTGTTGGATATCGTGAAAGGAAAGATCGTGGAACCAAAGTTTGAAGAAGGAAAAGAGAAGGAACCTCAGAACATTGCAATTATGGAGAAGTTCAAAGACAATGACATCAATGCCATGAGTATCATACTAGATTCTATAAAAGACCACTTGATACTTTACATATCCCATATTGACTCATCCAAGAAGATGTACGATGCCCTAACAAACCTCTTCTTAGTCAAAAACATTGGACAAGTAATGAGTCTGAAGAATGAGCTTCGTGACATAAAAATGAACGATGATGATATCATAACATCATACCTTGTGAGAATCTCTCAGTTAAGAGATCAACTACAAGCTATTGAAGAAATCATTTTAGAGAAGGAACTGGTAAATATAGTACTCAATGGTCTTCCCAAGACATGGGATGCATTTTCCACAAGCATGAACACAAGGAAGGAGTATCCCACATTTGACGAACTTTGGACTTGCTGTGCACAAGAAGAATCAAGGATTAGTGCAAAAGAGAAACCCCAAAATAAATACGATGATCAAGCCTTCACAACAAGGTTCAAGAACTTCAGGAACAAAAAGAAGTTTGGCTCAAGGAAGAAATTGAATCAAGAGAAAGTTATGTCAAAAATACAATGCTTCAACTTTCGAAAATATGGTCACTACAAGAATCATTGTCCCAAGTTAAAGAAAAGGAAGGAAACACACAAAGCATCAGTATCCGAAGAAAGGGAACCCTCAAAGAAGGCCAAGCAAGATAAAACAAACTTCTTCTTCTAAGACAAGGTAACAATATTCTTCATAATTCCTGTACATACCATGTTTACATAATTTCTGTACATATCTTGCATATCTATTTCTTAGAAGATAAGATGTTCAAAGGGATACAATACCTATGGAAGAATAACAAGATAAGGATTGATATCACGATGACTACAAGTAAAGCAAGATGAAGTATATCAACAACCCTTGGTAACAATTCATGTGGAAGCTATTACAACTGCAAGATAAGCCAAAATCAAAATCAAACTTGAAAGAAACCTGGAAGAAGTAAAAACAGAAAGAAGTCAACAATCAAGAGGAAATTAGAAAAAGACTTGTGACACTTTGCAGAAGGCAATAAGGATGTAGACGAAAGCGTGGACTCTCCTAGATGGAGGGAGCCAATTTTATAACTCCAAAAGAAGAGCATGCACTCATGCATGAAGTAAGGATTAGGAGGGAGCTAATCCTAAATAATATGATCCATTGAGGATTATGAAGTATCTATCCATGTTCTCATAAATGGTAGCAACCATGAAAATTAACACTTGTTCAGTTTGACTTTAGGAGAAGTCTTCTTCAAAAAGAAGCCTTAAATTATCCTTGGTTGTCCATCCACATCCATGATCCTATGATGAAAGAAAGAAGTTGGAATCTTCAGGGCATGGAATCTATAGAAAATTCCATGGAGCCAAGAGCTAAATATTAACATGAGGAAGAACATGAAGATTCCAAGAGAGAAAGTAAAGCCAAAACAACCAATCACTATATCAAGAATCATAAGACTACCAGCTTGGTCTGAACCCACTAGAAGCAATCAAGTAGAAGAAACAAAAGTTGTGATGAAGAACAATGTATGGAAGACTTATGAACAAAAGCATTACAAGATTCAGAACTAGAGGTTCTCTCAGATTGAGGGAGAAGACTATGATGATAGCTTGATCTAGTAACCAGACATAACTCTACCTAAGCCATTACATGATCATCCGCAGTATCCATGGGTTGAAGTTTACATCAGATGAATGTAAGGACTGTTCTCCTCAATAGAGTAATTGAACAAATAAGCGTATGTAGAGAAACCTCAAGGTTTTGAGGTACACCAGAAAGAGACTCTTGTATGCAGATGGAAGAAGACAACTTGGTTTCAGAGCCTCCAATGAACAACAAAAGCATGGTGAAAAATTTCTATAACATAAATATTGTATAAGAATGGTTACTCAGAAGTCCAGGATGATGGATTGCTAATCCATGACAAACTCCCATGATGAAAAAATAAATGCCACTTGATATGTTCTAGTTTGAGCCTTGCCACAATGTCATAAGCTAGCAGGAAACAAAAAGAGTTGAATCCAACCATGATATACTGTAATGATCAAGAGCTATATGAAGCCTTCAGAGAAAACCAATGTTCCAGAAAGACCGAAGTACTTTGAGATCAAGCATTACATTCTCCGTGATGAGGTCCAGAAAAGAGAAGTGATTCTCCAATATATCTCCACAGATGAGCAGATAGAAGATACTTTGATAAAGCCCCTGTCCAAGATGAAAAAGTTTGTGTACTCAAGAAACAAGCTGGAGCTCGTGGAGATGACTTCCTTATTGAAAAGGGAAGAGATGACTCCCAGGTTGGGAGGGAGAAATGATGTGTTATTGATTTATGGAGAGTCATTTTTCAGTTCACAAAATGGTCCAGGATGAGCAGTTCCTTTCCAGTTCAGAAAGTGGTTTTAGATTTCTGATGGACAGGCATTTTCCAGTTCATAAAATGGTTCAGATCGGATGGTCATTTTCATAATGAAAATGGTTCGATAGATTGTTGATGTACCATAGAAAACGATTCCCCTTGTGGTCAGTGTGGGGGAATGGTCTAGGACAATATTTCTTCTTGACAATCACTCTTAGTAGTGGTCAAGTAGAATGGTCCGCCTCATCAGACAATCATTCTTTCAAAGTTCACAGTTGTGAATAGTTTTGAAGAATGGTCTGTTTTGGAGGTTGGTGCAAGATAGTCATTTCCTTAGGAAATGGTCCAGACAGTCATTCCCTAGAGAAAACTCATTCTCTCCAAGTTGCACTTTGTTTAGTGCCAGAAGAATGGCCCAGTTAGGAGAATGGTCTAGGTTCAACAATTAGAGACATGCATTCCCTAGGCCAAACTCATTCTCTCCAGATTGCACTTTTTTTAGTGCTGGAGGAATGGCCCAGATAGGTGAATGGTCCAGGCTCAGAAATTAGGACAATTATTCTTCTATGCTTGAGAAGAATAGTCCAATATCTCATGGCTGATGTTTTACCTTCTGAGGGCAGATGCTCTTCTAGATCTCACAAATGTGAGTGAAAGAATGGCCTAGATGACTCAATTTATATCATGACATTGTGCATGTTGATATCGGATGATATGATTGCTATGGAGACTGTATGTCTCTGGACAATAGATGTATGCTACTGTGGTGGATGTGTTCCACTGGTTGTGACTATGTGTCACTGATTAAGTAGTTGTGTGCTACTTGGTGTGGTAGTGTACCACTGGATTGTAGTTGTGTACTACTATGGATAGACATAGTTGTCTTCTATTGAATGGCATTGTTCCAATTTCCATGTAGACTATCAGTAGTGTTGAAAATGATTATCAGCTAGATGGATGGTCAGTGTACTGATGGACAACCATTCTCCAGATGGAAAATGGTCCAGGACATTTATCCTTCTAGGGAATATGCCCAAATTAGAAGAATGGTTCTTGTATCACTCTTTAGAGTGAGTGACTTATTCAACATCATGTCTAATTACTCAAATGAAGTATGGTTTCGAGATATGATGCAATTGATGTTTTCGGATGACAATGATAGTGATTATGGTGCTCGTGATCTAATCATGAGATAGTCTGTATGACTATGATGATGCTACCGATTGAATGGTATGTTTGTGCTCAAGACCATTTCCTTCAATACCTCCCTAGCTAGGAGGGAGTGTTGATATAATGGTAGCTGCGGGGGGTATTTACCTGCATGTGTAACCCTGACAAGAATAGAATATTCCGGGAAGCAAGAAGAAACCCTAAAGTATTAAACTTAACCCTAGAAGACAAGTCGGCTAAAGGAAATAATTAATATTAATTATTTAGCCTCCAGAATGGGAAGTCGGCCCAAACATCTTAGGAAACAATATAAATACAAGTAGCCAAACCTCATTTTGTACACACAACTCAGAATTTCAGTTGGGAAGAGGTGCGCACTGCAGAAACTAGGCAAGTGCGCAAGTCTAGGGAGCAACTGCAACCGACAACTGCCACAATCTGTATTCCTAGTTTAGGCTTGGACTTTCTGTTGGTTATGGTTGGACTTTCTGATCATTCTTGGTTATCTTTGCTTGGTGCATTAGCCTTGGTTGGCTATTGGTTTGCTTCCGGAATCATTCTCTGTCAAGGTTAAGGTGCTCGGGGGTGGCTTCGGCCTATGGTTGGGTGACAATATTGTTGTATTGTCTATGGTTAAACGAGCACATCCATTAGTTTCTAACACTTCTTTCGTGGATTCTTTCCCTTTCATGGAAGGAACACCATCAAATCCCTTCCCTCTCTCAACACTTTTTGATTTTCAATTCTTCTTGAAATGCCCAACTTTACCACATTTCTAAAATTTATTTAAGGATTTTCTTGGATATTTATATCTATCTCTATATTTAGATCTCTCACTCGAGAACTTGGTTTTATTTCTATCCAGGGTACATCCTCTTACATATAAGGCATCCGTGCTTTACCTATCCAGGATTTTCCCCCTCATTTCTTCCGATAACAAGGATGAAATCACACAATCAAAATTTAATGTGGTCGAATTACTACCAATAACTACAACTAGACTATCTCATGAATATGGAAATGAACACAGTAAACTAATGCACTTAGCTTCATCTGAAATTTTAATATCCACAGACAACAAATGACTTACTACAATATTGAAGGCCTTTATATGCTCTATCATTGAGTCTCCTTCGTTCATCCTTAGAAGGTACAACTTTTTTTGAAGGAAAAGCTTATTTACCAGGGACTTAGATTGATACAAAGCCCCTAACTTATCCCATAACGCCTTGGTTGTAGCTTCTCCCAAGGCATTCGATAACATTGAATCTGAAAGACACAACTGGATTGTGCTCTTTGCCTTCCTATCCAACTTCATCCAATATTTTATCGACATACATGTAGGTGTAGTGCCTAGATCCATAGTGACCCACAAATATTTGTCTATCAAAAGATCCTCCATATTGAGCTTACATAGCTCAAAAATTTTCCCATTAAATTTCTCGATTATCTTAGAACTGCTCCTCATTTTCTTTCACCACAAGAATCACCACCATAGAGCTCCCATTGAAACCAAGTTTAACACATACCCAAGATAATATAACCCTTAGCAACAAAGGCACCCACCTGAAGCAAATAATTGGTTTGATACCAAATGTAGGCTTTAAACCTTTACAATATAGCAATGCACATACAAATTCTTTGTAAAACAGAAAGAAAACAATAACAATCACACATAGTACTTGTTAAGCCCTAAATCGTGGAACATTACCCCTTAATTGGGGCATATTACATTAGCATTGTTATTTTATTTATGCTGGCTTCGGTCCATTAGTTGTAATTGTACCCCCTAGTCTCCTATATATACCAAGGAGACCTTTTCATTTGGAATCATCTTGTATTTGTGAATTCATGTAATGTATAAGGAGCTTGCCCCCTCAAAAAGGTGTATTATCTGAATTTATCTCTTTATCAAGGCTTGGAGTACTTATTCTGAGGTTTTTTATGCTATTTTGATATTTGGTTATTAACATTTGGTATTAGAGCTAGACAATCCTTGGGACTAGCTTCTTCAAAACAAATCTTCTTGGAATTTTTGCTACAACATTTTTTCTGGAATGTTTCGGGATTTTGAATTTATATGGTGTAGAAATGACATATAAAACTAACTTGGGTCCAAATTTCAGATCTTTTTTCGATACTTTTTTGTAGATGCATTATGTTAAAGTTAGGGTTTTTGACTAGTCCTTAAACTGGTTTGAAACAAGTCTTCTTGGAATTTTCGCTCCCATTTTTTTAGGCTGGGTTTCAGGTTTTGAAATTTTTACAATAAGAAGGCAAAATAGTGAATTATCTTGTGTACAAATTTCAGCCCTTGATTCGATGTATTCTAAAATTTATTCTCTGAGGAAATTAAGGTTTTTGGTTGGTCCAGATTTCAGTCTACAACATGTGTTCTTGGGAAAAATGTTATATCTGAAGCTACAGACCTCCAAATTGAGTGAGACCTATTCCATTGGTTAGGATACGAACCAAATTTTTACCGGTGCAAATTTAAATTTCTGAAGTGAAGACAGTGACATGCGACATGCCGTACACGTTTGCTCTCTTGAAAATCAACACATCCTGGGAAAGTTATCATAAAATTATCTTGGAGAATCCAATCTTGGTCTAGCCTATGGGGTTGGAAAGAAGACACATCAGGCTACCTCATGCCAAAATTTAAGAATTATAAGGGCCAAAATTGCATAGCTACAACAAAAGAAAGGTTGGCTAGCAGAACAATCTCCAAATCATGGTTTTAAAAGGTGCGTTTTGTTTTTTGGAAATTTGCATATCTTTTGACTAGAATATCCAATTCGGGTGATTCAAAAAGTGGAATAAAGTGGGATAAAAGGAGTATCACATAAATTTGGGATAATATTAGAGATTTTTAGGTACAAACGTATTTCGACGTCTCTAAACATAGGAGATTTCGTTACTTGTCAACGCTACAACCCGGGGATAGTGTGGTTCTTCCACGTACCTATAGTATATCAGAAGGCCCCTTTCGAACGATTGCACATTAGACAACACTACTAGGGATTTAAGCTCCCACGTGCCTTTCATATATCAAGATACCCCCTAGAATCCTAAGACCAACTAAGTAAACCATTTGGCTATCTTGTTGCTATAGTACACTGAGAACAACACTCAGGGAGATCACTCTCTAGTACCTGGGTAGTCAGATAGTATGAATAAGGGCATGGCCAATCCTCATTAGTTAGTGCCCTGAGATATTGGACCAAGTACTATTGTTGGAACTCACATGTATATCAGAGAGATATAACACCTGACACTCCCTTGTCTGTGAGGACCTTTTCCTAAGACAATTAGGAATTCCTACCTTGTAGTGATACTTGGCCAACATGCCACCAAAAAGGGAACTTGTACACCAAATAATCCCTCAGAAAATCCTACTTGGAATCTTGACAAAGGTGAAGAAATGTACAGGGACATAGATGATTTACAAAAGAAGGCAATAACAAAAGATGAACTACAAAAGATGATGGATTCAACTGAAAGCTAAGCTGGAAGTGATGATGGATACTAAGATGGATGACTTAAAAGGGGATATCATCGAAGGGTTGAAAAATTTGTTAATAGAGAGGCCACTTGAAAGTGAAAATGTATCTCATGAAATTCATGATTAGGACACAAGGAATATGAATGAAGACTGGAGAAACTCCAGCTTTGGGTTGAAGACCAACCAATTTCTTAAGATCGATATGAGGAAGCTTGATGGAAAGGATCCAATCACATGGATACTCCATATGGAGCAGTTCTTCTATCTACATGATGTGCCACACACACAAAAGATATGAATTGCATTCTTATATTTAAAACCTAATCAATTTGTGTGGTATCGATGGATTTGTTCTCGCAAATCACTTGTCAATTGGAAAATTTTCATGGAAGAAATGATAGCATACTATGATGATATGAGGAGCAATACCTTCTTCAACCAATAGATAAATATCAAGCAAAAGGGTTCAGTTGAAGATCAAATTGAGAAATTCCAAAGATTGAATATAAAGGTAGCAAATATTCTAGATGAGCACCTAATTGATGTCTTCATAGGAAATTTATAGGATAACATTCAACATGAGGTTCTCCTTTGGGAACCCAAATCATTGGAGATTGCGTTCAGGGTGGTGAGAAATGTTGAAAGTAAAAATCTGGCTATGGCTACTAGAAGGACCACCCCTAACATCTATCAATAGAATAATGTTCCTTCTTCTAAACCACCTCAACCTTCAAGGTTGACACCTAAACAATTGGAGGAAATAAAAGAAAAATGTTTATGTTTTAATTGTGACAACAAGTACAATAAAGGACATAAGTGTGGTGAGAAGAAGTTATTCTACATAGATTGTGAAGAGGAAGAAGAAGAAGAAGAAGAAGAACCATCTCAAGATGAAGATGTAGAATATATTTATTATGAAGAGATGACTCCCACCATATCATGTCATGCATTGGTTGGAATTAGCACTCCTCAAACCCTCAAGATCGAAGGATATATCAAAAAGAAAAAAGGTAATAATGCTAATTGATTCTGGTAGTACTCATAATTTCATTCACTGTAAATTATCCAAATCTCTCAATTGCTTTATATATCTAGTGCCAGAGTTTCAAGTAATCATTGCAAATGGAGGAACTATCAATTACTCAGGAGAATTCCATAAGATCAATCTTACTATGGGGGAATATGTAATGAATAGTCCAATGATTGCTATACCCATGAGTGGTGTTGATGTCGTAGTAGGGGTCCAATGTTTACAATCGTTGGGAAAAATGGATTTTAATTTTCAAGAATTTTTCATGAAATTTTCATTGGAAGGAAAGGAATTTGAATTAATCGGTATAATAGGGAAACCTAGTAAGGTGTTAAGCTCTAATGGCAGGACAAACTATTGAAAAAGGGGCATCAGGGTGTAATTGTACAACTATGCTTACTATATGTTCAAACATCTAAGCCATCTATTCCCCTAGATCTCCAAGGGATCGTTGATAATCATTCCAAAGTATTTGAATATATTCCCAGAGGTCTTCCACCCACTCATGATCATGATCATGCTATTCACTTAATTCCTGGGAGTGTTCCTCCTAACATCAGGCCTTACAGATACCCTTATGCCTAGAAGTGTGAAATTGAGAATATGGTTGAAGAAATGTTATAGGTTGGCATTATTATACCTAGCCAAAGTTCTTACTCTGCACCAGTGGTAATGGTACTCAAGAAAGAGGGCTCATGGCGTATGTGTCCATATTATAGAGAGCTCAACAAGATCACCATTAAATACAAGTTTCCCATTCTCGTCATTGATGAATTGTTATATGAACTACATGGAGCAATCTACTTCACAAAGTTGGATCTCCGTTCAGGGTATCATCAGATTAGAATGAAGGAAGAAGATATCCCAAAAACAACATTCAAAACTCATGAAGGCCATTATGAATTTTTGGTCATGCCTTTTGTCCTTATGAATGCACCTTCCACATTCCAAGGGTTGATGAATTCCATTTTCAAGCCCTTCCTTCTAAAATTTGTGTTAGTATTTTTTGAAGATATACTAATCTATAACAATTCTTGAGAAGATCATGTTCAACATGTTGACAGGGTGCTACAACTACTAAAGGAGGAACATCTATATGCCAAACCATCCAAATGTTTCTTTGGGTTGAAGGAGGTAGAGTATTTGGGTCATATTGTATCTCATGAAGGTGCCAAGGTAGACCCTATTAATATTAAAACCATGATGGATTGGTCGATTCCCAAAACATTGAAGAATCTTAGAGGATTTTTGGGTTTGACAAGTTACTACCGTAAGTTTTTTCAGAACTATGGAAGAATAACAACACCTTTAACTACATTAGCTAAGAAGGATGCATTTTCATGGACTCCAGAGGAAACTCAAGCTCTTGAACAACTTAAAGAGGCAATGTGAAAAGCTCTTGTCTTGACCACACCAGACTTCACAAAAACCTTTATTGTGGAATGTGATGCCTCGAGAAATGGCATTGATGTTGTTCTAATGCAAGAAGGAAGGCCCCTTGATTTTGAAATTCGGCCACTCAAGGGAAAGGACTTACACAAACCCAATTAAGAGAAGGAAATGACAATACTACATGCATTGAAGCAATGTCACCCTTACCTAATAGGTAGGCACTTCAAGGTCAAAACATATCATGGCAGTCTTAAATACTTCTTGGAACAAAGACTATCTTCAGAAGAGCAACATAAATGGGTGACCAAGATGTTGGGTTATTACTTTGAAATCATCTACAGAAAAGGGAAGCAAAATGTTGTGGCAAATGCACTCTCAAGAAAGGATGAATATGTTGAGGCATTTCTCCGTGCTATCTCTATCATCCAACCTGATTGGATAACATAAGCAAGGGATGAATGGAATAATGACGAAGAAGTGTGGACTCTCATTCAAAGGTTGCAATAGGATTCCAGTGCATCCAATACATTGTTATAGCAAGATTTGCCTCACCATTGCTATCTTGCACAGAGGGCCTTTTTCCATTTCCCTATGCAGACTTGTCATCCCTTTTTGATGAATCCATAGCTAAAAATATACATTTTTCCACATATACGCTCCCTATCAGTTATACGAGATGCGTATACGCAGGCTGATCCAATACAACCCACGTATTATATGCTCCCTATCATTTATGCAAGATGTGTATACACAAGTATCCCCACTACAGCCTGCGTATATCAAGATTTGTGCTAGAAAATACAAAATGAAGTCAGGTTTCCATGTCAAGACAAAATATTCCTGATCCTTGGCCTTCCATATATTGGAAACGTTCCGACTCGGCCCTTCAGTTGCATTCTGGAGGCTATAAGAGCACAATTTCGAACTATGGAAAAAGAAGAGAAAGCATTCAACTTTGAGAGCAAAGTTACTCTGGAGAAATTACTTCATATTGAGTCTGCATCCCTTTGTCCCTCAAGTCTAACACAGTGTTCAACCCCCAAGCTCTTTCTTATTATTGAGAGGACCTCTTTGCCTCTTTCTCATGAGCTTGCCTTTGGTGGAGGATTGAAGTGGTGGGGACCCAGTTGGAAGGAACTTGGTTTCTTGGTTTCGAACCGTGCCGACATGGAAGTCTGTAATGTTGACACTTCTACTGATCAATTATTAATATAAATACTCCTGTCCTATCCTATTGGTATCTTGAAAATATATGATTATTATCCATGGGTGTGTTTGTAATGTTTATTAATGGATTATTCTATCTGATGTGCTAACCCCTTTCGTATCATCACTATATACTTTCTTTACTTGTTTGTTGAGAACTTCTCATAGGTATAAAGATTTGGGTCAAAGTGCTCAATGGTGGAACATCATCAAACATTGGATCAAGGTAGGTCTATTTCTTATATTGCACATTAGTTTATATAGCATATGTTGGAATTGAGTTGATTTCTGTAGTCATACCTGTCTATTGTGGTTTACCCTTGGCCATAGAGAGTTTTTCCCTTGTAACAAAAATGACGACTCCACTGGGGAGAGATCTTCCTTCTAAGGGTTGAAGTACTTTTTCTTCTTACATTGCTCTTTTTCCTTTGTGTTTCTTGTCGTATCACTGCTTGACAGATCCTATTCACTCCGAGTCTGAGTTTTCAGCCTTTTTACCCTTGCCTGGCCTTGTTTTAAAGCATATACACCCCTTTTTCCCTGACAGTCGCGTATACACGCTTGTTGTCTCACTGCAAGAGGCGTATATATGCTCTGTTCTCCTGAACAGTCGCATATACCACATCCCCTTGCTTGTTTGCTTGGTTGAGTGACTGCTGGGTAGGATTTAAAGATTGCTGAGCCTTCTTAGGTCTCTGTAGTGCCTGTTGAGATTATCTGGGATGACAAGAAGCTTGTTTGGAGTTGAATTTTTGGGCGTAGTCTTTCTCTTTGTTTTCTATTTTTAATTCATCCTTGGTTTCTGGGGTGTTTGCTTGGTTGCCTGGTATTCTTCTTGAGTTACTGCTTTTATACACTGTAGAATTCATCTGTCAAGTTGCTTATCAATCCGTGCATTTTCTTTTCAGAATATTGAAAATACAAAAAAAATAGGCATTTTGCATTGGTTGGCATTTTTGTCTTTGAATTTTTTCATTAGCTTAGCACATGTAGAGAAAGATTGTATTTTACTTCTGGATTACAGATTTGAAATTGAAGACTGCATTGTTTTTATTAGCATATCATTCATTGAAAAGTTAAAGATAGAATTTGCATTATATCCATATTTATTTTCTGGCAGAGTCATAACAACATAAGTTTCACCTCCATACCTTTTTGAGTAACCACGACCAATAAAATTTACGCTTTAAACTAAAATTGATTAGTCACGATTTTATTTTTTAGGGTGCACAAACTAGCCTAGGATTTAGTGCCTTGGAATAGGATCTTGTGAGTAAACTTCTCCAAGGCAATTAAATCAACATATGTGTTTGAGACAGGGAGTTGAGAAGTCCATTGTATAATTGGTAATATCAGGAGGCTCCACTCACACCAGAGTTAATCACGAGGTCGCGCGAAGTTAGTTGAAGCGATAACCCCTGGATACTCACCTAGCATCAAATATATTTCTGTGGATTTATTCGTATTTGGGGATCTTGCTAGTGCCCATACCTCTGTGAGAGGCAGTGATTTCAAGGTTTCGAGCTTTGCTACCCTGCCCATACGGTGATCCGGACTTACAACTGCTCACCTATGCATCAGTTATATAGTGGTTTATTAGTTGCTTGACTTAGGTATCTCATAGGTTACTTGCAGGGGTTATTCTGCTTGTATCCTGAGTCAGATAGGGGTCGAACAACACACAACCTTTATGGAGGATTACCTCTTCGGGGGGATCTGACCGACTGGTTGTTAAGCCTATGAGGGCCCTTATAACTGATTCTGTTACCTCCAAAATTTAGTAGGGAGTCTCGGGTCACTCTTGGATGAGACATACCTTCTTTAGCGAGGGAGGCCACTCAACCACTTTAGCCCGTTTGCATGCATATTGGCCGTTTGAATTTTTAGTATGCTCTTTGATTATTAGTTGACCATAGGATTTTGTACTGAGTCTTTGTTATCATGGATAGTGGACTTCCTTTTACTCCCTCGTTTACTACTACCCCCCCCATGACGTTCATGGGGGAAAATCCGTCTGCTTTTTATAATGGTATGCATAATTATGGTACTCAATCAATGCCTTGGGTCTCTAATCATTTTTCTCATGGTATGTCTATTATGTCTTCACACTTACCATCCTCTGTCTCGCCTCCTTATGCAAATACAAGTTTTGGGTCTGGGGGCGTGATGCCTTCTTCTTATCCCTCTCTATTTGGTGGGAGTCATATCCTTCAAACACCTCTTATGGTAGGAGGTTGGAATCTTCCTTCCTACAAATCTACTATGCGAGAAGTAAGTGCCCAATTAAGCAATCATTCTACTTATCACACTCCGTCCACTTATCCTTCTTCCGCTACGTCTGTTCCTACGAACACTTTTCCCATGGTGGACCTCCGTCTGTCCTCTGGTTTTTCATCTGAGGGAAGTTATTTTTATAGTATGGGCAACCCCTCTCATGAAGTTCCTTCGCCCGGGGGAAACATATATCCTCACATGAGTAACCCTTGTCATGTTGCTTTCTCTTCGCAAGTAGCTTCCTTAGTGTCGATGCCCTTACACCCCTTTATAAATCAGTATGGAGGAGGATGCTGTCTTGCCAAACAGGGACAGGGTGTAAACCAAGATCCTTCCCGACCTACAATTTCTCAAAATCAATCTTTCCATGCACCTTGGACTCAAATGCCACAATTCACTACCGCCACAAGTCCAGTCACTGCGTGTCATACTGGCATTATATCACCAACCTCTGCTAGTCATGTTAGAGATTGGTCGACAACTTCTACGAGTCATGTTGAAGACCTGCAACCAGCCACTGCAAGTCATGCTGGATGCACAAGTCTAGTCACTGCGTGTCATACTAGCATTATATCACCAACCTCTGCTAGTCATGTTGGAGATTGGTTGACAACCTCTGCGAGTCACGTTGAATACCTGCAACCAGCCATTGCAAGTCATGCTGGGGGCACAAGTCCAGTCACTGCGTGTCATACTGGCATTATATCACCAACCTCTGCTAGTGATGTTGGAGATTGGTCAACAACCTCTGCGAGTGATGTTGAAGACCTGCAACCAGCCACTGCAAGTCATGCTGGGGGCACAAGTCCAGTCACTGCATATCATACTAGTGTTATATCAGCAACCTCTGCTAGTCATGTTGGAGATTGGTCGAAAAACTCTGCGAGTCATGTTGAAGACCTACAACCAGCCGCTGCAAGTCATGCTAGGGGCACATGTCTAGTCACTGCTAGTCACACTGCACATTCATCACCAACCTCTGTTAGTCATGTTGGGGATTCATCACCAACCTCTGCTAGTCATGTTGGGGATTCATCACCAACCTCTGCTACTCATGTTGGGGAATCATCACCAACCTGTCCTAGTCATGTTGGGGATCCATCACCAACCCCTGCTAGTCATGTTGGAGATTTTCTACTAGCCTCTGCAAGTCATGCTGGTAGCATGTCACCAACCATTGCAAGCCATGATGGGGGCATTCATATGATTGAGAATCCTAGACATCTCATACGTAAGCCTAGATTCCTTTGCATGACTTGTGAAGGAATTCACCTTACTCGTTTGTTTCATGTTACTGCTGGGATACCATAAGCGTGGGGCTCACCTAAGGGCCCTTTAGGTTATGAGGAATCTATGGTTTCACAACACTCAGTTCCTTCTTTGGTTGATACAACGATCATACTGATGCAATCTTCGGTTGACACCCCTTTTCCTTTATGGGTTGATGCGTCCTTTGACCTTGTTGTCTCACATCCCATTCAACCTATGGTTGTGTCAATGCAATCTTCGATCGACACCTTTCCTATGTTCGGGGGTGATGCGTCTCTTGACCTTGTTGTCTTGCATCTTGTTCAACCAACGGTCGTGTCGACACAATATTCGACCGACAACAATCCTATTTTTTGGGGTGATGCACCTCTTGACCTTGTGGTCTTGCATCCCATTCAACCAATGGTTGAGGAAGTGGTCGTATCGATGCAATATTCGATCGATCCCACTCTTCTCTTGGAGAGTGACAAGTCTGAGGAAGCGGTCGCGCCGATGTAATGTTTGGTCGATCCTGCTCTTCTGGTTCTGGTTCTATACCTTCTATGCCATGTACTTAGCATTTCTAGTCTTTCACCTTCTGAACAAGAGATAGTTTTACTCTTCTCGAGTTCTCTCCCTCCAAGTCTTGACGAGGTTCCCTTTGATTGGGATGGTCTTGTGAGGTATCCAATGCCTCTGCCTATGTCTTTTCCAAGAAGAGACATTATCTGATATAGCACGAAGACGATACCCTCCATTAGCACTTTATCCTCCTCAACTTGGAGAGCTTTGGGTTTTCCCAAGCTTATGTCAGTTCTTCGTAAGATACCGACATTCCACAGAAGGTTCGCACGGGAGTCTTGGCCTCCCTCGTGGATTTCCGCCTAGAATCTTCCTAATGAGTCTCGGTTAAGCTCTTTTCCGACTCGTCCAAAAACTGAAAAGATCGTCGAGTGAGTTGTCCCTTTCACACTCGTTAAAATTGGATTTGAAAGATCATGAGTCCTAGTTAATCTCTTTTCAACTCCCTATCAAAAATAGAAAAGATTGTTGAGTGAACTTATCTTTTTCACACTCGTAAATTGGATGTGAAAAGACGTCTATTTGGCACAAGTTTACCCATTTTTCACACCAAGTAGACTAAAAGATATAAAAAAGGACATTTTTTGGCCTTAAGTTGTGATTGCATCTCATGCCCTCGGTTGTTGTATTGAGCCTTTAGTCGGTTCTCTCTTTGCATTATAAACCGTTGCCTAAGCAATTTTCATCCTCAACCAAGCAGAGCCTTGTTTTTATCCTTCACAATTTGACACCCTATACCCTGGAGGGAACATCACCCCGAGTGTCCATCTCCCACATGCATTTCCTTGCATTGAGCATAGGTACGTTCCACTGCTGGAACTAGTTTTGCTTACTTGAGACACTCATTGCCTCCTCTGTATCATAGCATTCATTTGTTATGAAAAAACAAAAAAAGACAGGCGGGAAGGGAATACTATATTGTAATTGGCAGCAGTCATGTCGCCTTTGAACATAGCACAAAGTTATTGAGTCCATGTGTCATCATAATTTTGGGTTGATCATGGCCTTAGGAAGCTGATCTCACTACAGAGTTTTCTCTACTGACTGGTTACTCTTCCAGTTCCTATAGAGAACGTTATTGATGCCTCCTGCATCCAATTGTCACATCATTGAGTCCATGCTGCTGGAGTTTACCATATGTCTCATGCTCTTGTTGAAAGTAAGTCTATCAACCTGTGTCGGCCACTCCTCAAAAATATTGACTTTGCATGTCGACCATACCCTCAGTTTGTCTCAGAATCACATGATACTTTGGTCTTATCATGCACCCTAGCCCTACTTTCATCATTGGTAGGTCACCTCAAACCCAACAATCGACATTTCATCATTGGTCGTTGACTGGGTGGTTTCCCTTGTGTTCGACGGCAAGATATCTATTCACACTTTGGGATTCGTGCAGTGTCTTGGATGCCATTATCCTTATTGATGGTTTCCTTGCCTTTGTCAACAGTTTTTCATCATTGGCTGCTATTAAGAGGGTCCTTTTCATGTACCGCTTACATTTGGCACACGCGAAAGACGCACAGGGTCGTTGGTTTGTGAACATGTTCTTCATCCGATCTCCACCAAATTATGAAGCCCCTACTTTGTTCCTCATGCTGATTGATGAGAGATGCCTCAATGCTCTCCTTTCAGCAGGTCTCCTTCCATTGACTTTAGCTTATTTATTCTGGATATGGGACCTAGAGTTTTATGAGTACCTTGAGGCTTGCAGTCATTAGTGGCAGGCTCTCTCGCCATTGACATATGGGAATACATCAATGTCTCCTGATCAATGGATCCCTCAAGTGTTCGACACCAACTCCTTTATTCACATTTGTAGAGATGTACTCGGTGCCTTGATACCTACTTTCATCATCGGTAGGTTGTCTCGCGTTTGTTAAAGGTATACTTCAATGACTGGTAATCAAACAATGTCTCATCGTGTTCGACCTCAACTCATTTATTCACATGATGTAGACTTGCACCTTTGGCGGATAGTGTAGAAGACTTGAAGACATAACTATGTGGCCGCAACTTTCCTGAGCTGCTTCTTCCATTTCATTGGACTAGTACCTATTTGACTTCAGTGATCATGAGAGATCAGATTGTACTCCATGGTATACAACTATATTCAGATTGGTTTTTGAGATTGGTTTCACTGGGCCTTGTTCGTGACTATGACAACTTTTGGCATATAACCGCATTTGTATTTGCCTATTCATGGCCATGAACACTTGTTTGGTATATTTTCCACATGGATCTGCATTGTATTCTTGAAAGCCATGTATGCAAAGTCAGTACATAATGTAATGAGCAATTGAGTTCGTCCAGCTGGTTCTTTACCACTCCACTTCTGGGTTATTTATAATGTATTTCGGCCATCGCAGATACTCCTCTGATCTCACACATTAGGGGGCATCTGTTATAGCAAGATTTGCCTCACCATTGCTATCTTGCACAGAGGGCCTTTTTCCATTTCCCTATGTAGACTTGTCATCCCTTTTTGATGAATTCAGAGCTAAAAATATACATTTTTCCACATATACTCTCCCTATCAGTTATACAATATGCGTATACACAGGATGATCCACTACAACCCGCGTATTATACACTCCCTATCAGTTATGCAAGATGCGTATATGTAGGTTGCCCCACTACAACCCGCATATATCGGGATTTGTGCCAGAGAATACAAAATGAAGTCGGGTTTCCATGTTACAACAAAAGATTCCTGATCCTTGGCCTTCCATATACTGGAAACATTCTGACTCGGCCCTTCAGTTGCATTCTAGAGGCTATAAGAGCACAATTTCGAACTATGGAAAAAGAGGATAAATCATTCAACTTTGAGATCAAAGTTACTCTGGAGAAATTACTTCATATTGAGTTTGCATCCCTTTGTCCCTCAAGTCTGAATAGAGTGTTCAGCCCCCAAGCTCTTCTATTATTATTGAGAGGACCTCTTTGCTTCTTTCTCATGAGCTTGCCTTTGGTGGAGGATTGAAGTGGTGGGGACCCAGTTGGAAGGAACTTGGTTTCTTGGTTTCGAACCGTGCCGACACGGAAGTCTGTAATGTTGACACTTATGCTGATCAATTATTAATAGAAATACTCCTTTCCTGTCCTATTGGTATCTTGAAAATATATGATTATTATCCATGGGCGTGTTTGTAATGTTTATTAATGGATTATTCTATCTGATGTGCTAACCCCTTTCATATCATCACTATATACTTGCTTTGCTTGTTTGTTGAGAACTTCTCGCAAGTATAAATCTTTGGGTCAAAGTGCTCAACGATGGAACATCATCAAACGTTGGATTGAGGTAGGTCTCTTTCTTATATTGCACATTAGTTTATATAACATATGTTGGAATTGAGTTGATTTCTGCAGTCATACCTGTCTGTTGTGGTTTACCCTTGGCCATAGAGAGTTTTTCCCTTGTAACATACATTTACATGGAAAATGATTCACTATGGTACAAAGATCGATTATATTTATGTAAGAACTCCCAACTCAAACAAAAGGTACTTTTGGAATTGGACACCTCTCTAGTAGGAGGGTACTCAAAATTTTTGAAAACCTATCACATGGTCAAGAGGGATTTTTTTTGGGATGACCTTAAAACTGATGTTGAAAGGTTTGTGGTAGAATGTTTGGTTTTCCAACAAAAAAGGTGGAAGCAATTAAGACCCCAGGTATTTTACAACCATTAGCCATTCCAAATCAATGGTGGGAGGAGGTTTCCATGGATTTCATCACAGGGTTACCAAAGTCTGAAGGAAAGAGTGTCCTCATGGTGATTGTTGATAGAATTACCAAGTACGCACACTTTTGTGCACTCTCTCATCCTTTCAAAGCCAATACAATTGCTACTGCATTGATGGAGATAGTTCAAAAGCTACATGGAAGCCCAAAGATAATTGTAAGTGACATATATCCCATCTTCACTGGACATTTTTGGACAAAATTATTTTCTTGTTTGGGTACTCAATTGGCTTATAGCTCATCTTATCATCCTCAATCTGATGGAAAAATTGAGATAGTGAACAAATTTATAGAAGGCTACCTTCATTGCTTTGTCTCTGATAAACAAACACAATGGTTCAAGTGGTTACCCTTGGTAGAATGGTGGTATAACACTTCCTTTCATACTGCAACAAAAATGATACCATTTATGGCACTTTATGAATATCACCCACTGTCCATCACTTCTTCTCTAAAATAAAAATCTAAGGTTCAAGCAGTGGAAGATCACATCGAGCATCAAAAACAAGTTCTCCAACTCTTAAAGGATAACCTGACCATGGCAAAAAATCATATGAAACAACAAGTAGATCATCATCGTAGTGAAATAAGTTTTGAAGAAGGGGATTAGGTATTTTTAAGACTATAACCATACAAACAGATGTCCCTCAAGCAATCTAGGAAGGATAATAAATTATCATCGAAGTACTATGGCCCTTATAAGGTGTTGCAAAATATTGGTACTATGGCATACAAATTGGACCTGCCTGCATCTTCACGAGTACACCCAACTTTCCGTGTTTCATGCTTAAAGAAGGTTATTGGTGACAAGATCCCAGTTCAAACTATATTTCCAGAACTTGATGAGGAAGGAAAAATCACATTGGAGCTTGAAGCTATCACTGACACACGAATTCACCAGCTGAGGAATAGATCAATTTTAGAGTATCTCATTAAGTGGAAGAAACTACCTGCCAAATATTCCACGTGGGAAGATGAGTCTTTTATACAAAAGCATCCAAAACTACTCAAGTGTTGAGGACAACACTTGTCTGATGGGGAGGGGCATGTTAATCCCTAAATCATGGCACATTTACCCTTCATTGGGGCATATTACATTAGTATTGTTATTGTTATTTATGTTGGCTTGGGTCCATTAGTTGTAATTGTACCTCCTAGTCTCCTATATATACCAAGGAGACCTTTTCATTTGGAATCATCTTGTATTTGTGAATTCATGTAATGTATAAGGAGGTTTCCCCCTCGAAGAGGTTTGTTATATGAATTTGTCTCTTTATTAAGGTGTGGAGTACTTATTATGAGGTTTTTTATGCTATTTTGATATTTGGTTCTTAACAGTATGTAGAAATTTACCCTGGAAACCCTTAACTGGGAAAACCAAGAAAATGTTTAGAGCTGCACCTCTAACTCTCATTGTATTAAATTCACCATTACAGTACAATATATATGATCCCACGACATCCAAAACCCTAATCCATTGACCCATATTAGATTCCTTGACCTAAATTACATTACAATGGGTCGAAAAACATCAAAAATAGGCCAAAAATGGACCAAAAAACAACCCCAAAAAATTTATTGGGGTCTACGCCCATGAACCTCCAAATAGGGGGGGAGAAAGTGTCTCCTTTTGATCCCATTCCAATGTACAAAACATGGGCTAATCATGCAAATAATATAACACATACCCAACACCATATCACTTCTTTAAGGCTATAGTGGGTCTACTCGACCTTTACCTATCCTATGGCTCTATTCCAAAGTACCATGACCTTCCTATCTAGTATACACATTGGATGCACCTTGAAGTATCCTCCTGGATCCACCCAAATCAAAGTGCAACCAATGAAATGGTTAGGGTGGTCCACATAATTTTTCAATAATGACACATGAAATACAATATGCACTTTTGTGGTAGCAGGAAATGCAAGCATGTATGCAACTGGTCCTATTCTGTCTAATATTTCAAATGGAATCTAATATATGAATACTAACTTGGTGCAACTTCCCAACTTCAATGAACTTTTCTTTGGTTTCACTTTCAAAAATGCATGCTCTCCAATTTTAAATTCCTTTAGTGTCCTACCTTTATCCGCATAACGCTTTTGTCTTTCCTATGCTGCCTTTAAATTTTGCTTAATCTTGACCATTTTCTCTTCCATTTCTTTGAGCAACTCCGATCCAAATACTACTCTGTCTGCTGGATTGTCCCAACTAATTGGAGTATTTTCATTTTCTACCATATAAAGCTTCAAATGGACTCATATTTAGTGAATCTTGATATCCATTATTGTAGACATATTCAACTAAATGCAAGTAGTCTTTCCACTTGGATGGCTTATCCATCACATACATTCTCAACATGTCTTCAATCACTTCGTTAACTCTCTTTGTTTGCCCATATGTTTGTGGATGATTATGATGATGAAAAACATTGAAAAATCCCTTACAAAAGTTTAAATCAAACTTTGGATCTTTGTCTAAAACAATTGTCGTAGGTACTCCATGCAACCTAGCAATCTCTTTCATATAAAATTATGCTATATTAGTTTCCTTATGACTCAATTTAACTAGAATAAAGTGAACAATTTTCATCAATTTATCCACCTCAACCATTATTGAATCATGTTGCCTTGTTGCCTTGGGAAACTTAGTGATAAAATCAATGGTTACCACTTCCCATTTCCACTCTGGAATTGGCAATGGTTGTAGAAAAACTGATGGATGTTTGTGCTCAACCTTTAATTTTTGGCATTCCATGCACCTAGATATGTAATCAACAACATCATTTGTTATTCTTGGCCAAAAGTGTTGGCTTCTTACTACCACAATAGTCTTATGGTAACCAGGATGTCTAGCATATGGAACATTATGAATTTATTTTAATACCAACTTCCTTAATTCATGAGAATTAGAAACACACACTCTATTTTTATACATAAGAGTTCCATCTTCTTCTAGCTCGTACTATTTATATTTTTATTGCATAATTGCTTGTTGTAATTCTTCTTTACTAGTAGGTAATGTTCATCTAAAATAATAACTTCCAATATTTTGTTTTTCAAATATGATTTGTACATTGTAATGTTTGTAGCATGCATTGCATGTATTCTTCTACTAAGTGCATCAACAACCTCATTCTCTATTCCTCTGATATGTTTAATATCAAAGTCATATTGAATAAGAAATTCCAACCATATTGTTTGTCTGGAATTTAAGGTTTGTTGTTCAAATAAATATTTCAGACCACTATGGTCTATCCTCAACTCAAGTTTCTTCCCCATTAAGTAATGTCTCCACATTTTCAATGCATAAACTATGGTAGCAAGCTCTAAGTAATGCATGGAATAATTCTTCACATGCTCTTTAAGCTTCCTGATTTCATAACAAATCACACGTCTATTATGAGTAAGAACTCTGTCAAGTCCCTCTTTGCAACCATCTATACGTACTACAAAATAATTATTTGGATTAACAATCGTAAGAATTGGTGCCCTAGTAAGTAATTCCTTTAACAACTAGAAACTTTCTTCACACTTTGGTATCCATTCAAATTTAATTTCCTTCTTTTGTAAAGATGTAATGGGATGAGCTATCTTGGAGAATCCCTCTATGAATCTCCTGTACTATCCAACAAGTCCCATGAATGACCTTACCTCTGTTATGTTATTTGGTGTTGGCCATCCTCTAATAGCTTCAATCTTATCTAGATCTACTGCTATTCCTTTATTTGAAATCAAGTGTCCCAAGTAATGTATCTCCCTCTGATAAAAATAACTCTTGCTTAACTTAACATACGATTGATGCTCTCTTAGCACTTGTAGTATGAACCTCAATTACTGTTCATGCTCCTCCTCTGACTTGGACCAAATAAGAATGTCATTTAGGAATATAATGACAAACTTATCCAAGTAATTTCTAAATATACCATTCATTAAACACATAAACATAGTTGGTGCATTTGTTAGTCCAAATGGCACCACTACAAATTCATAGTGTCCATACCTGGTTCTGAAAGTTGTCTTGTTGATGTCTTCATCCTTTATCCTTACCTAATGGTAACTTGATCACGAGTCTATATTTGAGAATATATATACTTCTCTTAGTTGATCAAACAAGTCATGAATTATGGGTAGAGGATATTTATTCCTCACAGTGACTTTATTCAACTATCTTAAATCAATGCACAACCTCAACACTCTATCTTTCTTCTTTACAAACATTATTGGTGCTCCCCAAGGTGAGACACTTGGGCATATATACCCCTTCTTTGACAATTCCTTTAATTGCCTTTGTAGCTCCTTCATTTTTGGTGGACTCATTTTGTATGGAGTCTTTGATACCAATGCAAACCCAAGCATTAAATCAATAAAGAAATTTATATCTCTTTTTGGTAGTAAACCTGGTACTTATTCAAACACATTTGCAAACTACTGTAGCACTAGAAAGTCCTCAAGACTTGGACCTTTTCTCTTGGATGGCTCTTCCACATGAGATACATACAATTGATATCCTTTCCTGAAGCATCTCTTTAGATGTAAGGATGAAATCTCCCTTATAGAAATAGGTCTTGGAATTCCTTTCACTATCCTCTTCTTTCCTTCTTTATCAATATAAGTAAAAGACTTGTTATGGCAATTTACAATAGCATGATGTACATCCAACTAATATATTGAAATGAGGACATCATATGATCCAAGTGGTATGATGTTCATATTTACCACGATATTGAGACCATTCATGTCTAATGGACAACCTGTAACCAATCTCATTGATTTTCCTTTTAGTTCTAGTAGCTAGTTGAACCAATCACAGTTTCTCATGCTTACTTCTCTTCAAATGAAATCATTCAGCTATATTAGGGGCAATGTAACTTTGAATTGATCCTAAATCAATTAAAATGGAAATATGATGATTTGAAATCTTACCTTCAACCTCAATCATGTTTGATTGATGGTCTGCTTGTCGATTTTCTAGGGCTGCACATATTATTGGGATGTTTCTACTCACATCTTCCACTGTGGTTTTTTCATGTATGTTGCGCACATTCCTCCTTTTGTGTCCCTTATGAGGATAATATTTGTACAAGTGGTCTCCCTCACATCCCCAACATTTAGTGACCGCCTTGTACTTTTCCCCAAGGATTTTTCCACCTTATATCCACTCTTGGCTAGCCAAGTTTATTGATATGTATTGTCACTATTACTGAAGAAAGGAGGTTTGAATCCCTTCTTCTTCTGATCCAATTTTTCTTTTTTCTTATCTCTCCAATATTTATGGAAAGTTACTTCCCCCTTGTTTTGCTCACATATATATTTGTCTTTCCTGATGGTCTCTTCAAGAGTCTCAGATTTGTTAGATTAGATCTTGTCCTTGTAAAATATTGATAGTTCACTTAAGAGCCTCTGTAACTTCACTTTATCCTATTGAAAAAAACCCATATATCTCAACAACTCCAAAAACTTCTTCTCATATTCCTCCAAGGTCATATTTCCCAACTCTAGTTCAAATAAATATTGCATCTTATTGTCACAGTAGTGCTTAGAAAGGTATCACTACTAGAAATAATTCTTGAATTGCTTCGAAGAAATCCTCTTCTCATTGGTGTGCTTAACTTTCTTTATTTAATCCCACCACATAGAAGCCTTTCCTTGTAGATGGTATATAGCTATTATATCTTCTAGATTGGATGAGTAGTTATGCAACTAAAAATGATTTTGTGTCCCTAGAAACCAAGCTTCAACATCCTCTCCCATCTTGTTTTCACCATCAAAGGTTGGTGGCTTAAGCTTCATAAGCTCTCCTTGCAAATTGTCTTGTTCATGCCTTCTTCTCTGATGCCTAACATGGGACACTTATGGGATACTATTTGATTCTATAGATGCAAATGACTTCTTGCCTGAATGGGTTGGTGAATAACGATGTGTTTAAATTATGGTAGCACTTCTTGAGTGCCTGGATCGCCTATGACTATCCTCTCTTGCACGATAACTACTTGCTTCCTCATGCCTTGAACCCATTCCATTCATTATTTTCCTCTGCAGCTGATTTAGACTCTATAACAACTGAGTGTTTAGTTGATTTTTCTCCTCTTGGGTTCTTATTATCCTCTCATTATCAACTCTATAACTCATCACTTCCATATTTAAACTCTTCATGGTTTCTACAAGATCTAATGGCTCTATTATGTCTCTGTTTCCATTAGAATCTGTCTCCTCACTTCTCATATATACTAATATTCATGCCCCTTGTATATACTAATATTTCTCATTTCTCCTCCTCAATGTTGCTCTTCAATTATGATCTTTACTTGTTCTTGTTGCAACATTAATTATGAAAAAATTGTGCACACAATTAAAACTATTAGAAGCACCTCATTTCCATATCTGTAACATTTCTTTCAAATTCTATAAATTATGCACATTGTCATTTTTTGTTAATTAAGGCTACAAGCCCTTTTTCTTCCCAATTTTTGAAGAACTTATCCAAAATATAATCCTCCATAGATATTTTCCTTTGAATTATCTTTCCAATTAATATACTCATGCCCCAATTTGAGTTCAGAGATAAAAGTTATAGCTCTCAAAAATCCCCATTTTTGCCCATTTTCTACACTTTTCTCATTGGTACAATTTGAGTCGAAGACCAATCTCTGCCACACGTAGAAGAAAATTTGATGAGAACCAATAATTTTTTTATATTGGGCACATATAATATTCATGATTATGATTACATAACAACTTCCAAATTATTAATTTGATGCTCTAGTCAATTTCTGCATCAATATAGTATTGTCAACTTTGTCCTTTTTGCACCTTCTCCGGAGTTCAAATTTTTAGCCAACACTACTATCTCTCAAACGAAACAAAACTAGAAAAACTTTAGTAATACAAATTTGTCTATATTGTTGTGGACATGAAATTTCAGCCATCATTGTTTTCCATATTTGTGATCTTGGGTCCCTTTTCCTCCATGGAAGATTTAAAAAATCACCAAAAAAGTCTCATGGAATAATGGATTTTGGCATGTTTCTGCATCTCCATTCCAAACCCTTTGGAATTTGGACAAATTATCCACTAGTTTTATTCATATCTACTCCTATTCTTACTGTCTATATTTCATTAGCAACAAGGCCTTTGTTAATGAGTACCACCATGTTCATTAAAAACCACTAACTTCCATTTTTTCAAGAAATTTGGAGCTAAATAAGCCAATGACCCGCACTAGAACTTTTATGGTCCTCTTCACTATGGATCGACACCTAAAATTTCACCAAAATTTGAACTTGCTTTTGTTATTTATGGCCAAAATAAGATTTTGGTTCCATTTTTTCAAAATAAAATTTTACTTTGTTGAAATGGCATGACATGTGATTGTTGATGTGGCAGTAGGGTCCTACATGTCATCACCCACTTTTTCCATGTCATCTCCCTTACCTGCCATGTTAGTCCTCCGTGGCCCCCCTTCACCTTTTCTACTTCACTTTATAATAATGATTTATTATTAATTAATTGTCGACCACTTGTTCCCCCTGTCCTTTTCCTGCAACCTAGTGTGATCTTGACCGTGGATGTGATAAGGGGTCCTGATTTTGTCCTCGATTCCTCCACCTGAAACGTTACCATTGGAAGCTGTGATGGGGGGGTTTCCCATTTCTGTCCCTTCCTTTGCTGGCGCACATGTCCCCGCAATATAGATTTAGATCAACAATTGAGATCTATTGTGAAGGGAAAAGTTGTTGGTGTTTAAAATAATCTCTACCCTCAAAAAACTAATTACTACATAGGGGACACACATCACCGCAACAACAATTGCGAAGCCCAAAATCATGTTTGGAAAATTGCCTCTGTAGACTTTGAAAACTGTTTACCATTGTTTTTCATGCCACCAACCTCTGCAACCATGGAAATTTCATTGTGGACTACCACTTACACTTGGAATTCACCTATCACATTATCATTGGTTGATATGATGAGGGGGTCCCATCTTTGACCCCTCCTTTGTTGGTGCACATGTCCCTGAGTGTGATCTAGATCTATTGCGGAGCATAAAGTTTCCAGTTATTAAATCGACCCTTTGCCTCTACAAACCACTTAACACCTAGGTGATCCAAGTGGACATCGATGGCCACCCACCTATTCTATTGGCTCAAAATACAATTTCTATCTTGGCAAATTTTCTATGATTTTTTCGGGTCATGAATTTTCAGGGCTGTTTTGAGGCCCTAAACAACTTTTTTTTTTGCACAAAAGTGCCCAATAGATAGAAAAATGCATGTACTGGGCCATTTAGAATGTGTGCTCCTTGACTAGACCTTTCTGTTGGGATATTGAGTGCCCCAAACGAAGATCATATGCAAAAGTAACGCTCCCAGGAAGTTGACATATCAACTAACCACATAGGGGCCCACAAACCTTTGATGTTTCATCTTCCGGGGTTATGGTTTTGGGTGTTTAGGGTTTTCTCATTAATGCTTTATGTTAAAAGGAATTTTTGACCTCATTGTAATCATCTTCTTGCAAATGCACATAGCCATCACATCTCTTCTCATAGATAAGCTACCACCATTCTAGCGATTTCATTTCACTCTGCATTTTTACAGTTCCTGCATATTTTGTTCATTAACAAAAATTGAGTATTAATATATCTTTGTGTTTCTGTCATATTTATGTGTTTTATCTCGTCCCCTCATAAATCCAGATCACTAGGGGACATGCATCACCTCAACATCAATTGAGGAGGCAATTTGACCTTCAAAATACTATTCCACTTGGCTCCGCTAATTGTTGTTTTCAACCTAACTGCCTCCAACACCTTGGACCCTACCTTGTGGGTTTCCACCTACACTTGGACTCTACCTGGAAGCACCCCAACACCTCCACGTCACCCTTCCAATCCACATCACCAACACGAGGTCCACAGTAGATGTGTGGGTCAACATAGTTTAATTATATATATATATATATATATATTTATATTTTCCGATTTCCTCCACATGCCGCCATAAAGTTTCAAACTTGACTCCTCCAATTTGATCCCATTGCTTACGAAACTAGATGCTGCTACACCAATTAGACCTTTGGTTTTCATCCAACATCAGGGAATTTTCTCCAGTTTTCAAATTTCCTCCAAATTTTAATACAAAGTTGAGATTGAAATTTTATCAATTATTAGTTGGAACAACTTCCATACTGGCATATAATTTTATCAACACTTAATATGCAAACTATAATTTCTTTATATGCAAATTGGTTCTTGTCCCATATATGCCCAATTCTATAACCAATACCTCTAATACCATTATGAATGTACCCACTACCCTATGTCCATCGTTGAGGATATATGGTACTTTGTAAAACCACAAATTTCCTTCATCTTTTTGGTCTTATACCATTCTATAATATACCCATCCTTCTAACTAAAATGATATCCACATTTTATAGCTCTGATACCATAATTCATCATTTTCTGATTATGAAATGATTAATGCATGCAAATATGGCAATGAAAGATCTTGCAACACAATTGATGAATCATAGTTACAGATGCAGACTTATACATGCACGCAAAACAACATTCAATTCATAATTAAAAGCATTAAATCAACATAATTACAATTAAACCATATACACTTATCTTTCTGGGAATTAATCACCATGCAAAACTCCTCACCATAGAAACACAAAAACAACAATTAATCACCAATTGGTTGTAGACGAAGGACGTTCCACCCAACCATAGGCTCTTTGTTTCCCATAATATTTTTGCAACAAGGCCACCCCTAAGCTAAGGATATGAATGCACAAGGATGAAATCACCTATGGTTGGTTCTAATCGTCTCAAGTGACCCAATTTCCCAACAATTCAAAATTTGTAGACTCCTATAGCTATCTCAATCCACTAGCTATATTTCCCCATAAGCCTACACACCTAAGGAATGGGATCCCATTCTCTGCCACACAGTCCCTCGGGCTATCCCACTTCCCTCTAGGGCTCCAACAAAGATCGACCAAGAAATTTCTTAGCTAGGGACTCTTGGGATTCTCAACTATAATGGAGTTTTCTTAATGGAAACAATTTCCCTTTCACATGGGCATAATTTTCACATTATTCATCGTAGCCATTTTCTATAACTCTATTAAAACCATTTTATGGTAGCTTAGGCTCTCAATCAACGTCTGGGACTAATGATTGGAAACTCTCGATTACATAACCAAAATTCATGGATTATACTTGCATGAGTGGAAGAAGCCACGTGCCTTCATAAGAATCCCATGTATCTTGCTTCCCCACTAACTCCAATGTTGATATGATTTAGGATAACACAAAGAGAAATAATTAGGCTTAGGAATAACATATTATTATATTACTTTGGCCTCCTTTGAGCCCCCTAAACCCCATGATCCTTCTCCATTTGTAGCCTATGATGTATATTTTTATTATTGTTCAATGTACATTTACACATTACATTGTTTGGCTCATAGTCTTTCATCATATACACACATACACATTGCTAATCCAATGATCAAAATTGGAGGTGTTACAACATTACAAAAGAGTAGGATATCTTCAACAAACAAGAGGCGAGTAATAAAAATATCCCTCCCTAATATAATTCCTTTCACATCGCTAGATCTTTTAGCTTCTATCATCGCTCTGCTCAACCCTTTTGACACCAAATGCCTCAAATCTCTGCCAGGTCTACAAAACCCTAAGGTAGACCATTTAATTAGAATTGCAAAGGAAACCGAGGTAAGATAGTTTGTCATCCATTTTACAAAGTTTAGTACGAAGCCTAAGTGAAATAACATCAGTCTTAGGTATAACCAACTTTCCCTGTCATAAGATTTTGAGAGATCAAATTTTAATACTATTGCAGGTAACATTTTGACCTTGATAGAATGGAAGGCCTCTTGTGCAAATCCAACAATCTCATGGATATGCCTCCCAGCTAGGAAACCAAACTATTATGAAGAGATAGATTTGGATAGGAGATTCTTCATTCTTCTTGCAATAATCATGGATATGATTTTATAAGTGCAATTACACAATGATATTGGCCCATGTTCCTGAAATATAAAGGGGTTGTTCGATTTGGGTATAAGTGTAATACAATTTGTATTATATACTGCTAATATTACGCCTGACACCCTTGACTCTTTGATGAATCTCAATAAGTCATCCTCTAGCGAATCACAAAACCCTAAGAAAAATTTCATCATCCACCCATTAGGCCCATGGATTTTATATTTTTGGAAAGACTGTAATACCACATGAAGCTCATATCTCAATACTTCTACCACCAAATTCACATTTTCTTCCTCTAAAAAAAACTAGGGAAAAAAAAACCATTTTTACAACCTCTATTATAGTTGCTCTGCTATCTTCCAAAAAATACCTTTGAAATAATCCACTCTCGCTTTTGAAATATCTTTGAAACTTAATATCCAATTCCCCTCATTATTTTTTAGCTTCCAAATAGTATTGATATCAGTTTTCTCATAACCCTTCTTCAACCACAAGGATCTACTTTTCATCCTCCAGGAAGCTTCCTTGATATCATGTAAAGTCCTTTTCCTTTTTTCCATTTCCAAGATATGAGTTTTATGTTCGTTTGAAATGAAACTAGTAGGATCCTGAAATAACATCTCTTCCAACTTGTATTCTACCTTATTTAACTCATTTTATTCCTTTATATTTTTTCTCATAAGCCCCCTTGAAGGCAACTCTCTTTATAGTTTACAAATTGGACTCAAATTGAATCATTGCAGACTGTCTTTGCTCCCTACTTTAAGGGACCCAATGAGCCTTTATTTGGTTTACAAAATTAGAGTCCTCCAACCACTATGGGTTGAATTTAAAAGTACTGGGTGGATTTTCCCCTAACCCTCCAATTTATAGAAAAATGGGAAACTGGTTTGAGTCCCCCCTAGTCCCAACCCGTTTCCTTAACCTCCACATGTCATTCATGAAACCCTTTGTAACTAGAAACATATCTAGGTGTTTTGACATCCTTTCTAGACCTACCCTTTTATTTCGTCTAGTAAATCTCAGTTTTACTAGAGCCACATAAAATAAACCATTCTCATCAAGTTTATGAACAAAATAATCAAAGAGTTGATCCACAATAGAATTTTCTCCGCACACCTCTAAATTCCCAATAGAAAAATTCATATCACCACCCACAATGACATTATCACGACCTATAAATTTCAAGTTTAAAATATTGTCCCTAAAGGGAAATTTTTCCAAATAAGGTCCATAAATATTAGGAACCAACACTTCCAATTCCAGTTCCTTAGAATAGAATATCATTCCTAGACCCGATTCAAAGGCCCAACTCTTAGTGCATTGGAAAGAATGAATTCTTCACCTCGAAATTAAACCTCCAAATCTACATCTAGCATCTAATTGAGTGAACTCCCACCCCGAGAGGATCTTCTTTATATCCCCACATATTCCCCCCCTAAACCCCATTGTTCCTCGAAGTAAAAGTATGTTAGGATTAAAATCACCAATAAAAAATTTTAGAGTTTTATTTTTAGAGTGGTGGCCCATACCCTTGAAATTTAATGACATGAAAATCATTAAGTATAAACTAAGGGTTTAGCTTGCTCTGAGTGCCCCTACAATAGAGAGTTGTTTAACTATTTGCACCTACAAATGGAAATTTTTCCAAGATAGTATTATATGGGACTTCCTACCCCTAAATCCTCCCTTCTTCCGTTTCCCATCCAATACTGCTAAACCTCCTAAAAATCCTCCTTCCAATCACAAATGTCCTCCTTGCACGACCTTAAAAAATATGAAGGGTTTCCATTGAAAATCACTTCTTGCACAAAGCTAGATGATTTTTTCTCTACACTAAAGGAAACAATTGAAATTGGGTTCATAGGACTTTGATCTTCTTTCCGAACTGTGTCTCAACCAAAGCTTTGAAATCTTTGAGGTGTTGAAAGACCTCAGATTTTTGCCTGAGAAAGTAGATCCATGTAAAACGTGAGAAATTGTCAACAAAAATGAGAACAAACCTTTCTTTGCTGACCGATGGATGCAGAAAAGGACCCATGAGGTCACTATGGATCAGATCTAAAGGTGCAGAAGCTCGCTGAGACTTTCCTTTGTTGAATTTCTCTTGAGGGTGTTTTCCGAGAACACATCCCTCACATACTCCCTTGGAGATATGGATGTCTGGTAGACCATCAACTAATCTGTGCTTTCTAAGTTGTTGCATGTATCTGAAATTCAAATGTCCAAAGCTTTCGTGCCATATCCTACTACTTTCATCAGCATGTGTAAGTAGTGAAGTAGAATCAGGTCCAAAGAGCCCTTCCGATATGGTCCAGGCTTCATTGGGAGTCTTACAGGAAGATATATGAAAAAGGAGATCGAGAGAAATAAGATTGCAAATTGTTCCGAGTGCCTCATCCATGCGATTTAAGTACTTGGATTTTTCTATGGCTGATGTCGACTCTGTATCTATATTCATGGTTAACCTATACAACCCTCTGGATTGAAGATGTATGGCTATTTTCTCCTTCCATGCAAAATAGTTGTAAGGTGTAAGAATGAATTCTTTTTGTAATTCCATCTTTATGCTGTCTTCAATCTTTTGTACCTGCATTTTTTTTTTTTTTTGGTGTAGCTTTTGCTTAGCACTTCGTCGGCTCTGATACCATGTAAATGTTTTGAATCTGCACATAAGTGATCTAGCTAAACAATGATACACACATTTGCAGAGAGAATTGGAAAAAGAAGAAGAAGGAGAGAAAGAATGGAAAGAATTCTCATTAACCATTGTGAATAATGAATAATTTACACATGATATACTGTGTATAACTCAATGAGTTCAACTTGAGGTGAACCAAGTCACCATAGTGGTGGTCTAGAGTGATATGGACACACACCAACAGTTAAGGGAGTGAACGACCACCTATTCTAGTCTCTCAGGCAGTTACGTGAGTGAACTGCCACCTAGTTGAGTTAACTAGTCAACTAGTCTTCAGTTAATTGACTGAACATAAAGTAGTGAGGAGTTAACTCAAGGAATCAAGGCTAATGCACCACTTTGGTGATGATACCAAGGCAAGGTCGAATTAGCATGGTGTTGATCCCGATAGTAATGTCCCCAAGGTCGAGCCCTGTTGTAAATCATGTTTATGAAATGAATTGTAATTATGTTTTTATAGGCTGGTGAGCCAAGTTAATATAAGCTGGTGGGATTATGTGATTATTAGGCCAGAGAGCCTAAGTGTTGAAGGCCAAGAGCCTGATTTTGTACATGTATCTATTCACATTATTAATAAAAAATATAAATTCCACCGCGTGCAGACCGACCACGATGAATGAGTGATGGGGGACTAAGCTTCCACAAAGTGGGCAAGGGATTAGGGGCTGGAAGGTGGGAAGAGGGGCTAAGTGTTGAGCCTAGGGGCTTAAGTCCTTGGGAATAATATTTTAATATTATTCCAAAAAGACCATGTGAAATATATGTTTTATCCTAAGTTATTTTTGGAAGGACAAGAAACTTCCAAATGGAAGGAACGCATGCAGTTTCATGGGTGACAAGTGTCAACCCAAGCACATGCAGATAAAACTGCTGAGTTGAGCCATGATGGGGGTTCCTCCTCCATTCCACCGTCGACCGTCTGAATGTGAGTCCCGTCTGAACTCTGCAAGAATACCCTGGTGCAACCCTGAAAGCCGAAAATCTTGTGTTGATTTCTGAGATAGCCGGTACATTCCTTGCCTGAACAGTTTGAGCCTGTGTGTGGGATCTCTGTACACTTGGTGCAATCCCGAAACCAAAACCGTGAGTCTATCCTGTGATTGTGGAGCCTATTTGGGAAGCACGTGTCTGTTTTCCCAGTTGGCTGTTGTGGCCACACAGTGCGGGACTGCGTGTGGCTTACTGGCCAGTGTAAGTTCGTGTTGAGCCTGTGTGTAACCTCTCTCCAGGTGAGGGAGGTGATCGTTGTTGGAAGAGGCAGGTTGTTAGACCTGTGAGCAACTTTTTCCAGGTGAGAGAGTTTGCTGGAAGTGGTTTCTTTTAGAGAGTGTCCAACACCAGCTTCAGGCTCTGAGACTTCCTGATCCGACCTGTTACTGAAACCCAAGGCAAGGGAGGTTAGTAGCCGAAGGACTGTCTAGGTGACAGAGAAGGTGTATAGTCCTGGGGTGGAGCAGGCATGTGGGGAATGATAGTCCGGGAGTAGTGGGTGTAAGATGGAATCCTGGGAAGAATCCTTCCAGTCATTCTATCCTGTTTTCCTTGTAAACTCAGCCTAGCCTAGGATTCCTTACCTTGGGGTGGAGCTTAGTCCCAGCTCGGGGGTGACCCATTGCTGAGCTTGATGAGCAGCGTGGTCTAAGGCTGGGAGGTTCGTGGAAGGCCTGCACCTGCTTGGTGGAATTACCACCGTTTCAAAGATAAGTACCAGATGATGTTTTAATTACGTTTCTGCATGTCTGTGTATTTATATTTATCATGTATTCTGCTGTGCATACGAATTAATGTTAAAGCCATTGATTATTTATAGTAGCAATAATTCTTATATTTACTCTGAGTTTAAATATGTTTCATTTGCTTAAATGCATGTCTTATATATAGAATTAAGTATGAGATTATTATTCCGCGAAGTAGCGCCTGCCCGACCCGGAATGGGGGTGTTACAGTATGCAAGAGTGTTACAGAATGGTATCATAGCATTACAGAATGGTATCAGAGCCAAGGTTTCGACACTGAGCCTAGATGGGCTAGTTGAGTGGTATTTGGACTGAAGGTTTGAGGAGAAATTGTGTCTGGAGGACCAATTTCGGACCTTTGAATTCTCATGAGTGTCAAGGAGTTACTTGACCGTGTTACCTAGCTTAGGAGGTGTAGCGATGTTATAAAACTGCAACTGGTGTGGTATATGGCCACAGGGAGAGAGAGAACTCCACACCAGAAGTGTTGGAGCCTTAGGATCTGTTCGGGAGGAAAGGAGAACCCTCACGACTGTCAGATCTGGAGAATGTGCACAAGGTTTAAAAACCCTCTCGAGTTGCACATGAATGTGGAAATCACGATATGCAAAATCCCAAATTTGTCGGGACCATCCATCGGGGGGAACACGTGGCTGCCAGATGACATTTCGGCACCCGGGAAACCAAAGGGGAAGAACCTTGTTTTTGCAAGTCGCGAAATAGCGAAACCTGAAATTCCAAAATGATCTACACCGTAGATCTTAAGAGAGGAACTTGACCGTTGGACCAAGTGGAAGAGTAGACAGTAATTTTAGAATTTTGGCAAACGAAAGTTTGAGAGGTGTGGATGCACGAACTCCCGTTGTCAGAAACCCTGAAACACCAAAAGGATCTACACAGTGGATCCAAGAAAAGTCTAACCATTGGATTTTCGATTGGAATGGACGTGGACACATGGATGTGCACCACATGCCAGCGAGTCGAGAAGACATGCAAGAATGGTGGGACCTGCTGAAGTCACCGAAGGTGACATGGACCCTCTTGAACGTGCCACACGCCACCGTGGTTAAGGGTGACAACTGTACTATGGGCCCGAAGAGTAAAGTAAATCAGAATTTCAGAATTCGGGAGTTGGAGTGATAAGGGGTTGGGAGTCACTGCATCATGAACTCTCAGGTACCAAAGACCCGAAAACCCGAAGTCCCAAAATTTTCCGAGTTGTCAGAGCTCATAAAAATTTGTGAAGTTAAAACATTTTCTCACTCACATTGGTTTATGAATATTGTGATTTTGTTAAGGGTTTAAGGACTGACAAACTGCGGTTGACTACACGTTATGTGTGCAAATTTCAACGAGTGTCAGGACAGCCGAAAACCGACGCTGAGTATGGAATTGGAAGAGGTGCAGATTGCCTCCGAAACAGAGGATGAAAGGGTAGGAAGGAATGTCAACCTGGGAGTCGAAGGATCAAACTCCAATGGGCACGAAAGAGAATTGGATAAGGAAGGGCATATAATGAAACTCATTGAAAGATTGCAGAAAGATGCCCAGGCTCGCTGAGCTGATAACCGAAAGCTCATGAGGGTCAGGGATCAGCAGGGTGAATTCAACTTAAAGATGTTGAAGAGCCTGGAAATAATAGAAAGGAAATTGGAGAAGGGGAGTGACTCAAGCAAGACAGAGAGTTGCAGGACCCTTGAGAGGAAAAGAAGATCAAGAAGTGTCAGGACCCCTGAGAGAAAAAGAAGATTGAGGAGTGGTAGCACACATCATTGTCGCTCCCCAAAGCATTATGGTAAGGAAGCACATAGTAGTTCAAGCCCATCTCCTACCAGAAAGCACATGAGATCTGGGATGGATGAAATGAAAGGGGAGATGAATAAGATTAAGCCTCCTACATTTGATGGAGAACATAAGAAGGAGGAAGATGCTGAAACATGGTTGCTTGGCACGAGGAAATGTTTCCAACTGCAAAATTATTCCTCTCATGCAGAAGGAAGAATTGCGATGTATAAATTGAAAGGAAAAGCATCCATGTGGTGGGATCAGTTTGTGTAGGTGCAACACACTAGTGAGAAAGATATCACTTGGAAGGAGTTCAAGAGGTATTTTGAGAAGAAATACCTGCCTAAAAGATACTATGACAGAAAGATGAAGGAGTTCTTCGAACTCAAGCTAGGCAACATGACCATTGATGAATACGAACGAAGTTTCTTGGAACTACTGAAGTATGTTCCATTCATCGAAGATGAGGCTGTCAAGATTCATAGGTATTTGAGTGGACTGCCACCTGCCATTGGTGACAAGATTCAGTATGATGATCCTAAGACTATGGAAGAAACAATAAGAAGGGATAAATGCTTATATGAACAACAAAGAGAAAAGCCTACCTTTCGAAAGGCTTGGGATGACCAGAGGAAGTTTAAGAAGGAACAGAGGCAGAAGGGAAACAAACCTCCCTTTTTCAAAAATAATCCTCAAGGACATCCATCGTTTAGAGAGCCGAGAATGGCTGAAATGGGGGAACAAAGGCAGAGACAGGCGCCCATTCAGTGTTGGGGCTGTAAAGGGAACCACAAGTACAAGGATTGTCCCCATAAAAATGGCAAAGCAAGAGTTGTCCATACTGTTCAACAAGCTGAAACAGTGGAGGACATGGGCAGTAGAATGCCAAGGATCTACACAGCCCTGGACAACGAACAAGCTAAATTTCAATCGCACATGATTGAAGTGGAAGGTATGATTAACAACCGACCATTTATTATTTTAATCGATTTAGGGGCTAGCCATAGTTATATAGATCCTAGGGTGGTGGAAAGTTTGCATTTATCAAGAAGCAAACATGAAAAGTATTGGTTAGTGCAGTTGGATATAGGAACCGAGAGGAAAGTCTCTGAGTTGGTGAAGTCCTGTCTTGTGGACATGAATGCACTGAGCACGAAGGCTGAATTGAATATTCTGCCTTTAGGATCTTATGACTGTTTAATTGGAATGGACTGGTTGGACTAGCACCATGCCCTTCTGGACTGTCATAACAAGAGGTTTACATGTCTGGATGAGGAGGGGAATCGGAAAACAGTCCAAGGGATTCCTAGAGCTGTGGCTGTTAGATAAATCTCAGCCATGCAGCTGAAGAAGTGCTACAAAAGAGGATGTCAATTATTTGCATCCCGTGTGGAGGAAGCATCCAGAGATGAAGTCTCAAGGATTGGAGACCATGAGGTACTCATAGAGTTCAAAGACATATTTCAGAAGGTACCTGGACTATCTCCGAAGAGAGATATAGATTTTTCTATAAATTTGATGCCTGGAGCAGCTCTAGTTTCGAAAGCTCTTTATAGAATGAGTATGCCAGAGCTGAAAGAGTTGCAATTGCAGCTTGAAGAGATTCTAAAGAAGGGGTACATTCGCCCCAGCGTGTCACCTTGGGGTGCCCCAGTACTGTTCGTGAAAAAGAAGGATGGGACGTTGAGGCCGTGCATTGATTTTCGACAGTTGAACAAGGTAACTATAAAAAACAAGTATCCTCTGCCGAGGATCAACGATCTTTTCAATCAGTTGAAGGGTGCGAAAATATTTTCGAAGATAGATCTCAGACTAGGATATCACCAGGTAAGAATAGGGGATGAGGACATCGGCAAGACCACCTTTAGAACAAGGTACGGTCATTACGAGTTCACAGTGGTGCCGTTTGGACTGTCAAACACACCTGCTGTTTTTGTGTGCTTGATGAATGGTGTATTCAGGGACTATTTAGACAAGTTTATCATAGTCTTCCTAGATGTCATCTTGGTGTATTCCAAGTAAGAGGAAGAGCATGAAAAACACCTGAGAATGGTGCTGCAAGTGTTGAGAGAACACCAACTGTATGCCAAATTGAGCAAATGCTCATTTTATCAGAGGCAGATCCATTACTCGGGGCACATTATTTCAGAGGAAGGGATCGCCATAGATCCTGAGAAGGTTGAGGCCATCCGAGAATGGTCAGCACCTAGGAATGTGGCGGAAGTTAGATCCTTTATGGGTCTAGCTGGCTATTACAGAAGGTTTATCTCAGGGTTCTCAAAGATAGCTCACCCTATCACTTCCTTGCAAAGGAAGGAGAAAAAGTTTCAGTGGACTGAAGAGTGTGAGAACAGTTTCCAATGATTGAAGCAGTTGTTAACCAACGCTCCAATCTTGAGGATTGCAGATCCAAATATGGATTTCGTGGTGTGCACAGATGCATGTAAGGAAGGGTTGGGAGGAGTTCTCAACCAAGATGGATTTGTAATCTGTTATGAGTCCAGGAAGCTGAAAGAGCATGAAAAGAATTATGCCACTCATGATTTGGAGTTGGCAGCAATAGTCCACGCTCTGAGGAAATGAAGACATTACCTCATGGGAAGGAGATTTGAATTGAGAATAGACCACAATGGTCTGAAATATTTGTTTGATCAACCAACTTTAAATGCTAGACAAAGTAGGTGGCTAGAGTTTTTGTGTGAATACGACTTTGATATCAAGCATATCAAGGGGAAGGAAAATGAGGTGGTTGATGCACTCAACATAAAAGTGCATGAATTACATGCTACAACCATTAGCATGTACACGACTGATATCAAGGGTAGAATTTTGGAAGCTGCAAATGCTGATTTGCAGTACAGAGACTTAGTAGCAAAGCTACAACAACGTGAGAGACCACATAAAGAGGGAAATTACATCTTGGGAGCTGATGGAATACTTATGTATAAAAACAGAGTGTATATACCCAATGTCTAGGAATTGAAACTTGCGATTCTAAAAGAAATGCATAACGTGACTTATGCTGGACACCATGGATATCAGAAGACTGTGACAGCAGTCAAAAGTCATTACTTTTGGCCGGGTATGAAGAGAGAGATCACTGAATACATCGCCAGATGTATGGAATGCCAGAAAGTTAAGGTTGAGCATAGGCACCCAACAGGGTTGCTACAACCTTTGCCCATTCCTGAATGGAAGCGGGAAGTGGTGACCATGGATTTTATTACAGGATTGCCCGGAACAAGCAAGCAGCATGATTCGATCATGGTTGTGGTGGACAAGCTTACAAAATCTGCCCATTTTATTCCACTGAAAACCACTCACAAGGCAACAGATGTTGTTGATATCTTCTTAAAATAAGTGGCACGCTTGCACGAAATTCCTAAAACGTTTGTGTCTGATAGGGACCCGAAATTCACCTCGAATTTTTGAAAAGGACTGTTCAAAGGATTCAGAACAAATCTGAATTTTAGTACAACATATCATCTCGAGTTTGATGGATAGATAGAGAGGGTGAACATAGTAATAGAAGACATACTGAGAATGTATGTGATGGACAAACCATCAAGATGGGAAGACTACCTGCACTTGGTAGAATTTGCCTACAAGAATGGGTATCATGCATCGTTGAAGATGAGCCCATTTGAAGCACTTTATGGAAGAAAGTGCAATACTCTAGTGAGCTGGGATAATCCAGCTGACAGAGCAGTAGTTGGGCCAGAGTTGATTAAGGAGATGGAGGACCAAATGATAAAAATTAAACAGAATTTGAAAGCTGCCCAGGACAGGCAGAAAAGTTATGCTGATAAGAACATAACCCACCGAGAATTCAAAGTGGGTGATCATGTTTTCCTGAAAGTGAAAACTAACAGGAGTTCCCTGAAGCTGGGAAGTTGTGCCAACTTGGCAGCCAGATTTTGTGGGCCATTTGAAATCCTGGAAAGGATTGGGCCAGTTGCATATAAGCTTGCATTATCTGCATCTATGACTGTACATAGTGTTTCATGTTTCATTGCTTAATAAATATATACCTTATGCTAATCATGTTATCGATTGGAATGTGATTCAGGTGGAACCAGAAGGTGTCCTGCAAGTGCATCCTATGCGCATATTGGACAGGAAAAACAAACAGCTCCGAAATCGAGCTATAGGGCTTGTAAAGGTCCAGTGGACCTGGTACGGTCTTGAGGACACAACCTGGGAGCATGAAGATGCTATGCGGGTAAAGTACCCACATCTTTTTGAAAATTTTGAAAAGCTTGCAAAAGCTGTGTAAAGTTGCACTAAGGACAGTGCAAAAATAAGGGGAGGGGGATTGTAATGTCCCCAAGGCCGAGCCCTGTTGTAAATCATGTTTATGAAATGAATTGTAATGATGTTTTTATAGGATGGTGAGGCAAGTTAATATAAGCTGGTGGGATTATGTGATTATTAGGCCAGAGAGCCTAAGTGTTGAAGGCCAAGAGCCTGATTTTGTACATGTATCTATGCACATTATTAATAAAAAATATAAACGCCGCCACGTGCAGACCGACCACGATGAATGAGTGATGGGGGACTAAGATTCCACAGAGTGGGCAAGGGATTAGGGGCTGGAAGGTGGGAAGAGGGGCTAAGTGTTGAGCCTAGGGGCTTAAGTCCTTGGGAATAATATTTTAATATTATTCCAAAAAGACCATGTGAAATATATGTTTTATCCTAAGTTCTTTTTGGAAGGACAAGCAACTTCCAAATGGAAGGAACACATGCTGAAGGAACACATGTAGTTTCATGGGTGACAAGTGTCAACCCAAGCACATGCAGATAAAACTGTTGAGTTGAGCTGTGATGGGGGTTCCTCCTCCATTCCACCGTCGACCGTCTAAATATGAGTCCCATCTGACCTCTGGAAGAATACCCTGGTGCAACCTTGAAAGCCGAAAAGCCTGTGTTGATTTATGAGATAGCCGGTATATTGCTTGCCTGAACAGTTTGAGCCCGTGTGTGGGATCTCTATACACTTGGTGCAATCCCGAAACCAAAACTGTGAGTCTATCCTGTGATTGTGGAGCTTGTTTGGGAAGCCCGTGTCTGTTTTCCCAGTTGGCTGTTATGGCCACGCAGTGCGGGACTGTGCGTGGCTTATTGGCCAGTGTAAGTGCATGTTGAGCCTGTGTGTAACCTCTCTCCAGGTGAGGGAGGTGATTTTTGTTGGAAGAGGCAGGTTGTCAGACCTGTGAGCAACTCTTTCCATGTGAGAGAGTTTGCTGGAAGTGGTTTCTTCTAGAGAGTGTCCAGCACCAACTTCAGGCTCTGAGACTTCCTGATCCGGCCTGTTGCTGAAACCCAAGGCAAGGGAGGTTAGCAGCTGAAGGACTGTCTAGGTGACAGAGAAGGTGTATACTCCTGGGGTGGAGCAGGCATGTGGGGAATGCGAGTTCGGGAGTAGTGGGCGTAAGATGGCATCCTGGGAAGAATCCTTCCAGTCATTCTGTGTTGTTTTCCCTGTAACCTCATCCTAGGCTAGGATTCCTTACCTTGGGGTGGAGCTTAGTCCCAGCTCGGGGGTGACCCACTGCTGAGCTTGATGAGCAGTGTGGTCTAAGGCTAGGAGGTTCGTGGAAGGCCTGCACCTTGCTGGTGGAATTACCACCATTTCAAAGATAAGTACCAGATGATGTTTTAATTACGTTTCTGCATGTCTGTGTATTTATATTTATCATGTATTATGCTGTGCATACGAATTAATGTTAAATCCATTGATTATTTATAGTAGCAGTAATTCTTATATTTACTCTGAGTTTAAGTGTGTTTCATTTGCTTAAATGCATGTCTTATATATAGAATTAAGTATGAGATTGTTATTCCGCGAAGTAGCGCCTGCCCGGCCCGGAATGGGGGCGTTACAATATGAAAGAGTGTTACACCAATGTTGCATGGTGATGATCCCAATGCAACATCTAAACTCAACTCAACTAGTCAAACTAAAGTGTGAACTGAAAGAGAATATTCTCTAGGTGGAATATTCTCTCCTAAAATATAGGAGATTGGATAATGACTAATTATGACTAATAAACAAATAAAAATCTTAGGAAAAAGAAATCCTAGGTGTGTGTGAAGTAACTCCAACAGTAACCACCCTTTTTGATCAAGCATAAAAAAGGGTGTCTAGTGTTTAAGGACTAGAGACAATGATCCCCACCTCTAATACACAACCATGATTTTTTTAACATATTCCTATGATCTTGTAAGAAAACCTATCCATCTATATGAAAGAAGGCAAAATTTTGGACCAAACCCCAAGAATCATTTATCCATGAACCAAGTGCCCCTTCACCCATCCTCATGTCAATAAAATTCCCTACTAAAACATTTGAATCCATATATGTCACTTCATGAAGGTTTACATCATCACCTAATACAAGCTTCACTAGGTTCTTCCTTAATTTTATGCACTTTTTTGAATGCTTCTTCGCCAAAGTAACTTTGGAATCTAATCTCCACCGTCCTTCTTATCACCCCTTATAGAAACTGAAAGTAGTTCTTACGTGTGTTGACCCCTTATTCTATAGAAATGATCAACATAAGGTGGCTTGTAGGCCTTAAGAAATTTGTGATAAAACCACCCCTACACCTGAGCATGAAACAAAGGGAGGCACCACTGAGTTATAACCTTGAGTAACTGAATCTAGATAGCTTGCTTGCAAAAATGGAAACCTCTACTCAAGTTCTCATATCCCTCAATAAACTAAGAAGCTATCATATACTTATACCAAAAGTTAAAGTTTGGGAGTATACCATCACCAAACTTACCTTGAGGCCCAGAGTGCGAAGTGACTCTAGCATCTAGTCCTGCCTCACTTGTCTCCCACATAATAGAACTTGACTCTGCATTCACTTCAACTTACTTTAAGATTTGAAGTGTCACCTTCCCACACAAGCTTACCACCAAAAAAAACTATAAATTTGCTACTACCTCCATGCCATTTCCGACACTAGTATAACTCACTAGAGTGTATAAATCCCTTCACATGCTTGAACCACTACCAAGTTTTACTCTAAATTTGATGCAAATAATAAATGGACCCCAACGCACCAAGGACCCTTTATTTAGTGGAGAGGACTGAAAACTTGTGGATACACATGGTTGTGTCCATATGTTATGGTCTTCAAATATATCCAGGGAGTAATTGACCAAGTCAATATCTATCTCCTCATCCATCCACTATGGTTGATTGATCACAATCTCCAAACAATAGCTACACTTCTTTCAAAATCATCATCTAGTTTTGAGCAAAGACTTGTATTACAATGCTCAACAATGTAATGTTTCTAGCAGTTATGGGTAAAAAGTTGCATTGCATTGTGTTTTTAATTGTAAATTGTGTGCCAATTAGATGAAGTAATTTTGAGAAAGAAGAGAAATAGTAAAGCAAATGCACATATCACTTGGGTTTAGCCCAAGTGGTTGTGAGAAGGAGTGTTATCCTCCCTACCTATATTCAATTCCTGCAATTGACATGTTGACCTCTTAATGAGTATATTGTTGTAATAGCCTCGAGAACATAGTTACTAACTTAACGAGAACTATGATTTCAAAAGGAGAACTCTAACTCTCAAAACCCATATTTTTGCATCAAAAACACCAAAATCAACACCCAAATCAAAAAGTGGTGCCACTCGTAGCACCTTTATTTTTTTTTTTCAAGATTAGAATTATAATAATTTTCCATCATGGTTTTAAACTTCTGTAAAATTGCAAACAAAAATATTAAAATTTACCTCCAAATCAAAAAGTGGTGCCCACAACATCATCTCTCTTTTTTAGGGTGAAAGTGGCCTTGTAATCTTTTTGAACAATTTAATTATTATATTATTGTAAATTGATGTAATTTAAAAATTTGAAGTATTTTTTACTTCAAGGGGGGGGCTAAGCAGAGAGAGGAACTTGATGTAATTTCAAATATTTTTTTACTTCAATGCGGGGTAGAGTGTTCGAGGCATAATTAATATTGTATTTTTTATTTCTTCAAGCACACACAAAGAAATAAACCAGGTTTAGATGTCATTTTTTGAAAATTTTAAGCAAAATTGTAACACAATTTATAAGAGTTGATTGGAGCCAAGTATAAAGCTCAACCACTCTTTTTTCAAGTGACTATATGAGGGTCAAGGCCAAGCCCCAATAGTACTTTCTTGCGGTGCAACGTGTGGTATGTTTTCGATCTTCATTTTCATGTGGTGTATCGTTCATTTTTTGTTTTCTGGCTCATAAATTTATCTCCAAGCAAAGCATTCACAATGTCAAAACTTGTAAATTTATTTTCTGAGTCTAATAAAATCGAAGGCTCCAAAAATTACAAAGCATGGAAATGACATATTGAAAGCACTTTAATTTACAATGAGCTACGGAAAGACATATGCAATGGCGATGTAAAACCAAATAAACCCACTGATGCAGGAGCTCTAGCTAAATGGGAACTTAAGGATGAAAATGTTTTAGCATTGATTAAATCCTCTCTAAATGAAGAGAAGTTTGTTCACCTTGAAAATACATCTGATGCATGGTCTGCATGGAAAAATTTCAAAGATTTTTTTGACACTCAACCTGAAACAAAAAGGGTTGGTCTTCAATTAAAGCTGCTTCAACAAAAATTGACTGAACATGGAGATATACTTGAGTATATTTCTAGACTAAAGAACATCAGATAGGATATATCTAAGGCCATATTTGCTACAATAGAAGATAGTTTGATGAAAACGATCTTGTTTGCATGATTTTCGTCCTCTTATAAACACTTCTTGGAGACTTTATAGTTCATGGGAAAGTTAGATAAGATAACGTTTGATCAATTGAGTGAATTATTAGCTCAACATGATAAAACATTTGGGAAGAAGAAACAAGTTGGAGAAGATGTCTTCTTCAGAGAAGCAACTACTAGTAAATATCGAACTAAAAGTTCAAGAGGAAGAGGAGCTCAATTCAATAACAGAGGACATGGTAATCAAGATCAATTTTCATATAGAGGACATGGTCGAGGTTGAAGTCAAGGAAGAGGAAGAGGCAATGGTCAAGGGAGAGGAAGTAGTCAAGGAAGAGGAAACACTAATTATCAATGAGGTTCAAACAACTTTTGAAGAAGTCAATCAAAAAGATCTCAAAATCATAGTAATCAGTGTGGCAGAGGCAAAGACTTAAGTCAAGTTGTACGCAAATGTTGCAACAATATTGGTCATTATGCAAAATATTGTCGCATTCCAATTGATAAAATATCAAAGTTTAAGCAATAATTAACTTTAACACAACATGATAATGCCCATGATCAAGAGGATGATGATTATGAATATGTATTCACCACGCTTGAACACTCATAATCAAGTGCTTTGCTAGTCTCCAATTATTCATTTAGAAGTGCTTATGAAGATGCATGGATACTAGACATAGGGGCTACTCAACACATGACTTTCAAAAGAGATTTCTTTTGGACATTCCAAGAATGCAAATTAAACTCAATCTTCTTGGCTGATGATACAACACACACACCTTGTGGAAAATGTATTGTGAAAGTCTCTCCCTAGAATTGACGAGAAAATGATTTTGAATTTTTGGTATGTACCAACATTCAAAAATAATTTGTTTTCCTTAGTGATGATTCAACAAGAGGACATCAAATCATCATGGAAGATGCGTTGGTCAAAACCAACTCCACAAAACATAATTTGAAGATAGTCATGATATGATACGAAGATGGTAAGCTTCTTAGGATGAAAGGGAAAGTCATTCCTAAAAAGCAAGATTTTTCATGAGATGTTAATTAAGATATTTCACCTATAAGGTTATGGCATGTCAGATATGGACATTTGAATTTTGACAGTGTCTCACAACTTCAAAAATAGGAAATAGTTAGAGGATTTCCCACTTTTAAAAAGGAGAATGCAATATGTGAAGTTTGCATTTACGAGAAACAAAATCGAGAGGCATTTGCGACAGGTTCATGGCGCACAAACAAATGTTTGCAACTTATTCATAACAACATTTGTGGCCCTCCAGAGACTTCTTTAGATGATTGCAAATATTTTTTTCTTTTCATTGATGATTTTAGTCATATGGCTTAGAATTTTTTGAAAGATAAATTATAAAATTTTGAAAAGTTTAAGATTTTTTGACGTCTCGTCGAAAAAGAAACTACATAAAAGGTTAACACATTGAGGGCATATAATGGAGGGGAATTCACTTCCAATGAATTCCAACATTATTTCCGAGACAAGGGAATCAGAAGGCACCAAACTCATACACTCCACAATAGAATGGAGTGGTAGAGCAAATGAATCAAACTTTGTTAAGAATGACAAGATCAATGTTAAATTTCATAGGTTTGAGTCCCTCCTACTGGGTTGAAGTAGTCTCACACTGCGTCTTTGGATGAAATCACACCATATGAAGCATGGTATGGTTTCAAACCTAGAATTAAACATCTTTGATTTTTTTTGTTTAGAGTGCTATGCTTTAGTTCCCAAAGAAAAGAGAACTAAACTAGACTCATGAAGTATAAAGTGTATATTTATTGTATATTCCAACGAAAATAAGAGATATCGTCTCTTATCAAATGGAAAATTTATTGCAAGTTGAGATGTCATCTTTGACAAAACAAAGAGCAGAAGTGTTGGAGAGATTGAACGCCTTCTAGAAAAAATGGAAAAACAAGTGGACAAAGAGAAAAACATAATGCAAAATCAACCAAGTAAACAATGTTGGTTTGAAATAGATTGGACTTCACTTGAAAATGACAATTCTTCATCAAGTTTGTCCGATTCTTCTACAAAAAGTTCGTCTGAATCTTCATCAAACAGTTCATTTGATAATGAAACTCCACCTCAAGGTACTTTAGAGGAAAGGAGAGTTTATGTTTTTATCAATCATATTTACAATAATGGTGATAATTCAAATTCTCAATCTAGTCAACATCAACTTCCTAAATGGGCTATTCAAATTTTCAAGGATGTCAGGACCGATGAACAAAATAAAACATGCACACAAAGTTCAACCTGGGAAGAAGAAAATTTTTCCTTAATAACAAATGATTTTACTGAGCCCTCAACTTTCAAAGATGTAGTAAAACATGAAGAATGAAAAAAAAAATAATTGATGAATATCAATGAGTAATGGAAATATGGTACTTGGAAACTTGTTGATTGTCCTCAAGATGTTAAACCCATAAGATGTAAGTGGGTTTACATAATCAAGTATAAGCCAGGTGAAATGATCGACAAATATAAAGCAAGACTTGTAGCCAATGGTTTTGCACAACAAGAAGGGAATGACTGTGAAGAAACATTTGCGCCCACAACAAAGAGGAATACAATTAGGATGGTAATTACTTTGTCAGCTAAAAAATAACGGAAAGTACATTAGATGGATGTTAAAAGTGCTTTCCACAATGGAGATTTTAAGGAAGAAGTCTATATGAATCAACTGCCCAGGTTTGAGCTTGAAGGGTAGGAACACAAAGTTTGTAAGTTAGTCAAGGCATTTTATGGATTGAAACAAGCTCCTAAAGCATGGTATGCAAAAAATAATGATTACCTTCATAAAGTTGGATTTAAGCGAAGTGAATTTGATGATACCTTATATATCCACCTATATGGTAAAAATATGGTGATTTTAGTAATGTATGTGGATGAATTGATCATTACTGAGAACAAAGATGATCATATTTTACATGTAAAGAAGGAATTACATGCTCGATTCAATATGACAGATATGTGATTACTTCACTATTATCTCAAAGTTGAAGTCTTCCAACATCCAAACAACATTTTCATTAGTCAATGCAAGTATGCATCTTAGCTACTAAAAATATTTGGCATGATAGATTGCAAGTCCATTCTCACACCAATGGAGAAAAACTTAAAACTTTCAAAATTTGAAGGGGGGAAATTGGTAAACATTACTAGTTCCAGGAAATTGATTGACATCTTGATCTATTTGACAACCACTCGTCCATGTTTATCATATGCAGTCAATGTTCTTTTGAGATTTATGCAAGAACCAAGGGAAAGCCACTGGAATGTAGCGAAAAGGGTTCTTGGATATATTCAAGGTACAGAAGATTATGGTCTTCTATATAAGAAAAAGAAGAATTTTGTACTTATTGTATATTCAGATGTAGATTTTGTTGGAAATGTTGATGATAGGGCATCGACATCAGGTTATTTAATGAATATGGGATCAACGAATTATTTTTGGAGGTGCAAGAAGTAGGCTACAATGGAAAATTCTTCATCATATGCATAATATATTTCAGCATGGGAAGCAACATGTGAGATTGTCTGGTTACACAGATTTTTACAAGATTTGGGAATTTTTCAAGCAAAAGTTACTTCATTGTTGATTGATAGTCAGTCGGCCATTAAACTTGCTAAAAATCAAATTTTCCATTCAAAAAAAAACATGTCGACACAAAGTATCATTACATTAGGACACTCATCACAAATGGCATCATCAAACCAATACATTGTCCTTCAGAAGATTAGATCTCAGATATTTTCACGGAACCACCTAGCAGGATCAAGTTTATTAAGTTCATAGCAGAACTTGGTATTTGTTCTAATTTACTTTTGGATCAAAGTGGGGAATGCTAGATATTATGATCCTAAAAGTACTCAGTCTAATATTATTTTGTTGTACTTAGGATTTTCTAGAATGAATATTGCTAGAATAGATAATATGTCTAGAAAATAGTCATTTCTTAGAATCAATAAATTAGGAAATTGTTAGAATCTTCATTTATTGTACATGGACACTTCTCATACTCACTTGATTATGTGGTAAGATGTCTATAACCAAATTAGTTTAAGAATTAGTATGATGAACTTATTTAAGCTCTCATTTTCTGATGCGAGAGTAATGTTGAGATTTTAAGCTCATACATTATTGATGTAATTTCTTTTCCTTAATAAAATTTGTGTGTCTAATGACACTCCTGCCACAAAAAAAAATAGGTTAAATTAAAAAAACTTACATTCTATAAATTGAAATAATAACAAATTAATTAAAAATAAAAATAAAAAAAATATATACTATAAACACAATAAAATAAAACAACAAACAAAATAAAAAAATAGAAAATAACATATACTTATAATATTTAAAGTAAATTCCACGGATGGGGTGACACATGGGCCGCACGCGTCAACAGATGGGGCGATTACTAGGGCAGTGAAAACCGCTCGCCACCACCCTCCCCCCCTGTCCAATCGCGATGGTTAGCTTGCATGAGCGCCAAGGTTTAGTGCGCTGGGACTTAATGGAGGCCTAGGCTTGGCTCCTCGGCTTCAATATGATTTCGGTTATGGCCATTACACCTGCACTAATGGCTACCAGAGCCATCAATGCCTTTGCCCTCCTAGTCTTTTCACCTTGCAAGAAGTTCTATATTGGGTACCTGGGCCCAAAGCACACCATCATTTTGCTAGTTCTACTCCAAGATTTAACTACTCTGCCAGACTTTTAGTCTTCCTGGTGCTCTGCGCAGCCATGCCATGAGAAACAAGCAAGCCCTGATGAGGGCCAACCTACTATAGCTGGTTTGGCCAACACAACCGCCCAGGGCCTGCCTCTTGAGCTCTCATGCTAGGCGGGGACCATCCAGGTTCTTCTGGGCAGAATTGGTTTTCACAGGCTCCCCCAGAGCCTCGTCCTTCCAGTACAGAGGGTCTCCATGGCATACACTATAGCCCAGGACATGCCTCTCAAGCTCTCATACCAGGCGGGGACCATTCAGGTTCCTCTGGTAAGAATTGGTTTGAACATGCTCAACCAGAGCCTTGTCCTCCCAGTACAGAGGGTCTCCATGGTGGATACCCGATGAAAGAATAAATTTCGCCCAATTGGGAGGAATTTCTGCCTTTCCTGCCATCAACTGCCCTGGAGTACCAGCCTACCACCTGCACCACTATTCCCTTTCAAGAGTCAGTTGCGACGATTTGCATTGTGGAAGAAGAAGTCTCACCTCTGGAGGACCACTCGAGACAAAATTTAGCTGCCACCATGGATGAAAACCCTGTCACAGACTCTGCCGCTGCAAATGACTCCGCTGCTGCCACCATGGATGACGACCAGGCTCAAGAAGTTTTCAGCTAAAGCAAGATAATATATATTTTCATTAAAAAAAAAAAAAGAATATAAAAAGTAAATTCATGGAATCACCCTCCCCATTTCATTTAATTTTCAAATGAAATGGGGGAAGGGCCATTACGAATCACCGTCGTCCTCCAATTTACCTTAATTTATTATTGTTTATTAACTTTCCATCCTTTTAAAACGTTTTGTAAATAATTTCAAATATTTAGATTTTTTTAAATGTTTTAAAAACCAAATGGCGAAAAGGACCCGAATCTCCCCCCATTTACCTTAATTTACTATTAATATTATCTTTTTAATTTTTTAAAAAATGTTTTGTAAATATTTTTAAATATTTAGATTTTTTAAAATGTTTTTACAGTTTTGTAAATATTTAGATTTTAAAAATTTATATATGTATATAGATTTGAATATTTATTATTTTATTATTATTTTGGTTAGAAAAAAGAAAAGTTAATAAATAATAATAAATTAATGTAAATTGAGAGAAGGGTGATTCTTGAAATTGCCATCCTCCCCCAATTTACCTTAATTTATTATTTTTTTATTAAATGTTTTTAAATATTTAAACTAAAAAAAATGTTTTTACGATATATATTTTCAAATGAAATGAAGAAGAAAGATTCATCTTCCTTTATTTTACAAAAAAATTTACTTATCTATTATCTTTTCATTTTTTTCAATGTTTTATAAATATTTATAAATATTATTTTTTATAAAATGTTTTGTAAACATTGTCTATTAAACATATATTTCTAAATGTGTTTTGTAAATATTTTATATATATATATATATTATTTTGAATATATTATTATTTTTTAAAATAAAAAAGTTAATAAACAATAATAAAATAAGGTAAATTGGGAGGAATCCCCTCCCCTATTTCATTTGAATTTTAATTCAAATGAAATGAGTGTTATTCTCCCCAATTTATTTTAATTTATTATTATTTTTAAATGTTTTGTAAATGTTTTTTAAATGTTTTTAAAATGTATTTTCAAATGAAATGGAGCGAATTGTTCTCATTTCTCAATTTACTTTAATGTTTTGTAAATATTTTAAATATTTAGATTATTTGGATTTCTTTAAAATGTTATTTGAATGTTTGAAAAGCATTAAGAGAAATGTTCAAAGTTAACTAAAGTTTTGATGACTTAGAAGGTTAGTAAGGTCGGTATTGTGACAAGTATTTGGAAATTGGGATCTAATTTGGGTATATGCAGGGTATTCTAGGAGAAGGTGTTTTTTTATCTTTAACCCTCTTGGTGTCACAAAGGTGACAAATTTTTTCTTGCCATGGTGTTTTGGGGATTGTCCAACGCTCAATTTTACCATGCAACTCATGAGAATTAGTTCTTATTTTAACAATATTGATTCTCTTCTTTAAGCTAGTCAAAATAGATAGATACTTTTGATCTTCAAGGTTAGGGTTAACCACCTCCTTATAATATCTTAATTTTATTTTATCGTCTAATTATTTATCGCACCATAGATTCTCCTTAAATTTAGCTTGTACAATATTTTATATATCATTGGTATTCTGCAAAATAACTTCTTCTTTTATTTTCCAATGATTTAGCCACGACTTGACATCATTATGTCATCCCCACTTGAGCCGTTAGTGATTTATCACACCATAGATTCTCCTTAAATTTAGCTTGTACAATATTTTATATATCATCGGTATTTTGCAAAATAACTTCTTCTTTTATTCCCCAATGATTTAGCCACGACTTGACATCATTATGTCATCCCCACTTGAGCCATTAGTGATTTTGGCTAGAGTCTGAAGCAATTTTGGGGAGCCTCTTATTATCCATGTTGTTTATCTTGTTCTTGTACATTAAGTACCTAATCATAGTTGTGCTCTCAATGATGGAAAAACTCACTTAAATGAGGAGGATATGATAGGGTGCATTGCCCTTAATTTTGAGATTATAAGTTATAAAATTCTTTTGGATCTACTCTATATCTCTATAGGATTCTCGAGAGATATTGTATCCCCAAAATTCACATCCATATAAGATAACAAGAGTGACAAGAGTCTCAAAGAGGAGATTTTTCTTATCCCATAGCCAAAGATATGCTAATTTACAATTATTTCCAAGCCCATAATAAGTTTTCCACCCTCCATTTATCCTTTTCTCATTGCTATAGTTCCAATTGAGCTTGTGATGGATATCAATTCCAAGATACTTGTATGAAGGCACTTCCTCCAAGATATTACTGTCATATATAAAATTATCATAGGTGATCTTGTTGGATTTAATAATCATAACCTTCGTTTTGTTAGTGTTCATAGTCATACCTATACTAGAGCATAAGTCCTTGAGAATTCTAAC
>ML800633.1:121198-133134 GCA_009831015.1 Picea engelmannii
CCTTGAGTAACTGAATCTAGATAGCTTGCTTGCAAAAATGGAAACCTCTACTCAAGTTCTCATATCCCTCAATAAACTAAGAAGCTATCATATACTTATACCAAAAGTTAAAGTTTGGGAGTATACCATCACCAAACTTACCTTGAGGCCCAGAGTGCGAAGTGACTCTAGCATCTAGTCCTGCCTCACTTGTCTCCCACATAATAGAACTTGACTCTGCATTCACTTCAACTTACTTTAAGATTTGAAGTGTCACCTTCCCACACAAGCTTACCACCAAAAAAAACTATAAATTTGCTACTACCTCCATGCCATTTCCGACACTAGTATAACTCACTAGAGTGTATAAATCCCTTCACATGCTTGAACCACTACCAAGTTTTACTCTAAATTTGATGCAAATAATAAATGGACCCCAACGCACCAAGGACCCTTTATTTAGTGGAGAGGACTGAAAACTTGTGGATACACATGGTTGTGTCCATATGTTATGGTCTTCAAATATATCCAGGGAGTAATTGACCAAGTCAATATCTATCTCCTCATCCATCCACTATGGTTGATTGATCACAATCTCCAAACAATAGCTACACTTCTTTCAAAATCATCATCTAGTTTTGAGCAAAGACTTGTATTACAATGCTCAACAATGTAATGTTTCTAGCAGTTATGGGTAAAAAGTTGCATTGCATTGTGTTTTTAATTGTAAATTGTGTGCCAATTAGATGAAGTAATTTTGAGAAAGAAGAGAAATAGTAAAGCAAATGCACATATCACTTGGGTTTAGCCCAAGTGGTTGTGAGAAGGAGTGTTATCCTCCCTACCTATATTCAATTCCTGCAATTGACATGTTGACCTCTTAATGAGTATATTGTTGTAATAGCCTCGAGAACATAGTTACTAACTTAACGAGAACTATGATTTCAAAAGGAGAACTCTAACTCTCAAAACCCATATTTTTGCATCAAAAACACCAAAATCAACACCCAAATCAAAAAGTGGTGCCACTCGTAGCACCTTTATTTTTTTTTTTCAAGATTAGAATTATAATAATTTTCCATCATGGTTTTAAACTTCTGTAAAATTGCAAACAAAAATATTAAAATTTACCTCCAAATCAAAAAGTGGTGCCCACAACATCATCTCTCTTTTTTAGGGTGAAAGTGGCCTTGTAATCTTTTTGAACAATTTAATTATTATATTATTGTAAATTGATGTAATTTAAAAATTTGAAGTATTTTTTACTTCAAGGGGGGGGCTAAGCAGAGAGAGGAACTTGATGTAATTTCAAATATTTTTTTACTTCAATGCGGGGTAGAGTGTTCGAGGCATAATTAATATTGTATTTTTTATTTCTTCAAGCACACACAAAGAAATAAACCAGGTTTAGATGTCATTTTTTGAAAATTTTAAGCAAAATTGTAACACAATTTATAAGAGTTGATTGGAGCCAAGTATAAAGCTCAACCACTCTTTTTTCAAGTGACTATATGAGGGTCAAGGCCAAGCCCCAATAGTACTTTCTTGCGGTGCAACGTGTGGTATGTTTTCGATCTTCATTTTCATGTGGTGTATCGTTCATTTTTTGTTTTCTGGCTCATAAATTTATCTCCAAGCAAAGCATTCACAATGTCAAAACTTGTAAATTTATTTTCTGAGTCTAATAAAATCGAAGGCTCCAAAAATTACAAAGCATGGAAATGACATATTGAAAGCACTTTAATTTACAATGAGCTACGGAAAGACATATGCAATGGCGATGTAAAACCAAATAAACCCACTGATGCAGGAGCTCTAGCTAAATGGGAACTTAAGGATGAAAATGTTTTAGCATTGATTAAATCCTCTCTAAATGAAGAGAAGTTTGTTCACCTTGAAAATACATCTGATGCATGGTCTGCATGGAAAAATTTCAAAGATTTTTTTGACACTCAACCTGAAACAAAAAGGGTTGGTCTTCAATTAAAGCTGCTTCAACAAAAATTGACTGAACATGGAGATATACTTGAGTATATTTCTAGACTAAAGAACATCAGATAGGATATATCTAAGGCCATATTTGCTACAATAGAAGATAGTTTGATGAAAACGATCTTGTTTGCATGATTTTCGTCCTCTTATAAACACTTCTTGGAGACTTTATAGTTCATGGGAAAGTTAGATAAGATAACGTTTGATCAATTGAGTGAATTATTAGCTCAACATGATAAAACATTTGGGAAGAAGAAACAAGTTGGAGAAGATGTCTTCTTCAGAGAAGCAACTACTAGTAAATATCGAACTAAAAGTTCAAGAGGAAGAGGAGCTCAATTCAATAACAGAGGACATGGTAATCAAGATCAATTTTCATATAGAGGACATGGTCGAGGTTGAAGTCAAGGAAGAGGAAGAGGCAATGGTCAAGGGAGAGGAAGTAGTCAAGGAAGAGGAAACACTAATTATCAATGAGGTTCAAACAACTTTTGAAGAAGTCAATCAAAAAGATCTCAAAATCATAGTAATCAGTGTGGCAGAGGCAAAGACTTAAGTCAAGTTGTACGCAAATGTTGCAACAATATTGGTCATTATGCAAAATATTGTCGCATTCCAATTGATAAAATATCAAAGTTTAAGCAATAATTAACTTTAACACAACATGATAATGCCCATGATCAAGAGGATGATGATTATGAATATGTATTCACCACGCTTGAACACTCATAATCAAGTGCTTTGCTAGTCTCCAATTATTCATTTAGAAGTGCTTATGAAGATGCATGGATACTAGACATAGGGGCTACTCAACACATGACTTTCAAAAGAGATTTCTTTTGGACATTCCAAGAATGCAAATTAAACTCAATCTTCTTGGCTGATGATACAACACACACACCTTGTGGAAAATGTATTGTGAAAGTCTCTCCCTAGAATTGACGAGAAAATGATTTTGAATTTTTGGTATGTACCAACATTCAAAAATAATTTGTTTTCCTTAGTGATGATTCAACAAGAGGACATCAAATCATCATGGAAGATGCGTTGGTCAAAACCAACTCCACAAAACATAATTTGAAGATAGTCATGATATGATACGAAGATGGTAAGCTTCTTAGGATGAAAGGGAAAGTCATTCCTAAAAAGCAAGATTTTTCATGAGATGTTAATTAAGATATTTCACCTATAAGGTTATGGCATGTCAGATATGGACATTTGAATTTTGACAGTGTCTCACAACTTCAAAAATAGGAAATAGTTAGAGGATTTCCCACTTTTAAAAAGGAGAATGCAATATGTGAAGTTTGCATTTACGAGAAACAAAATCGAGAGGCATTTGCGACAGGTTCATGGCGCACAAACAAATGTTTGCAACTTATTCATAACAACATTTGTGGCCCTCCAGAGACTTCTTTAGATGATTGCAAATATTTTTTTCTTTTCATTGATGATTTTAGTCATATGGCTTAGAATTTTTTGAAAGATAAATTATAAAATTTTGAAAAGTTTAAGATTTTTTGACGTCTCGTCGAAAAAGAAACTACATAAAAGGTTAACACATTGAGGGCATATAATGGAGGGGAATTCACTTCCAATGAATTCCAACATTATTTCCGAGACAAGGGAATCAGAAGGCACCAAACTCATACACTCCACAATAGAATGGAGTGGTAGAGCAAATGAATCAAACTTTGTTAAGAATGACAAGATCAATGTTAAATTTCATAGGTTTGAGTCCCTCCTACTGGGTTGAAGTAGTCTCACACTGCGTCTTTGGATGAAATCACACCATATGAAGCATGGTATGGTTTCAAACCTAGAATTAAACATCTTTGATTTTTTTTGTTTAGAGTGCTATGCTTTAGTTCCCAAAGAAAAGAGAACTAAACTAGACTCATGAAGTATAAAGTGTATATTTATTGTATATTCCAACGAAAATAAGAGATATCGTCTCTTATCAAATGGAAAATTTATTGCAAGTTGAGATGTCATCTTTGACAAAACAAAGAGCAGAAGTGTTGGAGAGATTGAACGCCTTCTAGAAAAAATGGAAAAACAAGTGGACAAAGAGAAAAACATAATGCAAAATCAACCAAGTAAACAATGTTGGTTTGAAATAGATTGGACTTCACTTGAAAATGACAATTCTTCATCAAGTTTGTCCGATTCTTCTACAAAAAGTTCGTCTGAATCTTCATCAAACAGTTCATTTGATAATGAAACTCCACCTCAAGGTACTTTAGAGGAAAGGAGAGTTTATGTTTTTATCAATCATATTTACAATAATGGTGATAATTCAAATTCTCAATCTAGTCAACATCAACTTCCTAAATGGGCTATTCAAATTTTCAAGGATGTCAGGACCGATGAACAAAATAAAACATGCACACAAAGTTCAACCTGGGAAGAAGAAAATTTTTCCTTAATAACAAATGATTTTACTGAGCCCTCAACTTTCAAAGATGTAGTAAAACATGAAGAATGAAAAAAAAAATAATTGATGAATATCAATGAGTAATGGAAATATGGTACTTGGAAACTTGTTGATTGTCCTCAAGATGTTAAACCCATAAGATGTAAGTGGGTTTACATAATCAAGTATAAGCCAGGTGAAATGATCGACAAATATAAAGCAAGACTTGTAGCCAATGGTTTTGCACAACAAGAAGGGAATGACTGTGAAGAAACATTTGCGCCCACAACAAAGAGGAATACAATTAGGATGGTAATTACTTTGTCAGCTAAAAAATAACGGAAAGTACATTAGATGGATGTTAAAAGTGCTTTCCACAATGGAGATTTTAAGGAAGAAGTCTATATGAATCAACTGCCCAGGTTTGAGCTTGAAGGGTAGGAACACAAAGTTTGTAAGTTAGTCAAGGCATTTTATGGATTGAAACAAGCTCCTAAAGCATGGTATGCAAAAAATAATGATTACCTTCATAAAGTTGGATTTAAGCGAAGTGAATTTGATGATACCTTATATATCCACCTATATGGTAAAAATATGGTGATTTTAGTAATGTATGTGGATGAATTGATCATTACTGAGAACAAAGATGATCATATTTTACATGTAAAGAAGGAATTACATGCTCGATTCAATATGACAGATATGTGATTACTTCACTATTATCTCAAAGTTGAAGTCTTCCAACATCCAAACAACATTTTCATTAGTCAATGCAAGTATGCATCTTAGCTACTAAAAATATTTGGCATGATAGATTGCAAGTCCATTCTCACACCAATGGAGAAAAACTTAAAACTTTCAAAATTTGAAGGGGGGAAATTGGTAAACATTACTAGTTCCAGGAAATTGATTGACATCTTGATCTATTTGACAACCACTCGTCCATGTTTATCATATGCAGTCAATGTTCTTTTGAGATTTATGCAAGAACCAAGGGAAAGCCACTGGAATGTAGCGAAAAGGGTTCTTGGATATATTCAAGGTACAGAAGATTATGGTCTTCTATATAAGAAAAAGAAGAATTTTGTACTTATTGTATATTCAGATGTAGATTTTGTTGGAAATGTTGATGATAGGGCATCGACATCAGGTTATTTAATGAATATGGGATCAACGAATTATTTTTGGAGGTGCAAGAAGTAGGCTACAATGGAAAATTCTTCATCATATGCATAATATATTTCAGCATGGGAAGCAACATGTGAGATTGTCTGGTTACACAGATTTTTACAAGATTTGGGAATTTTTCAAGCAAAAGTTACTTCATTGTTGATTGATAGTCAGTCGGCCATTAAACTTGCTAAAAATCAAATTTTCCATTCAAAAAAAAACATGTCGACACAAAGTATCATTACATTAGGACACTCATCACAAATGGCATCATCAAACCAATACATTGTCCTTCAGAAGATTAGATCTCAGATATTTTCACGGAACCACCTAGCAGGATCAAGTTTATTAAGTTCATAGCAGAACTTGGTATTTGTTCTAATTTACTTTTGGATCAAAGTGGGGAATGCTAGATATTATGATCCTAAAAGTACTCAGTCTAATATTATTTTGTTGTACTTAGGATTTTCTAGAATGAATATTGCTAGAATAGATAATATGTCTAGAAAATAGTCATTTCTTAGAATCAATAAATTAGGAAATTGTTAGAATCTTCATTTATTGTACATGGACACTTCTCATACTCACTTGATTATGTGGTAAGATGTCTATAACCAAATTAGTTTAAGAATTAGTATGATGAACTTATTTAAGCTCTCATTTTCTGATGCGAGAGTAATGTTGAGATTTTAAGCTCATACATTATTGATGTAATTTCTTTTCCTTAATAAAATTTGTGTGTCTAATGACACTCCTGCCACAAAAAAAAATAGGTTAAATTAAAAAAACTTACATTCTATAAATTGAAATAATAACAAATTAATTAAAAATAAAAATAAAAAAAATATATACTATAAACACAATAAAATAAAACAACAAACAAAATAAAAAAATAGAAAATAACATATACTTATAATATTTAAAGTAAATTCCACGGATGGGGTGACACATGGGCCGCACGCGTCAACAGATGGGGCGATTACTAGGGCAGTGAAAACCGCTCGCCACCACCCTCCCCCCCTGTCCAATCGCGATGGTTAGCTTGCATGAGCGCCAAGGTTTAGTGCGCTGGGACTTAATGGAGGCCTAGGCTTGGCTCCTCGGCTTCAATATGATTTCGGTTATGGCCATTACACCTGCACTAATGGCTACCAGAGCCATCAATGCCTTTGCCCTCCTAGTCTTTTCACCTTGCAAGAAGTTCTATATTGGGTACCTGGGCCCAAAGCACACCATCATTTTGCTAGTTCTACTCCAAGATTTAACTACTCTGCCAGACTTTTAGTCTTCCTGGTGCTCTGCGCAGCCATGCCATGAGAAACAAGCAAGCCCTGATGAGGGCCAACCTACTATAGCTGGTTTGGCCAACACAACCGCCCAGGGCCTGCCTCTTGAGCTCTCATGCTAGGCGGGGACCATCCAGGTTCTTCTGGGCAGAATTGGTTTTCACAGGCTCCCCCAGAGCCTCGTCCTTCCAGTACAGAGGGTCTCCATGGCATACACTATAGCCCAGGACATGCCTCTCAAGCTCTCATACCAGGCGGGGACCATTCAGGTTCCTCTGGTAAGAATTGGTTTGAACATGCTCAACCAGAGCCTTGTCCTCCCAGTACAGAGGGTCTCCATGGTGGATACCCGATGAAAGAATAAATTTCGCCCAATTGGGAGGAATTTCTGCCTTTCCTGCCATCAACTGCCCTGGAGTACCAGCCTACCACCTGCACCACTATTCCCTTTCAAGAGTCAGTTGCGACGATTTGCATTGTGGAAGAAGAAGTCTCACCTCTGGAGGACCACTCGAGACAAAATTTAGCTGCCACCATGGATGAAAACCCTGTCACAGACTCTGCCGCTGCAAATGACTCCGCTGCTGCCACCATGGATGACGACCAGGCTCAAGAAGTTTTCAGCTAAAGCAAGATAATATATATTTTCATTAAAAAAAAAAAAAGAATATAAAAAGTAAATTCATGGAATCACCCTCCCCATTTCATTTAATTTTCAAATGAAATGGGGGAAGGGCCATTACGAATCACCGTCGTCCTCCAATTTACCTTAATTTATTATTGTTTATTAACTTTCCATCCTTTTAAAACGTTTTGTAAATAATTTCAAATATTTAGATTTTTTTAAATGTTTTAAAAACCAAATGGCGAAAAGGACCCGAATCTCCCCCCATTTACCTTAATTTACTATTAATATTATCTTTTTAATTTTTTAAAAAATGTTTTGTAAATATTTTTAAATATTTAGATTTTTTAAAATGTTTTTACAGTTTTGTAAATATTTAGATTTTAAAAATTTATATATGTATATAGATTTGAATATTTATTATTTTATTATTATTTTGGTTAGAAAAAAGAAAAGTTAATAAATAATAATAAATTAATGTAAATTGAGAGAAGGGTGATTCTTGAAATTGCCATCCTCCCCCAATTTACCTTAATTTATTATTTTTTTATTAAATGTTTTTAAATATTTAAACTAAAAAAAATGTTTTTACGATATATATTTTCAAATGAAATGAAGAAGAAAGATTCATCTTCCTTTATTTTACAAAAAAATTTACTTATCTATTATCTTTTCATTTTTTTCAATGTTTTATAAATATTTATAAATATTATTTTTTATAAAATGTTTTGTAAACATTGTCTATTAAACATATATTTCTAAATGTGTTTTGTAAATATTTTATATATATATATATATTATTTTGAATATATTATTATTTTTTAAAATAAAAAAGTTAATAAACAATAATAAAATAAGGTAAATTGGGAGGAATCCCCTCCCCTATTTCATTTGAATTTTAATTCAAATGAAATGAGTGTTATTCTCCCCAATTTATTTTAATTTATTATTATTTTTAAATGTTTTGTAAATGTTTTTTAAATGTTTTTAAAATGTATTTTCAAATGAAATGGAGCGAATTGTTCTCATTTCTCAATTTACTTTAATGTTTTGTAAATATTTTAAATATTTAGATTATTTGGATTTCTTTAAAATGTTATTTGAATGTTTGAAAAGCATTAAGAGAAATGTTCAAAGTTAACTAAAGTTTTGATGACTTAGAAGGTTAGTAAGGTCGGTATTGTGACAAGTATTTGGAAATTGGGATCTAATTTGGGTATATGCAGGGTATTCTAGGAGAAGGTGTTTTTTTATCTTTAACCCTCTTGGTGTCACAAAGGTGACAAATTTTTTCTTGCCATGGTGTTTTGGGGATTGTCCAACGCTCAATTTTACCATGCAACTCATGAGAATTAGTTCTTATTTTAACAATATTGATTCTCTTCTTTAAGCTAGTCAAAATAGATAGATACTTTTGATCTTCAAGGTTAGGGTTAACCACCTCCTTATAATATCTTAATTTTATTTTATCGTCTAATTATTTATCGCACCATAGATTCTCCTTAAATTTAGCTTGTACAATATTTTATATATCATTGGTATTCTGCAAAATAACTTCTTCTTTTATTTTCCAATGATTTAGCCACGACTTGACATCATTATGTCATCCCCACTTGAGCCGTTAGTGATTTATCACACCATAGATTCTCCTTAAATTTAGCTTGTACAATATTTTATATATCATCGGTATTTTGCAAAATAACTTCTTCTTTTATTCCCCAATGATTTAGCCACGACTTGACATCATTATGTCATCCCCACTTGAGCCATTAGTGATTTTGGCTAGAGTCTGAAGCAATTTTGGGGAGCCTCTTATTATCCATGTTGTTTATCTTGTTCTTGTACATTAAGTACCTAATCATAGTTGTGCTCTCAATGATGGAAAAACTCACTTAAATGAGGAGGATATGATAGGGTGCATTGCCCTTAATTTTGAGATTATAAGTTATAAAATTCTTTTGGATCTACTCTATATCTCTATAGGATTCTCGAGAGATATTGTATCCCCAAAATTCACATCCATATAAGATAACAAGAGTGACAAGAGTCTCAAAGAGGAGATTTTTCTTATCCCATAGCCAAAGATATGCTAATTTACAATTATTTCCAAGCCCATAATAAGTTTTCCACCCTCCATTTATCCTTTTCTCATTGCTATAGTTCCAATTGAGCTTGTGATGGATATCAATTCCAAGATACTTGTATGAAGGCACTTCCTCCAAGATATTACTGTCATATATAAAATTATCATAGGTGATCTTGTTGGATTTAATAATCATAACCTTCGTTTTGTTAGTGTTCATAGTCATACCTATACTAGAGCATAAGTCCTTGAGAATTCTAACCTGCTTACTAAGGTCATAGGGATTCCTTGCCATAAGAACAATATCATCGGCATAGAGAAGACTGATGATTACTATACTATCAAGAGTTGGACCAACATAACCTGTGGCTTCCAAACAATCTTCTAACTTATTGATGTAAATGCTAAAAATGGTAAAGAATAGAGAACAACCTTGCTTCACTCCTATATTGCTTCTTTTGTAAATATTTATATTTTTTAAAATTTATATATGTATATATATTTGAATATATATATTATTATTTAAAAAAATGAAAAGTTAATAAACAATCATAAATTAAAGTAAATTGGGGGAGGACTCCTCCATTTCATTTGAATTTTAAGATGAAATGGGGGAGTGCCATTCCCAACATTGCCCTCCTCCTTCAATTTATTATTGTTTATTAATTTTTCATATATATATATATATATGATTTAATAAAAATAAAAGTAAAAGTTAATAAACAATTAAGTAAATTGGGGGAGGATGACCCACCAATTTACCTTAATTTATTATTGTTTATTAGCTTTTCATTTTGTAAAAATGTTTTGCAAATATTTTTAAATATATATATATATATATTTTAAATGTTTTTATAATGTATTTTCAAATAAAATGAGGAAGGGCAATTATGAGAATCACCTTCCTCCAATTTACCTTAATTTACTATTATCTTTTATTTAAAAAAATATTTTGTAAATCTTTATAAATTTTTAGATATTTTTAAATGTATTTACAAAGTTTTATAAATATTTTTTTTGTGTGTTTGTTAGTTTGTCCGTGACACGTGGGACTAACTTGTGGCTAAGAAATTGTGACTTAGGGGCATCTAAGCCATCAAAATTTTGACCCGGGGATCGCACCCGGTCTGAGCCACACCAACCCTTAACATGGCTGGATTTTTTGTCCCCGCAGGTTTCGAACCAGTGACTTTAACATCACGAAATACCTTAACAGCATACTCCGTCACTGACTGTCCTACACCTCAAGGACTAATTTTATAAATATTATTGATTAAACATATATTTTTAAATATATTTTGTAAATATTTAAATATTTAAAAAAAAAATTCTACGTATGTATAAATTTGAATATATTTTATTTAAAAATAAATAAATAATTAATAACAATTTTTATGAATGAGTGTGTCCTTGTTTCATTTGAATTTTCAAAAGAAATGGGGGAATGCCGTGTCGTGACCCTGTTTCATTTTAATTTTCAAACCAAATGGGGGGAGTGCAATTAAGCTCTCCTCCCCTATTTACCTTAATTTATTATTGTTTTTAAACTTTTCATTTTTTAAAATGTTTTATAAATATTTTAAATGTTTTTATTATGTATCCCCAAATGAAATGGGGAAGGGCATTTAGAGAATCGCCCTCCTCCCTCAATTTATCTTAAATTTATTATTATCTATTATGTTTTCATTTAAAAAAAATGTTTTGTAAATATTTTTTATTTTTTTTAAATGTTTTGTAATTTTTTTTTTTGTTTTTTTGTTTTTTAAATAAAAAATGTTTCTTGTATTAATATCCACTATTATCTATACAATCTCAAGTGTTAGTCACCTGTTCTGTCATAAAAGGGAAATCATAATAGGTGGTTGTTATTAGAGACTCAGAGTTTGATGCGTCACTGCATGAGCTAAATCTGTATGAACAAAACTATATGACCAAACTGTATGAACATAATGAAATTGGTCTTTATGACCATCTAGTCTGCACCGGGAGCAATAAAAAAACAATAGCCTGCAATGAGAGAAAACAAAGAACAAAAACTTGGAGGCTTTACTCCACATGCGAGCTCGGGCGGTCATGGATGTTGTAGACATGAGTGTGCTTCTGGCCACACATTGGGCATTGAGTCCGCGTAGGAGCGTCCTCTAATGCATCAAACAAAATGTCTAGTCTTTGGCCCAGGATGCGCTGTGAGTGCAACTGATCATCTTACTTTTGCCGAATTTCAAAAATAAGTTGGAGGTGCTCCGAGAGTCGATTTGCATAGAGCAGAGGCGACTCCACTTCCTTGTCCTCGCTAGAGATCACCGTGTGCTCCTCCACCTTCCAGCTTGGGGGGATTTCCTCCTCCACCATGCAGCTGCCATTGCCAAACACCTGGTCCTGTGG
>ML800633.1:133190-143303 GCA_009831015.1 Picea engelmannii
GGGCGGCAAGAGGATTAGTGATCAAAGGAGTGCGCTCTCTCGATGGTGGCGTTTCCTCTTTAACCGGGAAATTGCCATGGATGGAGTGAGGGGGTGACGTTGGAGGCTCCGACGACCCCTGGCTATTATGCCTGAGGCCAGAGATGCGAGAAGAAATGAGAGCCAATTGGGAGGGGGTAAGTTTTCTGCGCCTGGAGAGGGCGCTGTAATACAATGATCCTCTCATGGACTTCCCCCTTTCTCTTGGAATGGTGGCTAGAATGCAGAGGCTGGTTTGCGGTGGAGTGAAGGCAGAAGGCAGAGGGGATATTGGAAAGCTCCCTAGAGAGCTCGAAAGAGCCGAAGCGCAAGTATAAAAGCAAAGGTAAATGTAGAGAATTCTCCTGTGAGAGACGAGGGACAGGAGCAGAGTAGTAGATGGATACAGAGAGAATTTACTTGAGAGAGCAAGGGAGAAAACATAGTTGCTGAGGGAAAAGGTGAGAAAACGCTCCAAAGAGACAAGGAGTAGGAGCAAATGTGGAGGGGGAATGAATGAGTTTGCCAGGGCGATTTCCCGCTTAGTACACCGCAAATTGATGGATAGGCTAGCCATGAGAGCTGAGGTGACAACCTCCCTAGGTTTGGTATGCCTGGTCTGGCTTGCGCGAGGGGCCATTAACCCTGCAGGGCTGTTGAGGCGCATTACCATTACTCTCCACGGGGTGTGGGTCATTCTACAGTTATGAGCGGAGGGATGACGACCGAGGTTAATAACTCCCCTAGCCACCCCATTCCATCTTTCCACTGACATTGACCAGGTGGCAGCCCATCCGGGGGTAAATATTGTTTATTAAACATATATTTTTAAATATGTTTTGTCAATATTTAGATTTTTTAAAATTTATATATGTATATAGATTTGAATGATGATGATGATGATGATTAACGTCTACTAAGACCGAATTGGTCTATCAGACCTTAAGAGGGTAAGTGATTACTTGTGATTATTTAGAATTTTGTTTCTGTGCTCGAAAAGCATTAAGAGAAGCTTTCCAAGATCACAATACTTTTGTTGAGTTAAGAGGTTAGGAAGGTTGGTAGTGTGACAAATATTTTGAAAATGAGATCTAATATGGGTATAGGCTAAACAATCTAAGAGAATGTGCTTTTCATCTTCAACCTTATTAGTGTCACAAAGGTGACACACTCTTTCATGCCATGGCGTTTTAGGAATTGACCAATGTCCAGTTTCACTATGAAGCTCGTGAGAATTTGTTCTTATCTTAGCAATGCTTATTTTTTTCTTTACACTTGGCAAAACAAATAGATAATTTTGATATTCTAGATTAGGGTTGATTACATCCTTATAATACCTTAATTTTCTTTTTTCCTCCAACTCTTTATCACACCACATTTTCTCCATAAATTTTGATTTGACGTTTTTTTAATAGTATCTTTATTCTGCAAAATTGTGTCTTCCATGATTCCCCAATAGTTTAGCCAAGATCAGACATCTTTATGCCATCCTCGCTTGAGTCGATGGTGGTTATGACTCAATTTTGAAGAAATTTTAGGAAGCCTCTTGTCTTCCATGTTGTTTAACTTGTTCTTATACATTAGGTATCTAGTCATAGCCATGCTCTCAATGGGGGGGAGACTTGTTTCTAAGTGGAGGATGGGATAGGGCGCATTTCCTTTAATTTTGAGATTATAGGTTATAAAATTCTTTTGTATTTTCTCTATCTTTCTCCAGGATTCATGAGAGATACTACAACCACAGACTTCACATCCATAAAGAATAATAGGTGTAATAAGAGTCTCAAATAGGAGTTTATTCTTATCCCAACTCCAAATATCAATTGGTTTACAATTGTTTTCAAGCCCATAATAATCTTTCCATCCCCCAATAATCCTTTTCTCAATGCTATAATTCCAATTGAGCTTGTGGTGAATATAAATTCCAAGATATTTGTATGAAGTCACTTCCTCCAAGTTGTTGTTGTCATATACAAAGGTATCATAATGGATATTATTGGATTTAATAATCATGACCTTAGTCTTATTAGTATTAACAATCATACCCATATTGGAGCAAAAATCCTTGAGGATTCTTAGTTGGTTAAGGTCACAGGGAATCCTTGCCATAAGAATGATATCATCGGCATAAAGAAGAATATTGATGACTATACCAGTGAGAGTAGGTCTGACACAACCTTCTTTTTCCAAGCAATCTTCTAACTTGTCAATGTATTTGCCAAAAAGGGTAGGGGACAAGGGACAACCTTGTTTGACTCCGATATTGCAGTTAAACTCTTTTGACCAACCCTCAATGTTTTTAAACTTAGCAAAAACCTTCTCATACATCCTTATTGTAGCAACCCTCAACTCGAGAGGCACTTTTATCTCTTCCAACCTATTCCAAAGGTTTTTCCTAGGAACCGTGTCAAAAGCTTTTCTAAAGTCAACAAAACAACAAAAAATATTGGTTTTAGTATTGCAGAACTCCTCTGCAATGATCCTAAATGTAACAAGATGGTCCACAGTTGAATGATATCTCCTAAACCCAGCCCGTCCTTTAGTTCTTTTACCGTGACTTTCTATCCAAAGGCTAATCTTCTTTTCCAAAATAATTCCATAAAGCTTGGCTAAAATCAGACTAATAATAATGGTCCTATAATTAGAGGGAATGTTTCTATCCCCATTTTTAAAAATAGGAACAATGAGGCTTTGCGTCCAGGGTTTAGGGAAGCCCTGCTTGACTGCTAAATTGAATAACTTGTGTGTTTGAGGGATAAGAATTAGTCCCCCGATTTAAAAAATTTCAGCTTGGTAGCCGTCAATGTCCTTAGCTTTCCCATTTGCAAGCTGCTTAACCTCGAACTCTATGTCATCTAAAGAAAAAACTTATTCCTTTGTAGGGACAATAGGAATGGTGTCCATGGCATTAGGGAACTCATAAAGACTTTTAAGGTAGGAATTCCAGTCCCTTAATGAAATCCTATTATTTTCTTTAGTATTGCAGTTTAGACTTTGGCTCCAGAACTTCTTAGGATCCATCTTATATAGTTGTGAAAGTTTCTCTTGTATTTTATTGATATAGTTCCTTTTTTCCCTTTTAATTAGGGCTTTGTACATATTGATCTTATAGAGTTTTAAGGACTCATTAGAAGCATCCTTAATGATAGAGTTCTTCAATGTTGTCCTTATAAGTTAGGATATTTAATTTACTATTTAAATCTTTTAAGAAAAAGTCAACTTTACTTTTGTTAAAGCGAAAATTCCTTTGATTATCAAAATTCTCTTCAATGGCGCTCCTATGCATGGAAAAGTTTAGAGTTAGGGTTAAAGGTTTATGATCAGAGTCAGGCTCATGGTCATTTCAAAGGTCAAAATTTACTATTTGGTTGGAAACGAGGATATCGTATATCACATAATCTACAACACTACTACTTAGCCCATGAATAGAACTGATCTGGTTGGAGTTTGCCCACTTCATTACTCCATTGCAAATTATTAGGTCTTGAGAGCTGCAGAGCTCAACCAACTCAGTACTAAACAAATTCTCAATTAGGTTTTTAGAGCTTCTTTTGTAGCTATTAGATAAAACAAGGTCCTCATGTAACCATAAATGATTATGGTTGGAATCGGTACTTAAAAGAGTAGATTGTTTAGTTGCAGTCCTAGCATTAAAGTCTCCTAGCAGAAGGATATTACCTTCATTTTTCAAACTATAAATATCTTGCTCTAAATTATTATCGGGACAATTGTTAACTAGATTATTTTTCTTATAGAAAGTAGAATTAATATGTGCAAAATAGCAAATTGCTATATACATCTTCTTAGCAATGGTGTTTGAAATTTCTATCCAAATGTATTGATTGAGAGGGTCAATCTTATGAAGTTGAATGTGAGGAGAAATGCTCTTTCTAATATAACAATCTATGCCTCCTATCCCTCTACGATGGGATTTTTTGTTCCATGCTGACCACAAGACAAATCCTTCTATGTTAGGGATCTTAGACTCCTCATGCTCCCAAGTTTCAACTAGACAGATAATATCAATATCACTCGTGATCCAACTTATCATAGGACCTTTGCACCACAAAAAGCCACGACAGTTCCAAAAAAGGATCCCGAGTGTCCCAAATTCCTATTTATTAATATCCTTTTGGTCTCTATCCCTAACAATAACTTTTTGATTTCTAATTATTGCCCATTTTCCTTCTTTCCTGGATTCTTTTACCTTTTAAATTTCCTTCCTTAATTCAACTTGGTCTTCGAGAATGAGGTCTTCATTTATAAATATTCCCGACCATTTTAAGCTCGAAAATTTACTAAGTATGCTATATTTATGGTCATTACAAATTACTTTGACACATATCAACCTATCTTTGTGATCAATTATTTTTCCTATCCTCTTTGCTTCTATGAAATAAGTTGTATCAATTTGTGATTTATTATTTAATTCTTCTTTTACTATTGCTAGAGTATCCTCCTGTTGTTGTTCTTTTATACCAAAAATTATGAGGTTCAAGGCTCTTTTGTTACGCTCATGGTCCAATTCGATTAGCTTATTCATTTCCTCTTTGATGGGTTTGATATCCAATTTGTTTTCCATATTACTAAGGGTCAAATTATTGGTTAGTTTTTCTTCTAGTTCTTTAATCCTATCTCTCAAGTTGCGATTTTCTTCAACCCCTCCTTCTTGGGTTGATTGTTTATGTTTTTCCATTTCTTGAATCCTATCCTTCATTGTCTGCAATTCACTCTTGAAACCTAAGAACCTATCCTCTATTTGAGTTTGAATGGTATCTTTAATTTTTTTTATCAATCATTGCCTCTAGCTCTATTTGGAGTTTTACGTCTCTTTCTTCACTCCTTTTTTCTAATGATTCTAACTCTATTTGGGATTTGACATCTCTCTCTTCTCTCCTTTTTTCTATTGATTCCATATAATCGTAAAGGATCTTTAAGGTGATTTTGGGGGGCCTCCCCCTATTAGGCTGAGTTTTTGGAATAGGTGGTGGAGTACTCACACTGAAAAGAAGAGAAACAAAATGTAACAATTATTATTTGGATTGACTTTAAAAATGGAATATATATTTTTTTAATTGATAATAATGATATTAATTATTGTCTCTCAAATCAACTTTTACTTATGAAACTTAAAATAAAAAATATTTAAATCTCTTTATGTTAATAGATTATAAATATATTTTAAATTAAAATTGAATCAAAGTAAAAAGTGACTCACCTCATTTCACATGTCCAATTGCTCAACTGGTTGAAGAAGCCAAAAATAATTTTTGAAAATTGCATAGAAGTTCTGGAGAAACCAAGAGAAACTACATAGATTATTTTGGAAAAAAAGGTAAAAACCAAAGAGAAGTATTATTCCCGTTCAAAACCATAGAGATATAATTTGAAAACCGCAGAGAAGTATTATTCTCGTTCAAAATGGCAGAGAAGTATTATTCTTGTTCAAAATGACAGCGAAGTATTATTCTTGTTCAAAACCGCAGAGAAGTATTAATATTTTGTTAAAAATAAATGAAAAGTTAATAAACAATAATAAATTAAGGTAAATTAGGGGAGGATTGTCATTCAGAAATTGCCATACCTTCATTTATTATTGTTTATTAACTTTTCATTTTTCAAAAAATATGTTGTGAATATTTTTAAATATGAAGATTTTTTAAAAGTTTTTATAATGTATTGATCCAAATGGATATTGGTGGCCACCCACCTTTTCCAGTTGGCTCAAAACAACTTTCTAGCAATTTTGATAATTTACTATTTTTAGCAGTTTTTTGGGTCGTGAACTTCTGGAGCTGTTTTGAGGCTCTAAACGACGTTTTTTTGGGGTATGTTGTAGTCGCATACTTTCATAAAATTTTGTGCAACTGTTGTAGTCCTCAGATAGATCTTTCCAATGGGTTATCATATGCCTAAAACGAAGATCGTATGCAAAAGTTACGACCCCGGGAAGTTGATGTATTGACTTACCCAAACGGGGCCCACATGACTTTTGGCGCTTCATCTCCTAGGGTTAGGTTTTTGGATGTTTAGGGTTTTTGAAACTCCTGTTTATTTTAAAAAGGCCTTGAGAGCCTCATTGTAATCATCTTCTTGCGAATGAGTGCAACCGTCACATCTCTTCTCAGAGATAAGCCACCACCATTCTAGCAAGCTTGTTTTCCGCTGCATTTTATAGTTTCAGCTTATTTCCTTATTGAATAGAAAACCAGTTTTACTGTATCTCTTTTATTATGTGTTAAGCATATGGAAATAATCTGTATTCATTTCGTTCTTCTCATAAAATCCGGATCAATGGTATCATAGCGGTTTGCTCCTTGTTGTCTTAATGCATATCCCCAACGAGGTCGGAGTACAAAGATTTGGGTCTCGAGCTTGTTTCTCTTGAGGACAAAAGCTCTCGCACACCCAAGCGACCTCTCATGGAAGGAGAAAATAAAGATGATGGGACATGAGATCCTTTCAAACTGTTGATTGAGGAAGCCCTCATGCAACAAAGGAACGAGATGATGGATAATTTCACGCAAATCCTTCGGCGACTACCAACAAGCGACACATCTTCTTCGAGAAGAGGCACCGCCCCCTTCAAGGTACAAATAAACTTATATATTCCTATATTTGAAGGTCAGATAGACGCAAATGCTGTAGACAAGTGGTTGAATCTACTAGAAGGGTATTTCTCTGTCCATAACTTTTCGAATAGAGAAAAGATTACTTTTTCACTCCTCAAAGCCGTTCCCCATGTTAAAGATTGGTGGGAAACTTTCTGTGAGCAAAAGGAAACAAAGGAACCCTCATTATTTACAATCACAACCACCTGGGAATCCTTCAGGGATTCTATTAAGGAACAATACTACCTTGTCGAAAGTTATGACGACTTGTATACCAAATGGACCACACTGCGGCAAGAAAGAGACCAGGCAGTGCCAGATTTCACAAATATCTTCCATACCTTGCGCACCAAGCTGGGTATCAAAGATTCAGAGAGACATCTAGTGCTCAAGTATCGCAGAGCTCTGCATAGATACATCCAGAACGAAATGGAATTTCTGGACATCTCATCCTTGGGCGCGGTCTACCGATATGCTGTCAAAATCGAGCAGAAGCTCAAACAAAAGACGCGACAATTTAGGTCGGGGAACTCCTCACAACAAAAGCCAGGAAAGGGCAACCCCAACCCACAGAACAAAGGACAAAGAAAAGATGGACAGTATCAGGACAACCAGTTCAAGACGCAAGCAAAGAAGGACACCAGAAAGACAAAGAAAGATACCGGGAAGTGGTGCGACTTCCATAAGAGCCCTTGGCATAACACTGTTGACTGTCGCTCAAAGCAGACATTGGTGGCCGAAGTAAAAGCCTCTGAATCAGATGTGGGTTCTGACTCTGAGTCAGAACTAGAAAGGGGAAGATGGATCATTGATGTGGAACCCAGTGCCACTGTTTCTACCACCAAGCTCCATCATGGTGAACCAGACAAGCTGGAAGAAGGAGAGTGCCTCTTCCGTTCACAGATGTGGGTAAAAGGCACCCCACTGCACTTCATCATTGATAGTGGTAGCAAGAAGAACCTCATCTCAGTAGAGGCCGTCAAGCGGCTGGCCTTGCCGACAACGCCACACCCATAACCCTACACCAGTGGATGGCTCCGGCAAGGAAGCGATCTCCGCGTTAGCCAACGGTGTCGATTGTCATACGACATCAAGCCCTTCAAAGATGAGGTATTGTGTGATGTTTCTCCTCTCAAATTTTGTGATGTTCTTTTGGGCCAACCTTATTTATGGAAACGTCATGTTGTATATGAGTCTAGGCCTCATAGTGTTATTATTACTTTGAACAGGAAATTGTACAGGATACCCGAGGCTGTCCCACCTAGTGCTATTTCCTTGATCTCTGCTAAGCAATGCATGAAGGTCATCTCTTAGAAGGGGAAGCTTGTCTTCTTCATGATTCAATTTTAGAATGGGAGAAAAATCACAGCCACATCCAGGGTCTCTGCGGCCGACCTCTCCACATAGCAGAAGCAAGTAGATAAGGTCGTGGAAGAATACTCAGATATCTTCTCCTCACCTACCGGGGTACCTCTGCACTGCCAGGTCAAGCACCTGATCAATTTGACCCCCGACGCACCGCTACCCAATGGGCCAATCTATCGCCGCTCTCTGTTAGAGAATGAGGAGATCAAGTGATAGATCCAAGAACTGCTCCACAAGGGGCACATTCATCCTAGCTCATCACCTTGCGGGAGCCCAATTGTGCTGGTACAGAAGAAAGATGGAACCTGGCAACTTTGCATTTATTATCGGGCTCTGAATAAAATCACAGTCAGAAACCGGTACCCGATTACTCGAATCGACGACCTCCTTGATCAACTCATGGGGGCCAAATACTTCAGTAAGATTGATCTGAAGTCTGGATACCACCAGGTCCCAATAGAACATACAAGATGTATGGAAGACCTCCTTCAAGTCAAAGGAAGGCCTTTTTGAATGGTTGGTCATGCCCTTTGGTATGGAAAATGCTCCAACCACTTTCATGAGGATGATGGACGATATCCTGTGACCATTCACCAATACTTTTGTAGTGGTGTATCTTGATGACATTCTCATTTACAACAAGACTTGGGCCGAACACTTGCAGCATATTCAACATGTTCTGCACACCCTGCGACAGCACAAGCTATACGCCAACTTGGAAAAATACTCCTTTGGCATGGATAGGGTCCATTACCTAGGCTACATCATTGATCAACATGGCGTACATGTGGATCCAACCAAGATCCAAGTCATCCATGACTGGCCAGTCCCAACCACACTCACTGAGCTTCGGAGCTTCTTGGGCCTTGCCAATTTCTACCGCAGGTTTGTGTTGGGATTCTTCCATATTGCATGTGTTGGACACACCTACCACACTTAGAGGTGGGGGGGTGAATGAGTGTGGGGATCTTTTTCCCAAAACTTCCCTCTTACACAAAAAATCCTTAGTTAACATTCAACATTCAACATTCAAAATCATCTCCACAAGGAACACAAAGAACACAAGATGTAAGTACAATTTTTCTTTTTATTATGGACTTCAATCCAGGGGTTTTTCAACAACAACTGAATAGAGTACGACTCTAAAAGAGCACCATCTCTATATGAAAGACTCAACTTACATTCTCAACACCAACTGAGATGAGGCCACAATCCTCAAAAGATATCAATCTGTCAACATAAACAAGTGCATCAACCATGCACCAACCTGTGCCAAACAACCTGTAATCAACCTGTACTATAAACAAGTGCATCCAAACATGTACCAAGTATATACCAATCATGTGTCAACTACTCATCAATATGTACCAACATCATCAACTATACACCTCATGTATGTGCCAACTCATCAACTTCTTGTCTCAACCATGACTAGTTTTGGATTAGTCAACAACCCCAACTTGAAATAATCATAACTTTTTACCTGTAACGAATAAAGATCTGAAAATGATAAAATTTTTTCTTCAGTGTGTTTTATGTAATTCCTCCAGGTGACACTACTTGGAACCTCTCAGAAAATGAGTTATAGCAAAAATGACATACCTTGCTGAATTCTGGTTTCTTCTATAGAGCGACCTTGTAGAGAATGCCCCACACAAAATATTCGTTGAATTAATATGAAACTGTTACAAAACATACTAAAGACTGTACTCTAACCAACACATTTAGTCTCACTAAATTTGGATCTATTACGAAGAAGTTATGACGTTTTTACCCGAAACACCTGTTTTTGACTAGTTTCAGGACTAGCCAGAAACCCTATTTTCCACAGAGTGTAACTACCAAAATACAACGACCCACTAGCTGAATTTTTTACCACAAATACTTGGGTATGTTTTCTCAATGGCATAGAAATTTCACGGCCTGAATCATTACAAAAAAAAAAGCTCTCCATCAATACTCCAAAAGATATTCTTACAAGAAGCTCTCCATTGATCCACAAAAAGGATAATCTACAAGAGACCATTGCTATCTTATTTATACTTTCATCCTCTAGGTCACTTAACCCATTTCTAGGTCACTTAACCTATTTTCCTTATTTTAGGGTTAACCACTTTCC
>ML800633.1:143429-220212 GCA_009831015.1 Picea engelmannii
ATTTAAATATTCCTTCTTGATTTTCTCATCTTACTTTATCATTTCTTGATTTTTTTCACTTCTCTTTATTATTTAAATAATCCACCTTGACTTTGTCACCTTACTTTATCATTTAAATAATGTTTTCTTCTTTTAGGTCACTTTGACTTCTTTGACGTTGGGGGCTTCAAGCCTTCATGTGGGTGTCCTTCATCTTCGTAAGGTCATAACTCTCAAACCACGAGGAGTTATGTGACATTCCACATACCACCGGAAATGGAATGACAAGCAATATCCATCTAGGATAGTTTAACCAACAATTTCCTTGATCTTCATCTCATTATTCCACATACAAGAATGGGCCCTCCAACCATTCTTCTAGGATAACTCAATCCGTAAAGCGTCTTCCCGTGAGGGCTTTCACCATAAGGGGACCACTTTGGAGTTCATCCATTTGTGCACCTTATCAATCATGATAAGAAAATAATGAGAGCAAGGGTCCTCTAACCATTCTTCTAGGATAACTCAATCTGCAAAGCATCTTCCCATGAGGGCTTTCACCATAAGGGGACCACTTTGGAGTTCATCCATTTGTGCACCTTATCAATCATGATAAGACAATAATGAGTCATCTATACATTTTTACAACAATGCATCATATACTAATGAAACCACAACGATCCATCTTCATCATGTATCAATGACAACTCATTGATCCATCTTCATCATATCAATGAAAACTCATTGATCCATCTTCATCTATGCATTCTCATCAAGGAAAATAGATATTATATTACATCAATCATCAATCAATCAACCCTTTGACATCAATCAATCACTTGACATCAATCAGTCAAACCATTGGCATGAATGACACCATGATCCAACAACATGGGCCCTCAACCAAATAACCAGGGGTGGTGGTAAGGCGAAATTTGCGTGGGGCCGGCCCCAACAACAAGCGTTCAATGATTTGAAGCAGCGCTTGTGCTCAACCCCAATACTTTCACTACCAGACCTGTAGCAGCCCTTTGAGATTGAGACTGATGCTTCAGACTATGCTGTGGGTGCCATTCTCACGCAGCACGGCCACCCCGTGGCCTATCATAGTGCGACACTATCAGATGTTGTCCGTAAGTACCCTACTTACAACAAAGAAATGTACTCCATTGTGCAAGCCTGCTGCCAGTGGAGACATCACATTTTTGGGAGGGAGACAATCATCCACACTAATCATAAGCCACTGCAGTTCATGCAGACACAAGGAAAATTGTAGAATGACTTCCATCAAAAGTGGTCCACATACTTGCAACAATTCCACCTCAACATCAAGTATAAAACAGGAAGCACCAACCGCGTCGCTGATTGCTTCAACAGACCACCAGTTGCGACACTCACTACAATGCTAGTCTCCCACGACCATGAGACCTCTGGATGGCCCCAACTCTATGAGACAGACCCGGACTTCGCCACCACCTACCAAATGTTGGGTGCAAAGGCAGTTGTCGATAATTTCCATCTTTAGGATGGGTTGTTGTGTTGTCTGGGCCATATATGTGTTCCATCAAGTGAGTGAGAAAAGATGATCTGGGAAGCCCACTATAGCCAGGTGGCAGGACACTTCGGCGTCGAAAAGACAGTGGCGATGCTACAAAAACATTTATACTGGCCGAAACTTCGACAGGAGGTCAGCAAGTATATCAGGTCTTGCACTGCCTGCGCTATTGCCAAACCAACCACTAAGAAACATGGCTTGTACACCCCTCTTCCTACTCCTGACAGACCATGGGAATCCATCTCAATGGACTACATGTCAGGCTTCCTGTCCACCAAGCGGGGAAATGACTGTGTTTTTGTGGTTGTCGATCGCTTTTCTAAGATGGTGATTCTAGTTGCTTGCAAGAAGAGCATCATAGCAGAAGCCACTGCCAAGCTCTTCTTTGAACGAGTCTGGGTACATTTTGGAATCCCACAAACCATTGTCTTAGATCGAGACAGTCGATTTCTCAGCACATTCTGGTTGATCCTCTAGTCACTGATGGACACCAAGCTCACCAAATCCACGACCTGCCACCCCCAGACAGATGGCCAAAATGAGGTCATAAATTGAATGATCGTGCATATCCTGAGCACATATAATTCCAAGCACCCTTGCACATGGGATGAGAGTCTTCCCTATGTCCAACATAGCTACAAACGAGCCCTGCATAGCTCAACCGGACACAACCCCTTTTAGGTGGGGTTGGGATTCCAACCATTGGGTCCCATAGATGTTGCACTTCCCCTTGCGGTCACCTCGATCGACTCCTCTCCTGCTCCAACTGAGGTTGAAAAAGCCACCCGGTTCATTGAGAGGATCCAACACATCCACCAACATGTTTAGGATATCCTACAGAAGTCCAATGATAAGTACAAGCAACGCCATGATCAACATCGGGTTCCACATAAGTTTCAGGTGGGCGATAAAGTTTGGTTGCACTTGCAGAAAGAACGCCTTACAGGACCCCATTGGAAGCTTCACCCACTCCATTATGGGCCGTACAACATCACTAAGGTTGTGGGGGATAATTCTTTTGCGCTCAACATTCCTCCTTTCCTTGGCCTGCACCCACTGTTCAACGTGGACCTCCTTCGACCTTATTTCCCACCATTATTGGACACCTCAGAGGTAGCAGAACAACTGACACCAACATAGATCAACCCCGACTGCATACAACAGGCATCCAGTGATCATATTGTGGACACATAGATCAAGGGCACTCGACAACAAAGGATCCAGCTTTATCGAGTCGTCAAAGCAGGGCAACTCCTACACCAAGGCAAGTGGCTCACCCGGGGCCAAATTCAACAAAAAATTCCTCATCTGATGGGGGAACTCAACGCAATGGAGACAATTGCTTCCTAAGGATGGAGGATTGATCCAGGTGGATATCGGTGGCCACCCACCGTTTCCAGCTGGCTCAAAACAACTTTCTAGCAATTTTGATAATTTGCTATTTTTAGCAGTTTTTCGGGTCTTGAACTTCCGGAGCCGTTTTGAGGCCCTAAACGACATTTTTTGGGGCATGTTGCAGTCGCAAAATTTCATGAAATTTTGTGCAACTGTTGTAGTCCTCGGATAGATCTTTCCAATGGGCTATCATACGCCTAAAACGAAGATCGTATGAAAAAGTTACGACCCCGGGAAGTTGATGTATTGACTTACCCAAACGGGGCCCACATGAATTTTGGCGCTTCATCTCCTAGGGTTAGGTTTTTGGATGTTTAGGGTTTTTGAAACTCCCGTTTATTGTAAAAAGGCCCTGAGAGTCTCATTGTAATCATCTTCTTGTGAATGAACGCAACCATCGCATCTCTTCTCATAGATGATCCACCACCATAACAACAAGCTTGTTTTCTACTGCATTTTACAGTTTCAACTTATTTCCTTATTGAATAGAAAACCGGTTTTACTGTATCTTTGTTATTCTGTGTTAAGCATCTGGTAATAATCTGTAGTCATTTCGTTCTGCTCATAAAATCCGGATCATGTATTTTCAAATGAAATGAGGAAGAACCCTCCTTTCACAATTTACTTTAATATTGTTTATTAAACATGTATTTTTAAATATGTTTTTGTAAATATTTAGATTTTTCCAAGCCAAATTTACATATGTATATATATTTGAATATTATTATTTTTTTAATATTTTGTTGTAGTCAAGTATAGAAGAGATGTTCATATAAGGTAACACATTTAAATATTAATAAAACATTAAAAAAATGAAAAGTTAATAAACAATAATAAATTAAGGTAAATTGGAGGAGGAGAATCACCCTCCATTTCATTTGAATGTTTTCTAAATATTTCTAAATATTTAGATTTAAAAAAAAATGTTATTATGATGTATTTTCAAATGAAATGGAGGAAGCACGATTCCCTCCTCCCTCAATTTACCTTAATTTGCTATTATCTATTATCTTTACATAAAAAATAATGTTTTGTAAATATTTAGATTTTTTAAATGTTTTTACAATGTTTTGTAAATATTGTTTATTAACCACCTAGATCCATTTAACTATGGATCTATCAAAAGTCATCTTTCCTCAAGTTTTGCACTCTAAAAAAATGTTTGCACCCGAAGAGATTTAAATAATGGAGTAGACATCAATTTTTATTATTTTATTAATTTTTTTTATTATTTTAATGTTTTATTTTTATTTTAATGAGTTTATATGGAACTCACTTAAATTTTTATTATTTTTTAATTATTTTAATATTTTATTATTATTTTAATGTGTTAACATATTTATATTTATATATATTTGAATATATATTATTTTTAAATATTTTGTTTTAAAAAAATAAAAAATAATGAGTTAAAGTAAATTGGGGAGGAGGGCATAATTGCCCTCCCCTTTTCATTTGAATTTTCAAATGAAATGGGGTGAGGGCCATTGGGACCCTCCTCCTCCCCCAATTTACCTTAATTTATTATTGCTTATTAACTTTTCATTTTTTTTTTTAATGTTTTGTAAATATTTGTAAATATTTAGATTTTTTAAAATGTTTTTACAACTTATTTTCAAATGAAATGGGGGAAGGACGATTCCCGAAATGACCTCTTCCCCCAATTTAACTTAATTTAGTATTATCTATTATCGTTTCATCTTTTAAAAATGTTTTGTATATATTTTTCAATATTTAGCTTTGTTTTAAAAGTTTTTACAATAAGTAAAAAAGGAACTCTGCGTTAGAAGAAAAGAAAACCTGAAGCATTTCGATCCCCCCGAGGATCATCGTTAGGAGAAATCGATAATGAAGAGAGGCTCATCGAATAATAACAAATATAAATAATATAAATAGATGTCAAGACCTCGAAACCGGCTTGGTGAGAGGTCGGTTGGGTATTCTTTTTAATTAAATAATGATATCCCAAGTCCAAGCAACCGTTATTGATGTCTCAAGTCAACAAACACCAGTTTCCAACTTTCACTCAACTTCCAACCATCACCCATGTTCATATTATTTGGATTCAACTCAATTTCTAGAGCCTCCATTACCTTACACTACCCATAGTTATCCAATTTCGCCACAACTCTAGCAGTCACTAAACACACATGGTGGCTAGTTGTCCAAGAATGTTCAACGAGGGTTGAATTTTGGACTCTATTCAGCTTTAGGTTGACACCATGCTCTTTAAATATGATTTTCATTGATTTGCATGTCTCTCCAATGTAGACTTTTCCGTAGGAGCAAGGAATAACATAAACTCCTTTATTTAGACTAGGGTCGATTTGATCCTTTGTGAGTCTAACATATTCCTTATGGTGTTGACGGGGTAGAAAGCCACGTAAATGTCACCTTTCCTTAGGATCCTAGCTAGCTTCTCAAATATACCTTTGATGTAAGGGAGGGAAAACCTCTTCCTCTCTTGACTTGCACTTCATTGTCTCACATAGGGTCCTCTTGCCTTTATCATAGCTTCGTCAATTTGGTTTTCTGTGTACCCATTCCTTTTAAACACAAATGCTAAATGATTTAGTTCCATCTCAACATGATCTTCGTCGAAAATACATAAGGCTTGAGTCACTAAGGTGTTAAGTACTCCAAGCTTTTGGGAAAGAAAATAGTGTGAATATGCATGCAAATATCTGCCAATGTGCATAGGTTTCCTATAGACCTCATGCACAAAGGAACCATTTCCTTTCTTGGTGATGCGAACATCTAAAAACAAAATTCTCTTATCGTTTTCAATTTCCATTGTGAACTTAATGTTCACATGCCGATTGTTTAAATGATCGAAGAACTCACCCAAGTTATTCCTGCCATGAGGCCAAAGGAAATTTGTGTCGTCGACGTATCTTCTCCAACGTTTAGGTTTCAATGGGAAATATTCAAGTGCTTTCCTTTCAAAGTGTTCCATATATAGGTTCACGACCATGAGCGACAACGGAGACCCCATTTCCACACCTTTTGTTTGCTCATAAAAACTACCTTGGAAAGTAAATAAAGTGGATCTTAGGCAAACTCCTTTTTGACTTATTAAGATTTTACTCTTTCGTTTTTATAATGTTCAAACAATTTTTACAATGTTTTGTAAATATTGTTTATTAAACACACACACACACACACACACATATTTTCCCATAGAAAAAAAAAACTTTTATATTCATAAGAGATGAATATACATGTACTAGTCCATATCAACCCTTTCTAGAAACTACTGCTGTCTATTCTAAGATCTGTGTACAACCTTCTACTCCTATACAAAAAAAAAAAAAAAATGGTTCTACATCCGATCCGTAATTGTCCGACTTACAGTCTTTACACTTTAATTATTACTTACAATCTAAATTCCATGGCTTGCACTTCCTCCCGTTCATTAAATTCATAGTAGCCAAATGCTCCAATTGGAAGGGATAATGCTTCTTTTGAGAGCTCATCAACTTTTTCATTTAGTTCTCGAAGGATGTGGCTGAAAGAAAACCATTCAAAGGATTGGAAGGCTAGTTTTATATCTCTCAACAATGGAGCCAATCTGATATCATGTGCAGATGATTTTTGATGTGCCCAATCTATAACCATCTTGGAGTCACCCATTACTTGTAGCTTTTTGATGTATTTTTTAATCACCGCTTCCAACAGAGTCCATAATGTAATAAAATGATCTCTATTATTAGTGCCTCCTCCTGACACATACCGGATATGACTATAATGATCATGCTTCAGATAGAGGATGAATTTAATTCCACAGACAGGTGGGTGCCCCTAACAGGTCCCATCATAAAACCCCCACGAGAATTCATAATCAATTGAAGGCATAGCCAGATTTATGGAATTCTTTATCTTTAACTCAACTTTGAATTCCTCTGCCATACCAAGAGTGATATTGACTGTTACTTCTAGAGGGATGTACTTGTTCTTAAAAATACAATTATTGCACACCCACCATATATTATTTACCATTAAATACGAAAATCCAACAAGTTGATGAATCGCTTTATTGGCCACCTAATATTTGAAGCAATCTTGGCTTTATTCCATACCGCCCTTGGCTTCATATTTTCTTGGACCATATTCCAAACTTGGGCTGCATATGGACAAACAATGAATAAGCGAGCAATATTTTCCTCATGAGAATTACACAGAGAGCAATGACTGGGTCCACACCAACCCCGTTTAACACCATTATCCTAGGTATTGTTTAGAGAAAGCTAGAGAGTGTTTTTTCATTTCAACAGAGTGCTAATCTTCCAGATTAGGCTCTACCACCATTTTTTTGACTGACAAACAAGGAATCACAGTATAATCTATATCCCAGTTTGGTTGTAAACTCCCCCATTTTTGGATTCTTCGACCAACATAGGGTGTTAGGGAATTTGTCCTCAAGGGTGATGAAATTGGTGATTAGAAGCCCGATATAGTTGTTTCATTCAATGGATTCTTCCCCTGATAGACCTAATGCTTCAACTAATTTACAACTTGACCTTCCTCTAGGTTGGGGCAAAATAATCCTTGTATCGCTTAGCTTAAAGATGTTTTAGGCCCTCAAATATTGAATCAAGGAATGAGAGCATTGAAAGGCATTGATCGACCCTAGACATGTATCCTCTCTTAGGCAAACTAACCTCCCATTACCTATTTTCTAAACAGACCATTCTCCCACCAAAGGTAAAATTGAAACCAAATCCTTCTAGACTATTGACCCATTGGATGATTTTCTTGGCTTTCTAAACCACTCTTCAATTGACATGTCAGGGAAGTATTTATATTGAAAAATTATTCTACACAGAGAGTTACCTTGCGTTATTCTCCATAAGCTGTGACCTGCGAGAGATTGAGCGAATGAGTGGATATTATTAACCCCCAAACCCCCTATATCCTTAAGGGATACAATAGCCAACCATTTAGCAAGATGGATGCATCCTGAGCTGCGTTGCATGGCCCACAAATACTGGAAGATAGTTTTTCAAATTTGGGTTAGGATCCCTTTTGGGATTGCACCAATCGAAGACCAGTACACTGGTATACTTTCTAGAACTACTTTGATCAGTATTAGCCTCCTTCCTCTTGAAAGAAATATATTAACCCATATCGACACTCATGATTCAATCTTCTTGACCAGCCACCCCCAGTTCGATATTCTGTAATTTTCTGGTTTCAAGAAGAACCCAAGGTATTCAAATCTTTCTTCTAGATTACGCATGGGGGCCGGAAGGAGTTTCCCAATCTGATGTGATTCAACATTTGAGCAATGGTGGAGAATGAAACATGATTTTTTGAAATTAATCTCCATACCTGTAGCCGAGTAGTAGAGGTCGAGAACTCTTTTAAGTTTTGAAATGTCTCTAGTAGACCCATGGGTTCAATAGAGAATGTTATTGATGAATAGGAGATGAGAAATCGTCTCCCGTTTTGAAACCTTGACACCTCTTAGTCGCCCTATTTCCTTGGATTCTTTAATCATTCTACTTAGCACCTTTGCAATGATGAGGAACAAAAAGGGAGAGAGCAAAAAACCTTGTCTAAGACCCCTGGAGGCTCTAAAAAATTTGGAGGGAGCCCCATTGATTAAGACAATGAAAGAAACCGATTCAATTCACCCCATAATCCAATTGACCACGAGAAGAGCCATCCCCATCTGAAGCAGAGCCAACCAGAGGAAGGTCCAACTTACTCTATCATAGGTTTTGGACAAGTCTATCTTTAAGGTGGTGACCTTTTCATTCAATTTTTTAATATAGTGGAAAACTTCTTGCACTACTACAATAACATCATGAATTTGACGATTTTGTAGAAAACCGAATTGCTCTTCTGCTACTAACTCACTAAGGATTGACTTCAATATTCTAGAAATTACTTTTGTCACTATCTTGCAGACCACATTGCAACCATATATTGGTCTATAATCCCCAAAGGAAATCCCGTCCTTCTTTTTGTGGAATAGACAGAGAAACGTATTGTTAAAGGATCCCAATATCTTGCCCGATTTTTGAGATTCCCTTATAATCCCAAGGAGGTCATTTTTCAATAGATCGTAGAAACTTATGAAAAATTCCACTGTGAACCCATCAGTTCCCAGACTTTTACCTCTGTACATGGAGAAGAGAGATGATTGCACCTCCACTTCTGATACCTCTTCCTGTAGAGATTTGTTCATGTCTTCTGAAAAAAAAATTGGAAATTTGGAAACCACTTGCATAATTTCCTAGATAGGGAACCCTGTAGGGGCTTTGAAGAGCAATTGAAAGTATTTGACCCTCGCTTCAACTTTGTCTTCAAAGGAACTTACTATCCTTCCTTCCTCGTTTTTGATTTTCCATATAGTATTAAGATTTTTCCTATAGTTGGAAAATTGATAAAAATGCTTAGTATTATTATCACTAGCCCTTATCCACAAAGCCTTACTTCTCAGTCTCCATTACATTTCTTCCTCCTCGAGAAAACAGTTTCGAGTAGCCTCCAATTCTTTAAGCTTTGTCAAATGAGAGCTGCTAAGGGTTACCTCATCAATTACCCAATAAAGATTAGATAGTTTCTTTTCTGCTTCCATTAGTTGTCTGTGACTATGGGACTTGTATAGAGGGAGCCAACATTTAACAACTTTTTTGACCATGGCTATATTCTCTGCAAACTATTGCATCAAGGAAGTGGGGTATGAAGAGTTTAAACCCCTCCAAGAACTTTTGATCAAAGTGGTGAAGTCTTCTTCTTCCAACCATACTTGGTTGAATTTGAGTGGTGTAGGAGGGGAGTATGTCTCTAAATTTAGCTTAAGGATAATATGACGATGGTTGGAGATTCCTCCTTCATCGACCAAAGAATTAATAAGGAGCCTTGCTGAAAGGAACTTCTCAATAGCCAAGAATCTGTCCAATATTTTGGCTATGACATCATTTTGAGAACGAAAGTTACACCATGTAGGTACCAGGTTGAATGGTTTGACATACACCAGATGGTGATTGGCCAAAAATATAATGAAGAAACCTCTCTGCGCATCCACCCTTGGGATACCACCCCACACTTCTCTACGAGATAGAGTAAAATTAAGGTCTCCACCAACTAGAGTGAGAAGGTCACTGAAAGCGCCTGCATTAACCAATTCTTCCTAAAAGGGGATCCTGTCAGCATACAAGCCATATATATTTAAAATGGAGAAGGAGAGACCAACATCTTTGAAAATTAGTTTTATAGAAATAAAATAGCGATAGGAAGAATAATTCAAGGCTTTGCATGCTAGGCTTGATCCTATGAGCAAGCCCCCTGACTGGCCATCAACATCTAAGGCGCAGAATGACCAAATTTTTAACTAAGGTTCTAGAATACCTCTAGATTTTTCACAAGAACACATCATCTCTTCAATCAAAATCACATCTAGACTGAGGCTTTGGGTGAGCCTCTTGAGAGCGATTTTTTTTTCGAGTACCCCCCACCCCTTTCACATTAAAAGAGAGGATCATCATTGCGTGGAGTTTTTCAAGGCATTCCCCACTCTAAGGGTCTTGGCGATTGAAGCTTTATTTCCTTTGAAAATCTCTAACACTGCATTCTATTAAGCCTTGAGGAGATGTTATTTTAGGCCCACCGAGTTTGATTGAGGTAGGTCCAAATCAATACCCCCTTTAGACGGAGAGATCTCCTTCTGATTCCCTTTTTAACGTAGGGAATAACCCTTTCTCAAGGGATTAGACTCCACCTTCTTTCTCTGAATGGGAATCAAACCTACCATTTCATCATCCTTAGTTGGTTTGACCTTCAAAAAACCACCATTGGAACTCTCCGGGGAGGGAAGGGGGGAGATGTTAGGGGGAGAACTAGTCTAGGGAGAGACTGGGGAAACCGAGATAGAAGGGGGAGAAAGAAGGACCTCTTTATCATCGAGTGGAGAAGGAAGACAAAAGTTCATACTTGGAGGATCCACATTCTGAGAAGGATCCAATGGGACCTGGGATGACTCTTCGCCACCCAAAATATTTGAGTCGAGGGCCATAACTTCGACATCATCTGGGAGCAGGACCACTTATTCTTTTTTCACCTCTTTGTTACTTTTAACCCATACCTTTGGACTTCTTTTGAAAAATGATGATACTTGCTTTCACTGTGACTAAACATGGCCTATCTCATGATAGTCGTAGCACCAGAATGGAATTTTCCAGTAATCTATCTTTTGCTGCCAAATCCGATCTCCATATACCAAATCTAGGGTTCCTATCAAACCTTCACACCCATCCACTTCAATATGGATCTATTTCCACCTACTATCAGCCTTGGAATCCCAATTAGGTTCTAACCCTACAAATTACGTTCTCCTAACTTTGATTGAAAACAGATTGGATAAGACTTAACTTCAGGGAATGCTTGATCGAGTGGGGAGTATCATCAATTGTGAAATTTTGAAGATCATTGTTGCATGAGGACATGCAATGAATTAAGCATGGGGGAATGTTGAGTCTCCATTTTGACACTTATAATGCCCTATATTACCCCCTATCTAAGCCTATTTTACCTATGCCATGTGTATCTAATTGACTGTTTCCTCCATAAATACACTCGATGACTTTGTTCACGTGCATAAGAGGTAACTTATGATTAAAGCATGATTTGTTTAGTTTTATTGAGTTAATTTGATTAAATGCTTGATTATGTATGATCCTAATCACTTTGACTCTTAATTAGCATGATCTGGTACCCAGTCTATTCCGGTACCAAGGCTCCACCTATTCCGGTACCAGCCTGTGCTAATCCGGTACTATAAATAATTCAAAATTTTGGAAAGGTTCTAGAGGAAAATAAGGCACATGGGATTTGTCTAGGATGATGTTTTCATGAGGACATGTGAGTCAGAATTCACCCAGCTCGCACGTGTGGACCTCCATCTTAGGGGGAATGATTATGCCAAAATTATCAAAAAAACTCAAACTGCCAACTTGCGCCTCGATTTCCGTGCATATGGTATCAGATCTAGAAATTATAAAACATGGGTTTTGTCCCAAATATGATAAATTGAGTAATATGCAAGAAGTTTTTAAAAATTAGAATTTTTTTGGGAGATATGGGTGGGGGAATAACTCAAATCTGCCCAAATTGTTAAAAAACATAGATTTTTGGGATTTCTCCTAAAATTGTAAAAAATGTTTTCTTAGTTTGGGGATTCGGTTTCATCCATTCCTCCATGGATTTTATGTATAAATAAGACCTCATAGGTCTAAGTAGAGAGGAATTATCATGATGTAAGAATGGTTCTTAAAGGAGAATTGTTATGATGTAGAATGGATTCATGAAAAGACTCTTTTTGTAAACCTACCTGTTGAAGATTAATGCAAGCTTGAGTTCAGTGATTTTGTGTCTCATAGAAGTTAGCATCTGGTGATATGAAGCTTCCATGTTGGCATCGACAAGGGCCACTGATCCAACTTGGTAAGCTTATTGTAAATTGTTAGTGTAGATTTTCATTTCATGTACCCGTTACTTTGATTTCATGTTATTTTGTTTGAATTCACTCTTCGAATGTGTTGCAAAGTGTGGTAATGCATGAACGGTTGGATCTCCATATTTCACCATCCATGAGATTTAATGGAACATCCTACTTGTTAGTTTAGTTGCTCTAGGAGATAGAATCAAAGTTCATCTTTTCTTTTCATGAGCCATCAATGAACATGTCCATCACCTGAGCAAGAGCTTTTGCTTGTTTATAAGTTTTTCTTTCCAGCTTTTGAATTGTGTGAATATTGTCATTTTCAAGAGTGTGTTGGTTTCTAAATGGTTTTCTTATCTAATCTATACTAAACAAACATAGGAACCTATCTGTTATCGGCACATATAGTGCATCAACTCTATTGATTACGAATCCCGATTGATAATTTATGTTTGGTAATATATTATGCATATAATTGCACCAACATTTCCTATCTCCTTTAGTACCTCCTTTGATCAGAAAGAAAGAAGAAGGCTTGGAAGGATGGTGACGGGTGCCTAAAATGGCATACTTTCAACACCCATCTATATATTTTTTCTTAACATATTCAATCTATCACTTTCCTTTTTGATACTTCCATTATCCAATTTATCTCATTTGTCACCAAAGGTATGAATCCTACCCCATATGCCATTATTAAGTTATTTTTGCATAATTATTAGGAAGGAACTCGTTACTATCAATCACTAACATTGCTGCATAGGAATATAGTAGTTGCAACACATGTCTGCTACAACTCCAAGCTGATATAGTTTCAGGCACAAAGAAAGTTGCTACAATTCTGGGCGCAAAACCCAACTGTTGCAACTCAAGGTGCATCTGCGATTGCTACAATTCCAGACAAAATAGTTACAACCACAAGTACAATTTTTATGCTGCAACTCAAGAAATATCTCACCAACCCAACGATCAACGTTGTAGATGGAAGTTGGGAGCTGATAGTTGGGAACCAATCTCCGCGAGAGAAAGTGAAAGAAGACAAATAAGCGACTACGAAAGTTGGTTACCTATCGAGTTAGCATATGCATGTAATTTAAAGAGTAGTTGTAACCAGATGAACAACCAGATTCTCACCGATGTCCATCCATTGTTTTTATAATTTTAGAACAATAGTCGTATTGTATAAAAGCCTCGACTCCCTAAGAGTTGAGGGGAGGAGATTATTTGGGAAATTACATTTTGCTATTGTATCTTTCAACTTACGACAATTTAAATTCGGTTCCATATTTCTACTTGTGTGTTGATGTATTGATTGGTTGTGTGATTCTAGTCCTTTACTCCAGTACCTTTCCTAAGGGGGTAGGCCCCCCTCCTCAGTCAGGTACTTCCTGTAACGATAATGTTAGAATTAACATTTTATTTCTGTTCAGTTATTCTATTGCATAACTTCTTTAAATTGTTGTAATTCCATGTATTTATTCACATGTTGTGTATGTTTTCTAGTTTGTTGTTGCTCTAGAATCATAGTGTAGTTCTGGTATTTCTGAATTATCTTTCAGTCTATTGTCATTCCCAATATACAGAACAATGTTACGATTTATGAGTGGTTTGGTTTTCTAAATTCAACATTTTGCAACAATCATTCTGCACTTTTCATTGCTACAATTCATGTCTCTTCAAGTTTTGGTTATAACATAATTTAGTTGTTGCGATTCACGTTGTTGTAACCCAGTCATATTTCTTTTTGTGTTGCAGCTCCATTGCTGCAACTCCGCCTGCAACTGCACTTGGAATGTTTCTTGTTTGATTCTCTTTAGGTTTAGTCTTTACAATTTTGGGTTGATGTTATTGGATTAATATTAAATGAACAAACACTTAATTGTTGCGACAACACAAGACCTTCATTATACTCGAGCAAGTTACCAATAGACCATAAGCATAAGTTTCATTTCCACAAGTGTGATTTTAATTCCTGCAAGTGTGATCTCAATTTCTGCAAGAGTGATTTCAATTTATGCAAGAGTGATTTTAATTCTTTCAAGTGTGATTTTAATTTCCACAAGAGAGATTTCAATTCCTGCAAGAGTGATTTCACTTTCTATAAGTGTGATCTTAATTTCCCGCAAGTGTGATATTAATTTCCGGCAAGTGTGATTTCAATTCTCGCAAGTGTGATTTCAATTCTTGCAAGTGTGATTTAATTTCTCTAGAGCAATTTAGGCCTTAGCATAGGTTGGTGACTTAATTAAGTATTACGAGTCTTTGAATTGTGACATTAAAGTGCTACAATGCCATAGTCAAAACAACACTCTTATTACATAGATTGTGCACGACAATTCACAAGTTCCATACGAGCCTTAGATTGATAATTAATTGTACAATTCTTCATTTTATTACTAAGTTAATTAGAAAGTAATTGAAAGATCTGTCAATTTTGGCACCGTTGCCGAGGAACTATCAAAAGAAAGTAGTGTTATTTAATTTGTGTGGATTTTTCTTCCTTTCACTAGAATAGATGTCATGATTTCATTTCAGTGATTTGTAGGATGATTTTCTAAGTCTTTTCTATGCCAAAATCTCAAGATTAGTAGGGTAGATTTATTATCTCTTCCAAACACCCCCAAAATCTAACAGTGTTGTTGCCAGGGAACTGTCAAAAGAAAGTAGTGTTGTTTAATTTGTGTGTATTTTTCTTCATTTCAATAGAATATATTTTATGATTTCATTTCAGTGATTTGTAGGATGATTTCCTAAGTCTTTTCTATGCCCAAATCTCAAGATGATCAGGGTAGATTTATTGTCTCTTCCAAACCCCCCCCAAAAGTTGTCAGTGCGGGTCAATCACAAAAGGGGAAGGAGCAACATCAAACAAATTACTTATCACCCACAACAAGTTCTCTTGCCAAAAAGCATCTTGAAGCATCTCTTCCAACATCAAAGACTGTGCAAGGATCTCTGTACACCGAGATCCCATTGTCAGAGGATAATATCAACACACAATATCGTTCCAAAGATTTCCTTTTTACCGAGGTACCTTTAGAAGAAGAGGAAAACCCATAGAAAGAAATGGCACACAAAATTGTTAAAGAGGAACCCACGACTTTTAGATTCCCAATCAAAGAAACCCATGAGAAAACCAAGATGAAAAATGTCCCTCATCCGCCTTGCCAAATTTTCATGGGCTATCTAAAGAAGATCCTGATACCTTCCTCTTCGAGTTTGATGTGATTTGGAGAAGCTACAACTATGGGACAAATGCCTAGAAATTGAAGCTCTTTCCTACCACACTTAAGAGCACTGCGTTACGATGGTTCATGGACCTTGGAAAGGACAACTTTCATTCATGGGACCAAATGCCAAAGAAATTTCTGGACAAATACCAAGACTACTACAAAGATAAGGAAATAAGAGAGGAAGTTTTCAAAATGATGTAGCTTGAAGATGAGAGCTTGGAAGACTACGTCGAGCGATTCAGTTACAACCTACAAAGGGAAAAACAAGGAGACTTGGATCTTGAAATGCGACATGTACTATTTCTAAGAGGAATCTGAGATGATTGTATAAAACTCATCAACCTTATGGGTGGAGGAGATGTCTCTCAGCTAGAGTATGATATTATCTTGGAAATTTTCCATAAGTATTCTAGGGGCATATCTAAAACAAGTAAAGGGCGAAGAGATATATTGGAAAGAATAGGAAAGACTGCTAGAAGTGGAGTAACAAGGGTATAAATTGTGAACATGTTAGAAGATCTTAAAATAGATATACTTATTTCCCTGATCTCCCAACTGGATACACTGTAGATAAATAAGAAACAAGAGGAAATAGAATGAGCACTGGCTATCTTTTTCCTGAAGTGTAGAACAAAGCACCCAAAGAGAGAATGTCCGTTGGATTAGATTGAGGTATGCATGATATGCAATGAGGACCATGCTATGCATAATTTTCCATCCTTTCCTGGATTAAAGGCCATCTATCAAAAAGTTGAGGAGCTAGAATAGTTATGCTACATCTCTTAGGAGCGACCTTGGCAACCTAAAACTCAAGGTATGATCCAATACCAATTGCAATATTTCAATTCATATTGGAATAACCCTTCAATGCAATATGCTTCTCAACCATGGGGAGTGCCTACTCAATAATGGGTAGCTCTCCCTCCCAATCAGTCACGGAAACAAGGTTGGAGAAACCCCATCATGGGAGGACCCCAACAAGTTATGAGACAACCACCAATGCAAATTCTTCCCCCACCTCAGATGCATGCATCTACATCCACCCCTCCTCGACCGCAACTACTTGCACAACCCACACCTAACCAAAATAATGGGAGGCCAACCCAACCAATGCAAGCTGCTGGACTTGTAACCTACCCAAATTACTCCATCTCTTCCTTGGACTGTAACGATATTCACCTTAGATATGGGAATAATATAAACCAAGGAAAAACCTCGCATTAGCATTGATTATCTAAATGAGGAGGCCTTAGGTGAAGAATAATAACATAAACAATCTCCGGAACCTTCAAAAACCAAAAATACCCACTCGGTACTTCGCGACCCACCCTATCCTGAAAGGATAAATCAAGACAAACCCTCTATACAAATTGAGTTTGATTTCTTAGGGGAACTCAAGAATGTGTGTGTCAAAATACCATTAATCCAATCCATTAAGGATGTACCTATTTATTCTAACCCTGGCATTCCAGTTGTTAATGTACAAATCAATAATACACTTATTAATGACACGTTAATTGACTTAGGGGCCACCATCAACGTTATGAAACCCATGACCATGCAATCCTTATGGCTTAAAGGTCTTAGGGAAACCCCCACTATACTTCAACTCGCTAATAGATCCACCATTAAACCAAAAGGAATATTAGAGGATGTAGTGATCTCTGTGGATTCATGGAAATATCCCACTGACTTCATGGTCCTACAACCTAAAACCTCGTTGGGTGGGTATCCTCTAATCCTGGGACGACCATGGTTGGCCACTGCCGATGCTTATTTCGGTTGTCGATTGCTTAACATGACTATTTCCCACGACACTTATACCAAACAATTAACTCTCTACCCTCCCGCCAAACCCAACATAGACCTAGAAACACCACTTTGGGTTGATGGAGAATAAGGTGATGAATAAGGGAAAGCCCATCAGGTCCTATCCATAGATCAATACCTGACCATAAGAGATAAAACAAAGGGCGGTGAAATCAATGATTTTATAGCCTCCTCATATTCCTCACAAAACACACATCTTCTTGAGCATATTATGAAACCAAAAACTCAACTTTCCTTAGCTTCCAAAAGCATCTCAGCCATTGAACACAAGCCAGTACAAGAAAAATACCAAGGTTCCCTTATAGAAACCATAGAAATTAGCCCAGGGAAAACCTTGAAAATCAACCAAGGACTAATCGAACAACAAAAAGAGCGATCGGTTCAAGTGCTGTGAAAGAATAGTGATGCCTTCGCCTGGGATTGCTATGACATAAAGGGGATCCACCATGATTTGTGTACACATCATATATATATCAAGGAAGGATTCATACCCATTCGTCAACCTTAGCGCCAGATGAACTCGACTATGAAAGACATAGTCAAAGAAGAATTATATAAATTGCTTACAACTAACTTCATCTATCCCATTTCTTATAGCCATTGGATTTCCTCTCTTGTCATGGTACCAAATAAAAATGGTAAATGGAGGATTTGTGTAGATTATCAAGGATTGAATAAAGCAACACATAAATATCACTTTCCATTACCATTTATTGACCAGGTCCTAGATGCGCTCGTAGGAAAGAAGTATTTCTCTTTCCTTGATGGTTTTAGTGGGTACAACCAGATCCAAATCACCCCAGAAGACCAAGAGAAAATAATGTTCACCTATCCTTGGGGGACATTCGCCTACCATGTTCCACCATTTGGGTTATGCAATGCCCCCACTACCTTTCAACGAGTCGTTATAGGTATATTCTCTGATCTCGTTCATGACTGCGTGGAAATATACATGGATGATTTTACAACATATGTGGATGAATTTGATGAAGCATTAGCCAATCTGGAAAAGACATTAATCAGTTGCAAGGAGTCAAATGTTTCTCTTAGTAATGAAAAGTGTTTCATGATGGCAACCGATGACATTGTACTAGGATATTTCATCTCAGAAAAATATATTCAAGTCGATCCCAAGAAAATAAAGGTAATAAACAATTTTCCAACTCCAACTTCGTAGAAGAAGGTACGAATATTTATAGGATATTTTGGTTATTACCGTAGTTTCATTGAAATTTTTTCACGTATTTCTCATCCATTATTTGCCTTACTTAACAAAGATATTGAGTTTGTATGGACAAAGACATACCAACATTCTATTGATGAATTAAAAGTCAAACTATCTGAATCTCCTATACTAATAGGGCCTGTTTGGACCCTCCCATTCCACATGTCCATAGATGCATCTGACACAACCATTGGAGCAGTTCTTGGACAACTTGAAGGAACAGACCGATATGCAATCTACTATGTCAGTAAGTATCTATTGCTTACTGAATTAAATTACACGGTAACTGAGAAAGAGTTTCTTGCTATTATTCATGCAATAAACAAGTTTAGACACTACATTACTGGATATTCTGTAATCTTGCATACTAATCATGCTGTTATTAAATATTTAATGAACAAACCATTCACAAATGACAGGGTCACTAGATGGTTACTTTTATTGCAAGAATTTGACATTACCATTTTAGACAAACCAGGAAAAGATAATGTAGTAGTTGAATTTCTTTCTAGAATAACATATAACGATAATGAACCTCCGGTAGAAGACCGTTTTCCAGATGAACACCCTTTTGCAGTACATACTAACTCAACTTGGTTTGCAAATATTGCTAACTTTTGGGTTGCAAGTAAAATTCCACATCACTTGACCGCCAAAGAATGACAAAGTATAGTCAGGAAAAGTGAAATATTCTCATGGATTGATGGCTGCCTCTTCTACATTGGACCTGATTCGATTATCAGAAGGTGTGTATGAGAGGACGAAGGCCATGAGATACTAAAATCCTGTCATGATGGGCCATGTGGGGGCCACTTTGCAGATAAAAGAACTAGGTGCAAAATATTTCACCAAGGGTATTACTCACCCACACTCTTCAGAGATGCCAAAAAATACGTGAAGAGATGGGACATATGTCAATGCATAGGTACACCTGTAAAAACAGATGAAATACCATTACAACCACATATGGTGTTATAACCTTTTGATAAATGGACCATTGTTTTTATGGGACCAATAAAACCCCCATCTTGTAGATACTCCTACATCCTCGTCTGTACAGACTATGTTACAAAATGGATGGAGGCCAAGGCACTTCTAGTGCCAACTGAACAAGTGGTAGTAGAATTTCTCCATGAGGAAATTTTTGTAAGGTTCAGAATACCATGGGAGATAGTGACCGACGGAGGAACGCAATTCACATCATGACTTGTCAGAGATCTGATGGACAAATACAAAATAAAACATAGAGTAACGACACCATATCATCTATAGACAAACAAAAAGGTAGAGGGGATTAACGAAATCCTTGAGGCCATCATTACAAAAACCGTCATATTACACCTCAAGGATTGGGATGATAGACTCCCTGAAGCCTTATGGGCTTACATGACCACCTGGTGGACTACTACAAGATGCACACCTTATGAGTTGGTCTATGGGAAGTGAGTTCTACTGCCCATTGAAACACAAATTCAGACACTAAGGACAACAATACAACTTGGGTTGGAACTATCATAAGCTCATAAACAAAGAGTTCTCCAAATCAACGAGTTGGACGAACTACAACATGATGCCCTACATCAAGCCATAGTAATACATCATTAAAGGGATAAATGGCACGATAATTTTATCAAGAAAAAGAAGTTCAAGGCTGGAGACTGGGAATAATTATTCGATTCCATTTTCAAATATTTCAGAGGAAAGTTTTGCACCGGATGGCTTGGTCCATATGAGATCGACACAGTTTATGATAGTGGGGCCATCAAAATCTGCACCACCATCGATGAAGATATGATTCCTCTGATGGCTAATGGAAATAGATTTTGCTTGTACTAGTGACCCATATCAAAGGAATCCTTTTTGAATAAAATTACAAATGGATGGTCTGAAAGTGACTTGGAACTTGTTCTTGCCGGATGATTTATGTTCTTAATTCTAAAAAAATAGATGGTTATGTCAGGATCCTTCTTAATAAAAACTTGTTTATTTCTAATATTTTTTTTGCAAGATCTCCAGGAGAGAATAATGTTGCATCCATTCCCTTTTCTGCAAATCCCTTTGTAGAATCAACTTTTGTCACTACAACATATGTCGCTACAACTCTGGTTGTCGCTGCAATTCCCTATGTTGCGACTCGTGCGACTACAACTTCCATTGCTGAACCTATTTTTGTTCCCACAACTATTCCTGGTACCACGACTCCCATTCCTGTGACTCTTATCGCTACATCTTTGTTGCAACCTCAATACATCTTCCCGCTTTTCACCTCCCCCCCTCCATCACATATGCTGCAATTCATATCCCCACCATAAAGATACACTGTCAATGCTGCAATTTTGTCGCTACAACTTCCGTTGATGTGACTCCACTTGCAACTTGCATTTCCGAACACCGTTGTGCCTACAATTCTGGCTGATGAAACCGATGATATCGATGTCACACTTCCAGCGAGAACCGTTGATGGGACTACATTTTTTTCCATCAAGACTTGATCCACACCGTACTTGCACACCACTAAAGATAAGTTATGCCAAGTACGGGTTCCTATCTGAATTTGCAATAAATATGTTCTAATGGCATGTGTCTAATCATTCCTTCATAAACAACCACATCATAACATCATTACTGTAATCACCACTATCATAATCACCACCCTTAATTTCTACAATTCCGAACTCACCACCCCATAAATCACATACCTTTGCAAAATTTGAACACTCAGAGTTAACAGAGGAAAGGAGCCATGGGTGGGTCATTAATCCGTAGATATCTGACTGAACGAATGATGTTAGAGGTTTACGGCAACATCAAAGAAATCCTGGGGCGAGTGGGCTGGATGGAGTATGTGTTGTGATTACAGGGCTACAATGATGAGATCACACTGGAATTTGCCATGAACTACATAAAAAACGCCCCATAGTTACATGAACACAAGTGGAGGTCACGGAAGAGACAGTGGCTAAAGTCATAGGTCTCCCTCGCTCAGGCGAGAGATTGTACAGCTGACAAAATTCGCACCCTGAAATTCCAAGGCAGTTCCTCGAACCAGGGGAAGCTTTAGTAAAAAAAGGAATAGGCTTTGATCGTCAGTCATTACCTCATCCATGGGAAGACACACCTATCTTCGTTCAACATTACTTCACTTGTGAAGGACGTTGTGGCACCATTTACATTCAACACATCCTCCTGATTGACATCTCCGCCATAACCGACCGATCAATATGCCATATTTTCGATTCAGGACATTACAGACTATGACAACATTGGTTCAAATGGCCAAGAACCCTAGGGAGGTTGTATCTCATCATGACCTCGTCAAATTACTGGTCGAGCATGTGTTGCAGAAAGAGGGTCGCACTTGGAAGAGTTGATCCGAGATTTTCTGTGAGATCTTTCTCTACAAAAACTCTATGATGAGGATCTTTTACTGACGAAACATTGCATATGAACATGAGAAAAATTATCATAGTTATGTGCATAATTGTAATTAAATATCTACTTAATCAAGCGAGAATGCAATCAAAACTCACACATATAATTTGACACCCACGTGTTAACGAAGTTCATCAGACTTTTCTGACTACATCTCCAGATCCACTTGGAATACAAATCACTTTATTATCCTTTAGCAAGGGTTGAAACCTTCTCATAAAATGTGGCACATGCTCCATAAAGGGATGAAAACCTAGAGAAACATTCTCTTATACAAAGAAAACTTAAGGCTCTCACATAAGTGGCATTTCTTCAGACTCCAAAAGGACTAAATTCCTTTCTTCCAAGCTCTCTTGAGCTCTCTTTCCAAGCTCCCTAGAACTCTCCCAAGCTCCCTCAAAGGGCTTCCTCTCCAGAGCTTACATAAGGAGTTTATATAGTTTCCTTCTCTCCATAATTCAAGGAGACAAGATCTACAAATTTAGGATCTGATAACAACTCAAGGACAAAATGAGAAATAATCTCAAACCAAGCTATGAGACTCTTAACCTCTCCTTGAGACTAGGAAACTACTTGGGATATAATGAGTAAGAATCTTAAAACAACTCATGAGGTTCTCAACTTCCCCTCGAAACTAGGAAACTAATTGTGAGATGGATTCTCACACTTAATTTAATTTAATTTTTACAGTTAAATGAAAAATACACGAGCACATTATGCTCCAAAAGGTATTAATCATTTATAATTAATTTCTTCACCTTTTACCAAAACTCTAATGAGCTTTAGCCTTGGTGTGCAAAGTGTAATACACCTTGTCCATAATGATGCAGAAAGCTGTTTGAGACTTCTTCATTGGAAGTGGAGATCCTCTTGGATCATACCTCCCCACAAAAAACACTTTTGGTCCTCCAAAAGTATAGAGAGAAACTGTAACTTGAATGTCCGCAACTACATTTACCAGCTTCTAGGAAGAGTCTTACACTCCACAATGCACTTCCTCACTTCTTGATCTGCATAACAAATGTCTCTGAAAAGGCCACACCCTTCTTCTCCTTGACCTTTGTACTTCAGAATGAGGATGTTGATGCCAACACTTGCATCAATGCAAATCTGTAGCTGATTCCTTGATATGCATAACAAATGTCTCTGAAAGGCCGCACCCTTCTTCTCCTTTACATTTGTACTTCGGAATGAGGATGTGAATGACGACACTTGCATCAATGAAAATCTGTACTTGATTATCCATGGACCACAACTTTTTGCAAAATTCAAAGTAGTACCATACTTGCCAAGAGTTTATAAAACACTCATGGTCAAGTTTACAATGTTTTCCAAAATAGGCTTATGCAAAACAATAATGCCTCTTACTCAATAATGGATACAAGACCCATTTCAATGTTTCCAACAAAACTTAGGCATAAGACAAAGGCCTTCACTCTCATCATCACTTAAGTGTGGCTAATCACAACCTTTTATATCAATTTCAAGACAACATTAACATTAAAGAAAATACATCCATTATGCACTAGTGGTAAAACTCTATGGTTTCAAAATCCCCACTATAAAAATGTGCAACATATAACATTTTTACATCTCCCTTTTTTTTCCATCTCTAACTTTAGGCATAGACAAAATTTTCAAAATGCCCCTTTATTTCCATTGACCCATATGGCCACTCTAGATATGTGGAAAAAAATAGAGATTAAACCATAGAATATAGTTTCAAAAGAAGTATATGAGAGCAGTGTAATCAACGATGCCTAAAAACCAAGGGTAAAAACCCACTTTGGCACAATAATATGCACACTATATATTTACATGGCCCTATGGTTTAAAAATATTTTGCATGGTAACCTATCAAAGCTTGGGCCCAATGGTTAAGAACATGTGTTATCTCCGGGGAGGTCATAGGTTCAAAACTGGCGGGGGGTAGGGATGCTCATATTGGCCCGTTGTGACAAGGCTAGAAGGGTAGACGACCCTTGGGATAGAGGTTCACTTCGATGGGCCTCGGGACGTCTCGGTCCCTGCTAAGTCACAAGTTATTGGTATATCTGACTTGAGAGCTGTTGGATATACTCTTGGAGGTTGTTCCCATGGTTAAAAAAAAACCTATCAAAGGCTTGGGATTAAAACCTGCACAGAAGGAAGATCCGCCATGTATTGGAACTCAGCTCTCTGCTATATGCCATAGTCCCGAGACTCCTTATGTCGATCGCACGACATATGGCTGCCCTTCAGATTTTGGCACTATACAGGTGTGAAATCGTGGCACTAGCTGAGGACCAGACAGATGGATGATCGACCGCCCGTGGGGTGCATTCTATGCACATTTGACAGATAAAACCATCCATGGAGAACCCCACGCTCTTGGCCTGGTTGACTACAACTACTTCATTGAATCTCGGGCCGGTTTTCACTATTATCGTTTCCCACACAATTCAAAATTCAGATCCGAATTCCACAATTTTCGTTCCTGACAAAGAAATATTGGCAGGGTTCCTGCAATACTTGGTCACAAATCTCACAACAATTCCCCACTAGCTGATGCACAGAAAACATAGCATTGTAGGACTCCTTGCAACCAATCTCCAGCTATCATGAGACTGTAAACCATGAGATAATCGTTCTTACACGAATTGAACGCTGAAGAAAGAAAAGAGCTATGATGGTCGTCAATACTAAAAAATGATATCATAAAATAGCTCCATTCTTTGCCCGGCCTTTTCAGATCTCCAATTCCTTAAACCCTGTTCAGATCTCCAATTCCTTATGCATATGAATTCAACTGTTCTTCATGCTTTTCACTAATGGAAACAACACACAATGATTTTGGAGGTAATACATGTGCATAATGACAAAACTCAGCTATGTAAAAACGTTATCCATTTCTTACCCAACCATTTTAAAGGACTTTCGTTTTGCTGCTGTGTTTCTTTAGGGACCAGTGCTGGAACACTGATCATGTTCCACGATCACTTTTTCAACCTCCCTCTACATAGGGTCATGCACGAGATTATTTCTTTGTGTGTGACGAAGCTCAGGGTGAAGTTTCCAACATTTCCCGATCTAGTGACCACTCATTTTGTAGTGAGTGTAATAGTTGTGTAACTTCATGTCCGTATCACCTTCACTATAAGGGGATTTTCTCTTCCAACACTTTGCAACACTCTTGTTGTTTCAAGTTTTTCGAGGAGACTTTGATTTCCTCCAGAATCTCTTGCTAGATCTATCACTTTCAGAAAGTGATATGCCATCATTTTTCTTAGATGATGTTGGTGATGATTTCAACTCTTTGCTTGAACTATCCTTTGCTTCTACTGCTTTTGAGAATTCTCCTTCACCATACCCCAATCCTACAAACTGGGGCCTTCCTACAACCGCCAGTGGTTGAATGATGCCTTGGCCATTAATACCAAGACCTCCTCCTTTGTAACCCATATTCTTCAACAACTTCAAGCCAATGCCCTTGTTGTGCTTTTCAAAAACTACAAAAGAGGCATCATCATTAATAAGGGAAGGAATTGAACATGTAGAATTCTTTACCTCCATTTTTGTTTGTGACACTTGGTCATCTTCCTAAAGTTTGGCCAACTGTTCCTCCTGGTTGGATGAAGCTGTAGATGAGGCTTCTAGGAAACCACCTCTATTATCTAGTGTTCGGAGAGCATCCTCTTATTTGAAAATATGTGCATACATCGACACATTCATGACAAGAACCATAACTAGTATACCTGCCATGGCCACAAGTTGGTCCGGTCTTGGAGGGACTTTCTATTTCTCCTGTAGCGGAGCATTCCCCAACTTGCTCCTCCATAGCTTGTAGCTGCAATCGTAGTTTTTTCTTTTCTTCTTCAAATTCTTGAAGCAACCTGCTCAATTCAACGTTCTCAGCTTGAATGGTCTGGTTGATTTCTTCAAGATCACGAAGCCATGCTCGCTTCTTTGCTTTGCCCATGATTATATTCACAATATGCAAAACTGGTCAGACTTGCTCTGATACCACTTGATCCGAGATTTTCCATGAGATATTTCTCTACAAAAACTCTATGATGAGGATATTTTACTGACGAAACATTGCATATGAACATGATCAAAATTATCATAGTTATGTGCATAGGTGTAATTAAATCTCTACTTAATCAAGCGAGAATGCAATCAAAACTCACAAATATAATTTGACACCCATGTGTTAACTGAGTTCACCAGACTTTTCTAGCTGCATATCTGGATCCGCTTGGAATACAAATTGCTTTATTATCCTTCATTTAGCAAGGGATGAAACCTTCTCACAAAATGTGGCACATGCTCCATAAAGGGATGAAAACCCAAAGCAACCTTCTCTTATACAAAGAGAACTTAAGGCTCTCACTTAAGTGTCATTTCTTCAGACACCAGAAGGACTAAATTCCTTTCTTCCAAGCTCTCTTGAGCTCTCTCTCCAAGCTCCCTAGAACTCTCCCAAGCTCCCTCAAAGGGCCTCCTCTCTGGAGCTTACATAAGGAGTTTATATAGTTTCCTTCTCTCCATAATTCAAGGAGACAAGATCAACAAATTTAAGATCTGATAACAACTCAAGGACAAAATGAGAAATAATCTCAAACCAACCTATGAGACTCTTAACCTCTCCTTGAGACTAAGAAACTACTTGGGATATAATGAGGAAGAATCTCAAAATAACTCATGAGATTCTCAACTTCCCCTTGAAACTAGGAAACTAATCGTGAGATGGATTCTCACACTTAATTTGATTTCCTTTTCACAAATTAAATGAAAAATACATGAGCACATTATTCTCCAAAAAGTATTAATCATTTATAATTAATCTTTTCACCATTTACCAAAACTCTAATGAGCTTTAGCCTTGGTGTGAAAAGTGTAATACACCTTGTCCATAATGTTTCAGAAAGATATTTGAGACTTCTTCATTGGAAGTGGAGATCCTCCTGGATCAACAATATAGTGCAACCACCCATTCTCCTCAACAAAAATGAAGTTGCTTCCCTTTAGGCACTCGAGCAGGAAATTCCTACACTGCTGACCCCACAAGAGATTAGGACTGCAACACTTCAATCAGACAATGAGGCTGCGAAGACAAAAGGAGCGACTGCTGCAACTCCACAAAAGAAACCCAAGCGAAAAATCAAGACAAAAAGCCTACCATGCCGCAACTCCGGTAGAGCTAGACCATGATAGTGATGTGGAGATAACGACCAACATACCGGGCACAAAGCAAATCCGAGGATTTACCAAAAGACTGCCTCCTGTGCTGAAGAAACGAAGAACAAAACATGAAGCTGCAACTCGACGTAAGAAGAGAAGAACCACCAAGCCCCAAGAGTTAGTCCAGGAGGAAAACTAGGAAACAAAGGAAGTCAAATCCTCCCCTGCTTCACAAGAACCAATGGAGGATACTCACATGGACACCTAAGAATAGAACCAAGACACTTTCGACGAAGGCCTCACCGCTCTCCTGGCGACATACACATATAACAAAGACCTGACAACCTCCACTGAACCACAAGAACCAATGGAGCTTCCTATGCAAGAACAAGCCCCAACGCACACCAACGAGGATGAGAAGGAAGATGCCTATGCTCTTTCACCAAGAACAATAGTGAGCGCTCCTCTAGTACAATCTCCCAAGATGCTGAAGGCACAAATGGAAATTCCAGAACACTCCGGTAGTACACGAGACAAAGGGAAATTAGACGTTCTCATTGACACAAAAATCAACATAATTGAGGGAAACAAACTAGAAACGATGCCTCTTAAGGAATCAAATGTTGCTACTCCAGAGGAAGATAAACATGAAATAGAACCAAAGGCCCCTACTACCACACAAGAACCAATAGAGGGACCTCTTGGGGAATGGCCTACCTATTCACTAGAAGAATAGAGAACAAAAAAAGTTCCACTGGGTGACTGCCATGAAGATGATCCTTTTGCTACCCCAGACCAAGGCTTGCAACATTCACAACCACATGCTTCTACTTTAGTCACTCCCTGCTGGGTAAGCATCCCCCATTCTCTCCCTATCTATGCCTCTTTCGTAAGAGAGAAAAAAATGTTAAGGGTAAAAAATTTAAAGATTAATATTAATTTGAAGATGCTCAAAGAATAGCTTGAAGAACATAAGGCACGGTTATCCTGCAGCAAGTCCCCTTGTTGTAGTGGAACCCTTAACCGACTCACGAGAAACATGTTAGCCTAGGGAGAGAAAAGAAGTAGCTTTCCAGGCTACATATTTTATGGTGATTGACAAAGACACTCAGACTAAGGTAGAGATAAAACAAAGTAGAGGAACTCCAGCAGAAGAGAATATTAGTGAAGAGAAGGAAACCATAAAGGAGGCAATATGTGGTATTAGTGACCACTAGGGTCACCCTGACTTCTCTAATACTGAGTGATTGTAGTTGCATGAGGACATGCAACAATTTTGGGTTGGGGGAGATGACATGTGCCTAAAATGGCATAGTTTCAGCACCCGTCTATACCTTTTTCTTAACATATTATGTCTATCACTTTACTTTTTGATACTTCCATTATCCAATTCACCTCATTTGTCACCAAAGGTATGAATCCTTCCCCATATGCCATTATTATGCTCTTTTTACATAATTATTAGGAAGGAACTAGTTACTATCAGTGACTAACATTGCTGCACATGAATCTAGTAGTTGCAACACCTATCTACTGCAACTCCAAGATGATACAGTTTTAGGCACAAAGCAACTTGCTGCAATTCTGGGTGCAAAGCCCAACTGTTGCAACTCAAGTTGCATCCATGATTGTTGTAATTTTGGACAAAAAAGTTGTAACCGCAAGCACGATTTTCATGCTCTGACTCCAGAAATAGCTCACCAACCCAATGGTCAACAGTGTAGTTAGAAGTTGGGAGCTGAAAGTTGGGAACCAATCTCCACAAGAGAAAGAGACATAAGAAAAATAGGTGACTATGGAAGTTGGTTACCTATCGAGTCAACATACACATGTAATTGAAAGAGTCATTGTAACTGGATGAACAACGAGATTCTCATGGTTGTCCATCCATTGTTTGTATAATTTTAGAATAATAGTCGTATTGTATAAAAGTCTCAACTCCCTAAGAGACGAGGGGATGAAATTATTTGGGCAATTAAATTTTTCGATTGTATCTTTCGGACAATTAAATTATTCGGGCTATTATATGACAATATCAAATCGAAGGTCTCTCCCCTACCATCAAAATTGAAAAATTAAATCAATTTAAAATTGGGTGGATCAACAAGAAAGAACAAGAAGGAGGACAATAATCTGACTGTAGATCAGTGATCTACTATTGGGCATGGAATCAAAACACTCTACAGATTAAAGGAAATCAAGGCAAATACCAGGTTAAGAGTTTATATGATGATGATTAGAAGAAATGAAAGTGAACAATGAGAAGAATGTCTACTAAACAGAGATCCTCTCTGCAGAATAGATTGAAAAAAAGCTTGAATAGAAATAATGATTAACAGGCCATCTACAACAGATCCTTTGCTGCTCAGGGATCCGTTAATCAAAGGTAGTCTTTGATCCTCAAAACCTGCAATATATTCAATCAAGAAGATAACAAAAGAAATGGAAAACAGAGATGACAAGATGATAAACAACTCTCATGAATCTTTAATGGCATAAATGCTAATTACAATAGGCCCCCATGCTTACAAATGAGCAACTAAACTGCTCCTCCAACTCTCTCCTCTCTTAGATCATGAATCTAACATTTTTCCCATAAAAAAACCATTTCATTTAAAGTGAATAATCTCTATCTACCCTAAGGAGGTCGAAACCAAGGAGTTACATAGGATCCTTCTCCATTTAGGAGTCTTTTTACAAAAGATTCCAACAAAACCTTAACAAATTCCTATTTTTTTGGGATTTTGTCTATGATGATAAATGCCTTTTGAAATAGGTCATCCCAATGATATGGAGATGGAAAACATGTCCCTCATGTCCAACAAACTTCTAGGATACCATTCGAACCTTTCTTGACAGGTGGCAACCTCCAAACAAGGCAAATATCCAACAACTATGCAAAATAGAGAGTTTGCAACGCCAATTTGCAGTATGCTGGTGTTTTAATTATATCTCTCGAATTTCAAACTGGGTTAGGCTGAAATTTGGACATAAATTCAATGACATTATCATTATACTCCACAATTGTTTTTAGAAAAACCCACATCACTGTTTTGGAGTTATGATCAAATCTTTAGACGCATCTGCTACAGGAAATGAGTTTGCAGCGCCTCCTTTAGCGAGTTCGCAGTACCTGTGACACTTCACAACGGCAAGAGAAAACAAGTAACCACACTCCTTTCCTGAACTCCAAACAAGACAAAAAATCTCATGGAGTACCTGGTGGCTATGAGGTTGATGATGGTAATTTCAAATTTGCACCCAGATGCCTGCAAGCTTCCTAACCTCCAACCCTCATCCAAGATAGTTTGCAGTGCCAATCATCAGTTTGCAGCGCTACTCACCAGTTCACAATGCCACAAAGAGAAACAACCACTTAGCCCTTTCCAGACCTTAAAGCAAGGTGGAAAAGTTCATAGAGTACCTGGTAACCTGGAGCTGAATGTTGATACCTTCAGATTTCACAGGGACGCCTACAAGTGGTCTAACCGTCAACTATCCTCTAGAACCATATCGCAGCAGAGTTCGCAGCGCTAGTCACAGTTTGCAGCACCTGCTCCAAATTTTGATTTTGAGTGCTTCAAGGAAACAATTAGGATATCCAAATTTATGATCCTTGTAAGTTGCTAGAGATAAACCTTGAAAACAATAAAAACCTCTGTCATGTCATAAGTAAATGATTATTTTGAATGAAGGGGGTACTTTGAGTGCGCTGTGAACTCTCCTAGTGAGTTGGTAGAGCTCAAACCACAAACCGATTTGACAATATGAATGGGTAAAGTAACAACTAGAGATACTTCACACAACTTATGGAAGTGAAATGTCAAGGTGATGATGGTGATTAAAATGATGTTGTTAGCGCCATGATTTTCATAGCTGAGGTTATAGGTTTGTCAACAATTTGCAAAGTCATGCATGTTAGCCCCCATATTGTTTTTATGACTGGCAACATCTAACATCTCCAAGGGTCATTTTCAAAAGGAAGCTTATCATTTATTAGTTCCATTTCCATTTGCAACTGCAAGTTGCAACATTCACAGTGCACTGCAAAATTCACTGTGCACTGTCCAGAGAATGCTGTCACGCAAAGAATGCTATTGTGCATAAGATGCTGTCGTGCAGTGGATTCTGTCGTGCAGAGGATGTCGTCGCGCAAAGGATGTTTCCGCACAGTGGATTCTGTCGCGCATAGGATGTTGTCGCACAATGGATTTCATCGCGCATAGGATGTTGTCACGCAATGGATTCTGTCACGCATAGGATGTTGTCGCACAGTGGATTTTTCCAGCACATAGGCTACAGGTCGCACTACACAAATTACTAGTTTAGTGGTCAACTTCAAGATCGATTTCTGACCAACTGGAGAGGAATTTTAAAAATCCCCGTGAGTTTTTTGTCAAGGACAAACCAAATAATAAAAACCTCTCTCAGATTTGAAAAATGTTTTGGGAGATTCAAAGGAATCTTTGAGCCCTATTTTTCAGTTTTCGTGATTTCCTGTCCGAGACATGTTTTTGCGACACATATTCCGGCCAGCTGGAGATGAATTTCAAGAAACCGAGATAGAGTTTTCTTTATAACGATCTTAAATACAAAAACCTCTCTCATTTTATAAAAATAGTTTTTTACCAGTGAGATACAATGTCATATTTAACGCATATTTTACCCATTTGCTGTGCATTCTGCTGCATTTTTGTTGTAGGTTACTGTTGCGTAGTAGAGTTGCTGTGCAGGGATGACACAGTGTCCAATAGTGAAAATGATGGCTCATCACAACCATATGGTCGAATTTGGATCATGATAAATGACTGTAAATAATATTTTGGTTACGATTATGATTTGGCAAAGTCGGGTTTTCTATTTTTAGTGAATCCGTTGAAGTTATTGTTCTGTTTCAAAGAAAACCGATCCATGATTCCAGGAGAGAGTAGATCGACCCTAATAGCCAAGGGTGACATTATATTTCTATATAAGGGGATCATTTTTATGTAAACAGGGTTGGTTGGAAATTTTGAGAAAACGACTGCTATTGTATGAAATCTGAGTTTTTGACCGAAATTTAATGCAAAGGTCCTATGATTTGATGAAAAGATTCTAGTTGTGATAGTTGGATGTATTGTGTTTCTTTATTTGCGTATGTTTTTCCTGTTATCTCTTATTTCATATCTCATATCGTCTATTTCAAAACGAATTTTCAAACCTGTGGATTCTTTGTACTGCGCCCCTTGTTCGTGCCACTTAGACAAAACATTTTCATCTAAGGCTAACTTCGAATTCGTCGACAACAGTCCTCTTGAGTTACTTACTATGTTTTTCTCCCACCACACTTTACGGTTTACACTGAAGGTTGTTGCTTGCCTAGCCTTCTCCTCTCGAATCCAGTCACTGAGTCATTTGTTCCATCTCTTCCTCAGATCGACCCCATAGCCCAAGTTTTACTTTTCTGTGCCAATATAACCATAAACCATTTTACCATCGGTGTTAAATCTAGCCATTGTTTGCAAAGCCATATTTTGCACGGAGACCGCACCATTAATGAGAGATCCCTCTCTAGATCCGAAAGGTTAGTTTCGGGTCTCAAAGTTGGTTGAAAAAGTTACCTTCGTAGTCTATTTATCAACCAAACAGATTTACGGAGTGCTCACATTCTGGCGCTGTTGCCAGGGACGAATTTGAAAATTTTTCATGGGAAGAACAACATTGTTTTAGTTCTAAGGTTTGAGAGAAGCAAACACTTAGGCACATATTGGCTGCATTTCTGCTCTGGCGACTCCACACATCAGAAAATTAGTTGAAGGTGATTCCAATGGCAGAAGAATCCAGAGCTAAAGTTTTCATGGCGACTCCAATCAAGCTTCAAATGCGATTCAAAGACTCCACTGGAGAATGAGACTTGTTGACAGAGATATGGAAGAGAAGTATGGAAAAATATGGTACTCAAGCTTAAGTTTAGTTCAAGAAGTACTTTTCTGTTTTATCAATATCTTCTTGTTCTTTCTTGAGTTTTTCAAAAGAATATTTCTTCACTTACTGCGTTCAAATGAATCCCAGAGATCTACCCTTGTATATCCTTCATTGAAAACTGTCGGTATACCTCCTTCTTGTACAACCAATATTCACCAAGATCCTTCCTCTGAACCATATGATGTTCATGATCATTCTTGTGAGCTTAATGAAACCAAAGCTGAGCTTTACCTTCTGTTCTTAATCCTGTATCCTCCAAGATTCAAGAAAGATACAATCCTCTTAAAGTGCCTTCCATCCTTCATGAATTTCCTCTGAAACATTATAAGTACCTTCCTAGGTTCTATGGAGAGCTCGATGGACATTCAGCTGAAAAACATATTCAAATCTTTGAGAATTTTTTAGATCTTTTTGAGATTGAACATGATGATGTGTCTATGAGGGCCTTTTCTCAGTCCTTACAAGGAGGTGCAAAAGCATGGTTCAGACATTTGCATCCTCAGTCGATTAGCTCGTGGGATGAATTGAGGGAAGCTTTCTATAGATTTTGGGGTGAGAGAAAGTCATGGAATATACTCCTGTCAGAGTTTTAATCCATGAGAAGAATGAAAGATGAAACTATCTCAAATTTCAGTAGGAGGTTTGCTAGTCTTTATTATAAACTTCCTAAAGAAGTCCAACCTCCTGAAACTGCTGCCATGCTCCATTATGTAACAACCTTTCAATCAGACTTATCTTTTCTTATGATGGAGAGGAAGTCTATGTCTTTGCAACATATGTTCAACAATGCTCAGGAAGTTGCAGACAACATTAAAGCATGTAAGGAGCTGCAAAATCAGATTTTCGATGAGAAATTGAAAGCTGAGGAACCAAAGACTGTGCATAATATGCAGGAGGCCGATTGTATCATAAGTTTTCCTAAAGGATTTCATGAGGATGTGTTTGCAAAGAATGGTGATCAGCTTGAAGAACAAGCTACTCTCCCAAATTACTTTGATATTGATTTAAATTTAGATCCATGCCACCATGAGCTAGAAACCGATTGTTTTATGTATACATTTGTGGATGGCCATGAATGTGAATTTGTAGACCAGCTTCCAGAAGAACAAGTCGCTGCCTCAATTTTCATGTTTGATGACATTACAAAGGTTTTTGGTGAAACCAGGTATGATGGGTACAATGATTCTTATGAGGTTGACTCTTCACAACAAGCAGTTGCACTTTCCGAATCTGAAAATGATTGTTTTCAACAACCCAAAGAAATTGGCAAATGTGCATATGAAAACAACGAAGAAAATGAAGAAAGTTTTGAATTAGAGGAAATAACTTTGCCATTGTGTTTTACATCTTTCAAATTGCTGAAGTAAAATATTTATAATGTTTCAAATCAGAAATCCTCCAGGCATGATGTTGAATGTGAAGAAAGCCATGGACTTGCCAATGAAAGTTATCTTCCATTATGCTTTTCTTCCTTTGAATTGTTAAAAGAAAATCATGAGATAACAGAGGAAGCAATGAAGTATGATTGCATTCATAGTGACGTTGTTCTACATGAGAAAAGTGTTATTAGTGAAGAGGACCAAAAACATTCTCATACCTTTAATGACCCTATTGCTGATTACATGGAAGGGTATTTCAGTTCAGATTTGAAGCTTGTGATAAATTATCAGCTTGGAAAAAAATATGATGGTCAATAAACGTCAGTGTTAGATATGGACTGCTTGCCACTAGGGGTTTCATTTCAGCCAACACTGTCTTCTGATTTAGAAGATTGTTATTTCCAGCAGTCTCAACATATTTTTCAGCCTTTTTGTGGTAATCAACAAGTTGAATTACATGAAAACAAGGATATAGTGGAAGGGGTGAAACATGATTGTTGTTTTATGTATGGTCTAGAGGATCCATTTGCAGTTTTGTTGGAGGCGGCAAATGGTCCCATTGTTTTTGATTTTTTGAGATTTGAATTTATAGATAAAGTTTTGAATGGCTTATCAGTAAACCGACTTTGGAGCAAGCATGTGAAAATAAAGTAAAAAGTGGATAAAGTGCTTTCATGGTTGCATTGGCATTTTGATTTCACTTGATTGGCATCCTTTTCAGCAATTAGGGTAGGTAGGAGTGCAAATAAGCTCGGTACTACGAGCATTTCTTTAGCAATCTGCAGTTTTCATTTTCAATTTAGTTTCAGATTTCAGTTTGGAGCATATACAATTTTGGGTTTTCAGCGGATGTAGGTTACAAGTTACAGTTAGAAAGTTGAGTTTGGGAGAAGCCCAATGGATTGGCACTTGCTCTACTATTCTTTGCTACCTCATAGGGAGGATAACATCCCCGTTGGAGCCAGCTGTTAGCGCCATGATTTTCATAGCTGAGGTTATAGGTTTGTCAACAATTTTCAAAGTCATGCATGTTAGCACTCATACTTTTTTTATGATTGCCAACATCTAACATCTCTAAGGGTCATTTTCAAAAGGAAGCTTATCATTTATTTGTTCCATTTCCATTTGCAACTGCGCATTGCAACATTCACTGCGCGCTGCAAAATTCACTGCCCATCGCGCAGAGAATGCTGTCACACAAAGAATGCTATCGTGCATAGGATGTTGTCGTGCAGTGGATTCTATCATGTAGAGGATGTTGTCGCACAAAGGATGTTGCCATGCAATGGATTTTGTCGCGCATAGGATTTTGTTGCGTAGTGGATTCTGTTGCACATAGGATGTTGTTGCGCAGTGGATTCTGTCGCTCATAGGATGTTTTCGTGCAGTGGATTTCTTCACGCATAGGATGTTGTCACACAGTGGATTCTGTCGTGCATAGGATGTTGTCGCGCAGTGGATTTTTCCAACACACAGGCTACAGATTGCACTACGCAAATTACTGGTTTAGTGGTCAACTTCAATATTGATTTCTGACCAACTGAAGAGGAATTTTGAAAATCCCCGAGAGTTTTTTGTCAAGGACAAACCAAATAATAAAAACCTCTGTCATATTTGAAAAATGTGTCACATATTGGGGGATTTGAAGGAATCTTTGAGCCCTATTTTTCAGTTTTCGTGATTTCTTGTTCGAGACATGTTTTTGCGACACGTATTCCGGCCAGTTGGAGATTAATTTCAAGAAACCAAGAGAGGTTTTTATTTGTAACGATATTAAATACAAAACCTCTCTTAGTTTCTAAAAATAGTTTTTTATCAGTGAGATACAATGCCATCTTTAATGCCTATTTTACCCGTTTGCTGCACATTCTGCTGCGTTTTTGTTGTAGGTTACTGTTGCGTAGCAGACTTGCTATGCAAGGATGAAAGAGTGTCCAACAGTGAAAATTATGGCTCATAACAACCATATGGTCTAATTTGGATCATGATCAATGATTGTAAATAATATTTCGGTTACGATTATGATTTGGCAAAGTCGAGTTTTCTATTTTTAGTGAATCCATTGAAGTTATTGTTCTCTTTCAAAGAAAAATGATCCATGATTCCAGGAGAGAGTATATCAACCCTAACATCCAAGGGTGACATTATATTTCTATATAAGGGGATCATTTTTATGTAAACAAGGTTGGTTGGCAATTTTGAGAAAACGACTGCTATTGTATGAAATCTGAGTTTTTGACCGAAATTTAATGCAAAGGTCTTGTGATTTGATGAAAAGATTCTAGTTGTGATAGTTGGATGTATTGTGTTTCTTTCTCTGCGTATGTGTTTCCTGTTATCTCTTATTTCATATCTCATATCGTCTATTTCAGAACGAATTTTCGAACCTGTGGATTTGCTGTACTGCACCCCTTGTTCGTGCCACTTAGACAAAACATTTTCCTCTCAAGCTAACTCCGAATTCATCCACAATGACGCTCTTGAGTTACTTCCTGTGTTTTTCTCCCGCCACACTTTATGGTTTACACTGAAGGTTGTTACTTGCCTAGCCTTCTCCTCTCGAATCTAGTCACTGAGTCATTTGTTCTGTCTCTTCCTCAGATCGACCCCATAGCCCAAGTTTTACTTTTCTATGCCAATATAACCAGAAACCATTTTACCATCGGTGTTAAATCTAACCATTGTTTGCAAAGCCATATTATGCGTGGAGACAACACCATTTCTGAGAGAGCCCTCTCTAGATCCGAAAGGCTAGTTTTGGGTCTCAAAGTTGGTTGAAAAAGTTACCTTCGTCGTCTGTTTATCAGCCGAACAGATTTATGCAGTGCTAACAGATGTGACTGATGAAAACTAACACTCCTTGTAATGATGACTAAAACTTGACCCAGGACACAACCACAAGATCCTAGACTAAGGCTAAATTGACTTGGGTTTATAAAGACAATCTAAATATTGAAAAATGACTCCAGGAAGAAAACATAGAACTACAAAGAATGTACGACTCAAATAAAAAGACTAAAATGAATTTTTTGATTCCCCCCACAACTCTATGTGATAACATCTGGCTCCACAAGGGATGACATGCTCCATGTGAGCTGCCAAGAACATGCAGTTCGAATGGCCTTATCCATGGGATATGGAGTCATCTATGCGACCAATCTCTGCAACACTGCCAAAATCCACCACTTATTCAAGAAAACTAATAAACCTGCTGCAAATAAACCTCATATTGCAAATCTGATCATTCTGTGCAAACTAAAGAAAATCAAATGCTCGGGAAGTGAGCTTATTTCCTATTCTATCCTACCTCTAACAAGATTTGCAACTTGCTCAAGTATATGCAAGTTTCCACATCAACCATTCAAATAACTTTAGGACTGAAAGAATCCCATCTCTACCATTGATCAATAGATAATAACATAAATATAACAATAACAATATAAACTTCTTCAGAAAAATCATACTCACCAACAAAGACCAGTGAAATAATGAAATCTGAAATCTTCAGAAAATCTGAAAGATATGACTCCAATAAAGCTGCTATTGGATCCTCAAAACCAACATAAAAACCATGTTGATTCAGAAAACATAACTGCCCATGCATACATTCCCCTTTGCCTGAAAATAGATGACCTTCCTGTTCTTTCATGAGCAACTCTTGATCATCAAGAATGACAGTTTCCCCTTCATAAAAAAAGTCATATGATAATTGTATAGAAGGATTTAAAGCATCATGATTATGATCAACTAATAATATATAGTTATCTATACAATCATCCTTTAATGCATGCTCAAAATTATTTGGAAACTGATCATAAGCATGATGTACATCCTGATCCATAGAAAAACCTGAAAAAATTGTCAAATGATGTCCCAAATCTGAATTATACTCACATTCTTCTTGCTGTCCCAAATATGAATTATACTCACATTCTTCTTATTATTCCTGTGCATGCATATTTTCAAGGTAAGCTTGATCTCAAATCCTTTTGCAAGCTCGAATGTTCTCCTCGACTTCCTCTACATCTTCAAACAACCGTATTAATGATGAGGATTTACTTTCTCTCAGGAAGGCCGGATTTCAAATGGCATGCTATGATAAAAATTGTAAAATCTCATCTTGAAGACATCCAAATCTTCTTCCTCCCCTCTCCTCAAAACATTAAAATCATCCAGGCATTGATCAAAGGACTTATTTTCACCCCAATACTTTAAAAATGCATTACATAACTCAATCCAAGAACCAATGGAATCAACTCCCAAACCCTTAAACCACAAAGAAACATCCCCAAACAAGGATTTGGAAAACAACCTCATGGTAACATCTTCATGTACTATCTCAAACTGATCAACAAAGTTCTCAAAGGTTCCCAAATTCCTCTCGGCAGTAATATTACCCTCTCCAGAAAAAATGAGGAAGATACTCAAATAAATTAAGAGGGTAAGGATGAACATGAGATGGTAGTCTTAAAGGTCTAAACATTTTCTCTCTGATTCTAGTTTGGACAACAATGGGTTGAAAATGAGGTTTAACAAGTTGATTGCAAGGCTCAACAATGATAGTAGTAGGTGGTGATATTTGAGAAGATAATGAATCAATTTCATCATCCTCATGATTACAAGGTTGAGCATGTTCATGAAGGATTGAGATATAACCCTAGTTCTTCTCAATAGGCCGAGGTGAGGAGACATCTACAACACATGCAGAATGTGGACCTTCTTCTTCCAAGGAAGGATATATAAATGAATGTTGATGATCATTAGACTAAACAAAGCAAAGGATAATCCTTCTTATATGTAAATGGAAAGACAAGAATGAACTGATGAAAAATAAAAAAAGTTCATGGAGAAAACTAATGAACTGATACCTGGATTGTCCCTTCCGTATTTTCATCTTTCTATCAGCAGGATCCTTCCTTCAGTGGAGTCTTTGATTGTGGAGTCGCTAGGTAGATGATTACAGTCAATTTTTGTGTCCCTCTCTTGTCTACCATCAAGAGCTGGATCTATGTCGTTCTCCCAAGGAAGCTTGCTTCACACTCCGCTCCCTGACAACGACGCCAAAAATGTTAGAACTGAGAGTCACACTCAGACTTCCATGAGTACAAGCCCAATACCATCAAAATTTATAGATAATTGTTTATATCAAGGTGACATATGGATGAGGAAAACTCAGAAAAAGTGTCAATCACATAAAGAAATCCCAAAGTATAGATCAACAAGTAAGGATTTAGAAACAAAGTGTCTTAAATCTGGTTTACAAAACATGAACAAAATATCTATTATATGACAATATCAAAATCGGAGGTATCTCCCCTACCATAAAAACTGGAAAATTAAATCAATTTAAAATTGGGTGGATCAACAAGAAAGAACAAGAAGAAGGATGATAATCTGACTGTAGATCAATGATCTACCATTGGGCATGGAATCAAAACTCTCTACAGATTGAAGGCAATCAAGCTAAATATCAGGTTAAGAGTTCATATGATGATGATTAGAAGAAAGGAAAGTGAACAATCAAAAGAATGTCTACTAAACATAGATCCTCTATGTAGAATAGATTGAAAATAAGCTTGAATAAAAACAATGATTAACAAGCCATCTACAACAGATCCTTTGCTGCTCAGGGATCCATTAATCAAAGGTAGTCTTTGATCCTCAAAACCTACAATATATTCAATCAAGAAGATAACAAAAGAAATGGAAAACAAATATGATAAGATGATAAACAACTCTCATGAATCTTTAATGGAAGAAATGCTAGTTACGACATGCCCTTAGGTTACAAATGATTAGATAAACTGCTCCTCTAGCTCTCTCCCCTCTTGGATCATGAATCCAACCCTTTTCTCATAAAAAACCCTTTCATTTATAGTGAATAATATCTATCTACCCTAAGGAGGTCGAAACTAAGGAGTTACATAGGATCCTCCTCCATTTAGGAGTCTTGTTACAAAAGATTCCAACAAAATCCTAACAAATTCCTATTTTTTTGGGATTTTGTCTATGATGATAAATGCTTTTTGAAATAGGCCATCTCAATGATTTGGAGATGGAACACATGTCCCTCATTTCCAACAAACTCCTAGGATACCATTCGAACCTTCCTTGACAGGTGGAAACCTTCAAACAAGGCAGATATCCAACAACTATGCAAAACAGAGAGTTTATAGCAGTAATTTGCAATGCACTGATGTTTTAATTATATCACTCGAATTACAAACTGGGTTAGGTTGAAATTTGGACAACAAGTCAATGAAATCATCATTATTGTCCACAAAAAGTTGCCAAAAAACCCACATCACCATTTTGGATTTATGATAAAATCTTTAGATGCATCTGCTACAAGAAATGAGTTCGCAACGCCTCTATCAGCGAGTTCGCAATGCCAAGAGAAAACATGAAGCCACACTCCTTTCCTGACCTCCAAACAAGACAAAAAAGCTCATGGAGTACCTGATGGCTATTAGGTTGATGCTGGTAATTTCATATTTGCACCTAGAAGCCTGGAAGCTGCCTAACCTCCAACCCTCATCCAAGAGAGTTCGGAGCACCAATCATCAGTTTGCAACAACACTCATCAGTTCACAACGCCACAAAGAGAAACAACCACTCAACCCTTTCTAGACCTTAAAGCAAGGTGGAAAAGTTTATAGAGTACATGGTAACCTAGATTTGAATGCTGATACCTTCATATTTGCACAGGGATGCCTACAAGTGGTCTCACTGCCAACTATCCTCTGCAACCAATTCGCAACATAGTTCGCAGCGCCGGTCACAGTTTGCAGCGCCTGCTCCAAAATTTTATTTTGAGTGCTTCAAGGTAACAGTTAGGATATCCAAATTTATGATCCCTACAAGTTGTTAGAGATAAACCTTGAAAACAATAAAAAATCCTGTCATGTCATAAGTAAATGATTATTTTGAATGAAGGGGGTACTTTGAGTGCGCTGTGAACTCTCCTAGTGAGTTGGCAGCGTTCAAACCACAAACCGATTTGACAACATGAACGAGTAAAGTAACAACTAGAGATACTTCATAGAACTTATGGAAGTGAAATGTCAAGGTGATGATGGTGATTAGAAGGATGCGACTGATGAAAACTAACACTCCTTGTCATGATGACTAAAACTCGACTGAGGACACAACCACAAGATCCTAGACTAAGGCTAAATTGACTTGGGTTTATAAAGACAATCTGAATATTGAAAAATGACTCCAGGAAGAAAACATAGAACTACAAAGAACCTATGACTCAAAGAAAAAGACTAAAATGACTTTTTTGATTCCCCCCACAACTCTATGTGATAACAACTGCTTTCAATTGTTGTAATTCTAGGTCTTTTTTCACATGTTGTGTCTATTTTCTGGTTTGTTGTTTCCTTAGAATCATAGTGTAGTTCTCGTTTTCGAAATGATCTTTCAGTTTGTTATCATTCCCAATATACAGAACAATGTTATGATTTATGAGTGGTTTGGTTTTCTAAATTCAACATTTTGTAACAATCGTTTTGCGCTTTTCATTGCTACAATTCATGTCTCTTCAAGTTTTTGTTATAACATAATTTAGTTGCTGCAATTCGTTTTGCTGTAACTCAGTCATATTTCTTTTTGTGATGTAGCTCTGTTGCTGCAACTGCACCTGCAGTTGCACTTAGCGCGTTTCTTGTTTGATTCTATTTAGGTCTAGTCTTTACAATTTTGGATTGATGTTATTGGATTAATATTAAATGAACGAAGACTTAATTTTTGCGACAACACAAGACCTTCATTATATTCAAGATACTCGAGCAAGTCACCAATAGACCATAAGCATAAATTTCATTTCTACAAGTGTGATTTTAATTTCTGCAAAGTGTGATCTCAATTTCCACAAGAGTGATTTCAATTTCCGCAAGAGTGATTTCAATTTCCAAAAGAGTGATTTTAGTTCCTGCAAGTGTGATTTTAATTTCCTCAAGAGTGATTTCAATTCTTGCAAGAATGATTTCAATTTTTGTAAGTGTGATCTTAATTTCCCGCAAGTGTGATTTCAATTCTCGCAAGTGTGATTTAATTTCTCCAGAGCAACTTAGGCCTTAGCATAGGTTGGCGACTTAATTAAGTATTATGAGTCTTTGAGTTGTGACATTAAAGTGATACAATGCCATAGTCAAAATAAGACTCTTCTTGCATAGATTGTGCATGACATTTTGCAAGTTCCATATGAGCTCCAAACTGATAATTAAATGTACAACTCTTCATTTGATTACTAAGTTAATTAGAAAATAATTGAAAGGTATATCAAATGGACCAAACCTTCCTGACTACCACTGGCTCCCTTTCTGGATTACACTACTACATATGGGCTAAAATGTTGACGAACTATTACGAAGATTGTGATAAAATCAATTTTTTCGTGAAAAAAATTTAAAAATCACGATTTTTATTTTTTTTCAAATTAATCCCCGATAACTTCGCTCTTTTGACGTGTTATTGATGACATTGGTATTCCGACGACTATTATGAGACGTTAGAATTTGAAAAAATAGTTGTTTGTGAGCCAACATAATGGTCATTGACTTTGAATTTGGTCAACCTTAATTTACATATATTTTTGTGAGAATTACGACACCGACAAATCTATAAATTAGTTAGCTCAAACCAAATTTCGACTAACTTTTTGTAGTTGCGACAACTTTTATGTGTTCTACCTATGATAATCTTCATTTTTATGTCAGGGGTTTCTTTTTAATTAAGACATCCAACTGATCTTTGATCTACATAGCTTAGTTTTGTGATCATTGTTCAAGGTGTGCCGGAGGATTTTAGACTTTGAAGGTTAGTTATATTTTTTTCTTTTGTCTCCTTTAATATTTTATAACCCTATACTTTTACATAGATTTTATGTTGTCTATAAACATGCCAATTTTTCCATGCTTATATGTGAATATGCTGATTTTTCCATGATGTATGGCTCTCTTCGTAGAGGTGAAGAGGAAGATCATTTCTAGGGACAATTTCCTAGTGACACCATAAAACCATTTCCTATTTTAGTGTTTTGGTTGGGGTGGAAGTAATGTTTTCTAGGCACATGGTACCTTATTTTTGGGCTAAAGTAGTGAATTATTCAAATTACATTCAAAATAACATGCCTCATAGGAAATGTTGAATCTGACTATCAAGGAAACTTTGACCCATGTTAAGCTCATTGTTTCTTCTTTTAGAGTATTTGGCAGTCAAGCATGGGCCACAATTCCAAATGAAAATCCGAAAGATATAGAGAAAAAGAGAAAACCATTGATTTATTATTATTATTATTATGATTTGAAGAAATACATGTTATTTGATTATGTTTCTAAATATGTTTTGTTCGAATTGTATGCCTAATTTGATGCACATCGACCTTACAATTTCTCCTAGTCTCGCCACAAATTGTATTGTAGAAGATGGAAGAGATCACATTAAACTTTTTATAAACAACGAAAAACAAGGAAAACAAATGTTACTGTAGCTTGCATTGTAAATTAAATTGTTAACTTACTTTAGTACTATAATGTAACTGGATCTCTTTCCCTAGTTCTATTTTTTCATTTGATTATGTTACTTGCTTATGGTGAATCTTTGAAGCTTATGTGGTAAAATATATTGTATGGTTTGGTCTATTTCATTTCAATAATAGAATAGATCCAGTACACCAATGAACTTTATAACATAATCATCACAATACTTTATTTGTGGTGAAGAATGTCGACAAATAAAAAAGGTGACAAGAGATGTTATTTCCCTTGCGCTCAATGTAAGAGATTACGTCTCAAAAGAATTTTAATAAAAACAACGAAAAGACATTGTAGAACCCAAGGGCACGTTGAAGGTGGACCGAACAAATATCATCCCTTGGTAAACTACATATTCATTATATATCTTTATATTGATTGTATTTGTAAAAAAAAGTATATTTTTAATATTTCTTATGCAATACACTAATTTTGCATGACTGTTTGTAATTCTAAAGTCAAGTTGCCCCCCTAAGCGTCCGAATGCACCAAGCACTAGCAGAAATGATGTTGTAATACAAGGTGTTGAGAAATCCGGAGCACCAAATAATGAAAATCAAGTTAATGATCCTATGGAAGAAGATGACAATGATAACAATAAAGTTCAATACAATGGGACAAATGAATTGATCCAAGACTTGTTCACTAGACCGAATGAGGATGATGAGGACATTGATCATCTTGATGTACCTTTGCTAGACAAGGAAAATACACCACTTTATGAAGGTTCAAGAGCAAATATTCTTTCCACTACATTATTGTTGGTGAACTCAAAGGTTTTGAATGGTTTTTAAAACACTTGTATGACACAGATCCTAAGGTATGTAATGTGTTTCATCATCATGTATACATAAAGTTTGATTTTTTTTGTTTTTTTGTTTTAGTTTTAATTAATGTTTAAAATAAGAATTAAATATTTACAATTAACATTCTTTACACTAATCAATTATCTTTTATGTCGTAGATTATTAGGTGAATTTCTGTTACCATCATCAAATATTTTACCTCGCACATACCGAGATTTAAATGCCATTATGAAATAAATTGGAATGGAGTATCAACATATAGATGCATGTCCCAATGATCATATTATATACTATGGATAACATGCATCGAAAATAGAATGAACACAGAGTTAGACCAATAGATATTGAATTGATCAACTAGCAAAAAAGGTTCCTCGTAATGGTCTTCATCATATTCCCATAATTCCATGTTTGCAGCGTCTATTTCGTTGTGAAAACATAGCATCGTTTATGGATTACCATGCACGAAACATAAGTGGAGATGGTGTTCTTCGAATTCCTGCAGATGATTATGCATTTAAGGAAATTGAGGAAAAATGGCCAGTTTTTAAAGATGAACCTCATAATGTTAGGATTTCATTGGCTGCTGACGATGTTAATCCATTTGGGGAGCTTAGGTCTATTTACTCAGTGTGACCAATTTTCGTTATCAACAATAACATTCCTCCTTGGATGTCAATAAAGAGGGAGCACATAATGCTGACAATGATTGTTTCAAGTATGTAATGTTAACATTAATTTTTTGAATGTAAGATTTTAGTTTGTATTGCTTGTTGCATAATATATTGTATTTATTTACTTATATATACACATCACGTTGGTAATTATGTGTAATTTCAAACAATTAGGTAAGTACAAGGTTAAAGATATGAATGTATATATTGAGCCTCTTATTGATGAGTTACTAAATTTATGAGACAACATCACTATGTATGATGTCTGTAAACGAATAAGGCAGAAGGAATTTCAATTCTGTGGAGTACTTGTATTGAAAATTCATGATGCCCCATGATTAACACATTTTTGTGGTATGTAAAGATCCATTTCACTTTAATTATAGTATATAATTCTTTGAAGATACCATGCTGCATGTTTTTTTTTAAATAATCTCCTTCGTATAATTGGCATAATTATTAATCCATATTTTGCAGGTTTTCAAACAAAGGGTAGATTTGCATGTCTAGTTTTTGGTCCTAAGATGAAATCTCGACGTTTAAAAAGTTTAGGAAAGGAGGTGTTTGATGAGTATAGTCACTTTCTCTCTAAGAACCATAGGTATCGTACTATTGAAAAACATACTTTCAATGGGAAAGAAGAGACTAGATTAGAACTACGAAGAATGACACTTCACCTATGGAAGTTGGAATATATCAAAAGTCCTCAAGCTGGTATGCAATTTGTTTATGTATTGTATATGTAATGTTTTGAATTTTTATTTTTACTGAATTTATTTTACCATATTTCATGATAATTATTGGTGTGCTAATTTCTTCTATGCTTCACCAATGTCGTGAAGATATTAACAATGGGCTCCCATGAGGAATGAAAAGTTATCCCTCTCAATTCATGAGGTTTCCCTACTATCAAGACCTAAAAATAGCTCATTTGTTTGATACAATGCATATCGGGAAGAATGTGACAGAAACGTTAGGGTGAATCATAGAAGGTAGGAGGGATAAAGAAAAAATCATCAAGATTTGTAGTGACATTCAGGAATCCAATCATGTAATGCAAAGTGGGATCCAATCAAATAGCGATGGGGATCGAAATAGCCTTTACTGGTTATTAACAAAGCAACAAAGAAATGATGTACAAGAGGTCATATAGAGAATAAAATTTTCCACAGGTTTTTCTTCAAACATAAATAATATCGTAACAAAGAAAGGTGAATTTGGTGGGGTAAAAACACATGATTGGCATACCTTCATTAAGGTAACTATATATATATATATATATTATATTGGTATACATTTTTTTAGTTTTTTTTTTTTTGTATACTTTAGAATCAAATAAAGATCTATTTTGATTGTTACAGTGTGTTCTACCTCTATCTCTCCCAGACAATTTTGACAACAATGTCAAACAATTTATATATGATCTTGGCAAATACATGAGGTAAGTAGTAATTTATATGCAATTTTTTTTTTTCCAAATTGTTGTTCAAGTTCTTAATGACATGTGTTTTACTTATAATGTAATATATTAATTTATATTTTTTGTTGAAACATGTTACTTGCTTGCTTCATCGACTATAGATGGTTGTCATTGGAAGAAATCCTTCAAGAAGATATAAAGTATTGGAAGAGAAAAATTACTCGTCTAATGTGTGAAATGAAAAAGTATCTACCTACAACATTTTTCAATAAACAAAAACACTACCTCATACACCACATTAAGGATATTGAATTGTGTGGACTAATACACACAAGGTCAATGTGGATGGTGGAGAGGAACCTGAAATAATTAAAGGCTTTGTTTAGACAAAGATCACCCCCTGAGGGTTCTATGGTGGAGGGATATATGGTATATCAATCAATGGTGTATATTAGTCAACATCTTCCTAAATTAGCAACAAATATGCATGTGGATCGCATTTGGGATGTGAAATCCATCAAAAAGTTTGAAGGGGAGCACCTATTGGGGAAAGGTAGAATGAGGGAAGTGAAAGGTAATTAGATGGTCGTGGAGATTTATAATACATCTGAATTTTCCTTTTTATGTGTATCATGCTTATTAATTTTTATGCTTTCATCAATTATTAATATTTTATACCTTGATAACTAACATATATTGGTGAATTATGATTTTCTAATATAGTTGGTCGAGAGTGGGATGCACTACATATATACATTGAAAACAATCTTGACTGGATGAAGATATGGATTGATAGATGTATACATTATGAATGTAGGTTATCATGGGAAGGTGTGTCTACATTGGTTATAGAATATCATCGCAATGGAGATATTGATCTTACGCAGTAGGAAATTGATTTAGCATATGGTTTGAAAGATAAACATGAAATCATGCTATTCATTCAATATTTCATTCTGTTATTTCATAAATTATTAATGTTGGTTTCGATGTGTTTTTCCAGTCCATACATTACAAGTTATATAAATATGTTTAATATTAATTGACAATTCATTTTTTATGTGTCTGGCATATTGCACTTGAAACATCACAAGGCTATGTTGTACAATGGTCACAAATTTCACATCAAAAGTTGGATGAAAAGAGGTAAAATTCTGATTGTGGGATAACTGCAGTCTTCCAGGTCACTAATGTTTCCTCTAGAAGTGACAGATGTCCAGAAGTATCTTAAAATCGATACTATGGGTATTTGGAGGACATACTTGAGTGTGACTTTAAATCCTTCAAAATAGCTTTGTTTGATGTAAAATGGTACAAGATACAAATGAATGAACGTGATATTGAAAGAATTGTTATTCTACATGATAACAGATTTACCATGGTTAATACAAGGTCATTTGAGCCAGGAACATATCGTTATGTTCTTCCAATCCAATGCAAACATGTGTTTTACTCAGAGGTTCCAGGTAGAGTAGGTTGGTCATTTGTTGTTAGATATGATCCAAGAGGAAGGCCAGTAAAGTATAATATTGTAGAGGAAGAAAATGATTATGAAGAAGAAGATGATGCAAAGGAACATGTCAATGATGTAGCAGATGTGTCAGATGAAGAACTTGAAGGAGTTCAACCAAATGTACTAGTAGGAGACAATGCATATCTTGATGATGATATCCATGATGAAGATATATTGCTCAAAAATGACATTGATGACGATGTTGATACGGTCAATCCTTTCAACACCTTATATGAACTAGATCATATAAATGTCTAGTTCGACGAAGATGATCAACTAGAAGATTAATGAATATATTGAAATGTTGAATTGTATATTGAAGTACACTTTCTATTCATTGGAGTACACTACAACCAAGGACAATAAAAATCATGTAAAGGAGGTACATATTCTTTTCTTATTATTTATTATGTTTCTTGTTCAAAAATTTCCAAAAGAAGTTGCAAAATTCTTAGCTATATGTCAAATTACATATTATGCACCATTTCTACCAATTAGTTATTCATAGCTTTGATACTTATAACTAGTAGGTACTTATTTTTTCATTATGAATGAAATAACATTTAGATGGTGATGCATTTAGTTCTACGATGAGGCCAATGTTGAAAGTTTTTCGATTTGTGCTTGTATGGAATGAAATTTGACATGTTAGGACAACACACATGCATTGATGGTATGGGAGGGTTTCTAGACTCAAACATGACTCAAACAAATAACTTGACAATAAAATATTCTTTGGTTATTCTATCAAAACCAAAAAATAAGGCAAGCCTACTCATGTAATTGACCTCGCTTATAAGTGACATGTGAATGGGGCCAACATTGAAATTTTTTCAATTTGTGCTTGTATGGACTGAATTTTGACATGGTTAGACTAGACACATGCAATGGCAGTATGGGAGGGTTTCCAGACTCAAACTTGACTTACACAAACAATTTGACAATCAAACAACAAGCCTCAATAAATTTTGATGGAATATGCAATTCCTTAGTGAAGGCCTATTGATTAATATTCTCTTTTAGAACTTACCTAGATATTGGAATCCTATTGGCACATGATCAAACTATTTATGACATTGTTTCTTGTATATTTCAATATTTTCATACATTATACATATTTTTTGCAAATGACATAAAATTTCAAGGTGTCAAGCATCAATAGCATGTTTATGATCAACACTAACTCAACTCGCACATAACAACTTATAAATATGAGGTCCAACATGTTACATAAATAGGGTGATCATAAAGTTATTTTTCACATTGATTATATCATCATTGCAGAACCATGTCATGCATTTATTTTTTAGTTTTATAACTATTTGAAATTATGTTATGCTCATTGTTTAGCTACATATTAGTGATATAGTAATTTAATAATTTCATTAACACTTGTTTTCATAAATACTAGATCTATTTCTTTGGTGGCATCCTTATGCCATTGAAATATTTCTCAATTGAGTCTTTTTTCTTTTAGTTGTATCTTAATCCTCTTAACTTGCCCTCTTGATATAAAGGATGAATACAGTGGAACCACTTATGACTAATTACACCTAACTATAATTAATCATACCTAACAACTACTTCATTACTAACTCAGACAACCAAAACATGATTCTTCATTATCACACTAAGATGACTTTCCCTATATTGTTGGAAACATATGGCACTTTTATCAACCACTTTTTCCAAGTGTGAAGTTAAACTCGTCCAAGAATTATAGTGTTTCACACATTAGATACATGGAAATGACTTTGGACATGGTTAAAACTAGACCAACATTGTCCTATCACATTATAATGTCAACTATGGTTCAAATATCCAAATATCCGACGACCGTCAGGGACAATTCGATAAATTGATAGGGAAATAGACCATTCAAGGGTCAATTTGAAATCAATAGGGTAGGAGATCCATTTTAGGTCATAGTTATCATATAAGAATACGAATATGATATAATACAAAAAAAATTTGAAGGGAAAATTAAAATATGAAAAAACTACGAGTATACATCCCATCCATATGGAAAAATTGAAATTCTTCACGATTTTGAGGGACACTATGAGTTCTTGATAATTCATTTTTCCAAAACCTCATGAACAACATTTTTCAGCCTTATCTTAGAAATTTTGTATTGGTTTTATTTGATGATATACTTATCTATAGGAATTCATGGGAAGAATGGCTTCAACATGTGGATAAAGTGCTCCAATATTTGAGTACAATCAATTGTGTGCAAAAATTCCAAATGTGATTTTAGAAAAAAGTATATTATTTGAATCATATTGTTTCACAAGAATGGGTTAAGGTTCTAAGGAAAATGAATCAGTAAAGGTTGATCGTCAAAAGGTTCAATCTACCAAAAATTGGCATATTCCTAAAAGCATCAAAGCTGTTAAAGGATTCCTGAGTCTTAGATGACAATATAGAAAATTCATTGGGAACTATGCAAGCAGGCACCCCCGATCACATCTCCCTTGAAGAATAATTCATTTGTGTGGAATGAAGAGGCTACCCTAGAATTCTCAATATTAAAGTAACATGTGGTTTTCGTAAAATGTTATTAGTAGAATGTGATGCATCATGAAAAGGAATTGGGGAAATATTTGGTGCAGGAAGGAAGACCATTGGATTTTGAAATTAAACAACTCAAGGGAAATAATTCGGTTAAATCTAGATATGAAAAATAAATGTTAGTTATTATAGATATAATCACATGAATATACAAACATGTTTTTTCCCATCATCATCATCATAGGAGGGAAAGTTAATAAGGGTGGTTGCCCACAACTAGGATCTCCCAAATACAAATGCTCTATCTACACCAATTATTAAAACTCATCGTAATATAGATTAAAATGTACTAAAAACAATATTATTTTCATTCTACCACCCCTTCAAACATCTCTAGTCCTATTAGCCTATATATCCTCTCCTGGGGCTGCATGAACCATTACTCCAAATGCATTGGCCACTTAATCTTACTCAAGCAATTAGTATTTTAAATTAACTATGTTAATGCATGCAAACATCTGATTGATGTATTAGTTCATATCTATCAATGAATTATAAGGAACAAGAGGTTGGTGGCAAATGATGGAAGGCGCATGAGAAGCTAATCTTATAGGCATGTAGTAGGGAGTTCTTATGCTTCTTGCTATTCATTACAAGTGAAGATATGCATTAATTTAAGTAGCATTAAAAGTGAAGCTACGCATTGAGAAAACATGCACCACCATCTAAGGCCAAAACAACTTCATTTTCATAATAGGCCATGCTTTCACGGTTTGTATTCATACTGAAAATCAAAATCAAATGAGATTTTACCCTTTTGTTCCACATGATATTTTTGTTCTTGTTGATCTCATCTTAGGACACCTACATTATATTTTAGCAGATGTGCCGCCCCATCCAAACTCCCCACCTAACAATGTCTTCCGCCCAGATTGATCCACCAAAACGTGTCTTCAGGCCAAAACCAGGGGCAATGCCTCGTCTCCACCCCACTAAATATGTAAAATAACATTAAAAGTAGTGGTATTTCACTTGCATCGAAAACAGATCCAACTTATTCTACACCTCTCAAGTCATTTCACAAAGTTGAACTAGAGTCAAGCTCAACAAGGTCTTCTTTCCCCGCTGATTCTGCCAAGCCCGTTCCCTTGGCTATGATTTGGCTAGATGGTAGATATGGATATTGGGAATCTCATTAATCCATTCATGTGCATCACTAATTAGATGATGAGGCATTTGGATAGCTTAAGAGAGTCATAGTTACTCCTTCCATTTACCCGCGGTTGGTTGAATTTCTTCACTTTGAAATTCAGAGCACTGGTCATAAATCACATCGTGTCAGCATCCCCAGGGACCATCGCAATGTTTTGTTTTAATTAAACATTAATATTCCCCTTGTCCATACCAGTTTTGAGTATATTAAATATATTAATTATATTAAGGTTATATAATAACTGTATTAATTAATTAATTATATATATATATATATATATATATAAAATAAAATAAAATAAAAAAACACAAAAAATCAAAACCAAAAACATACAACCAATAAAAACAAGCCAATTCATTCCATTGACTAGTAGGAGGCAATGAAAAACCCCATGATAGCGACAAAGGAGAGAGTGAAGGAGGCCAAAATCCCACGACAACGACAAAGGAGAGAGTGAAGGAGGCCAAAACCCCACGACACCAACAAAGGAGAGAGTGAAGAAGGCCAAAACCCCATGACAGTGACAGAGGAGAGAGTGAAGGAGGTCAAAACCCCGCAACAACAACATAGGAGAGAGTGAAGGAGGCCAAAACCCCGTGACAACGACAAAGGAGACAATGAAGGAGGCCCTATCCAGCAAAATCAGACAACGACAAAGGAAGATGAGACCCTATCCAACAAAATCAGACAACGACAAAGGAAGAGGAGGCCCTATTTGACCAAACCCAACAACGACCAACGCATGGAGTGGAGATGCCGCCGAAATTGGTAATTTCTATGAGTGGTTGTTATATCCCAAAATTCCCTACTCATGCATACATGGCATTGACCCTCTTACTTGCATAATTTTCCAAATCACTACTGATAAGCTCTACTTAAAAAACCAATTTTTAGAGAATGTACGCGCCCTGCACCACTACAACTTGCATACAAATGCTTGCTGTGTGCTAGACAACATGTGTACATACGGTTTTTTCACAATACACAACCCGTGTATACCTCCAAAAGTTGTAAAAATTAAAAAATTGTAAGGAATTCGGTGGAATTCATGGGCTATTGGAGGTTTCCCAACCAATTCACCTGCTATAGCCCATCCCCCAACAGAATAACCATCATTTTGTCATATAAAAGGAGGTTTTGGGGTCTCATTTCACAACCAAGCATAAGAACAATGAAACTCTGCCCAATTTCACTTCCCTTCCTTACCCAAGCATTTGCTACCTTTTGTGAGTTACTGCCTCAACACTCCCTCTTCATCCCCTTTTCTTCCATTCAATCCATTCCCTTTCCTTGAGGTGATTAATAGATTGTGAGAAGAGGCTTATTGAAGGTGCACTTGGATCATTGTAAAGAGGAGCTCGGACCAGGTTCGCGGAATGGTGGCCGACAATGATTGTAAGTTTCAGTCTTTGTTTGGTGAATAAAATAATCTCTTTTCCCTGTCCCAAATGATGATGTTTTGTTTCTTTTCTTTGATTTATACATAACATTTGATATCTAACCCTAATTCATGAATAGAAATATCATGCTTGTAGCTCTATTTTCCTAGCTTTGGATGCAGGTTAGATTTGGAAGGAGACTTGCAGTCGTTGGAGCTACATAGATTGAGGAGATCATCACCAAATGTTGGATAAAGGTACAGTTACTGATCTTCTCTTCTACTGATTTCTGTTCATTTATTTTGGTATGTTTGGGGTAGTGTAGAAACTAGGTTGACTTTTAGACGATCATTTTCTCTATCTATATTCTAAACCCTGCTATAGTTGTAGGGGTATTTTCTCACTAGTAGAACTGGCGACCATACTGGGGAGTCTCTCTAGTGTTTTAGGGAAGTTTTTGGGTTGATTGATTGGTTTTTGTTTTCCTTTCGAGTTTCAATCATGTTTACTGAGTATTTTTAAGGTTTCTGGTCACCTGCAAGGTGCATACCAACCATCCCTTCCCTGTAAGTATTCCTTGTATTTTTATTTAAAAATAATTCTTAGAGGTGTACGTGCCCTATTTTGGGTCAGCGCGTGTACATACATGCTCCGCACAATAGACAACCTGTGTACATACGCAGGTTGCTGATGCAAAATCCTGAGTCTCTGTTTCATGAAAGTATTTTTTAGTAAAGAGAGAGTTTGTCTCTTTCCTGATAGAATTTCAGACTTCTCAGGACTTTCTTGAATTAGTCAGAGTCTTTGTCTATGGCCATAGCTTAGGTTGAAGTTTCAGTTTACTTGTTCCTTAGTCTTCTTGTGTTTTCCCTAAAAGGTTTAGAGTGAGCTGTCAAGTTTTAGATCCACCTTTCAATTTCTTGATTGAATCCATGCGATCCGTATTGGGATTAGGGTCTTTATTAGTCTTGTTTTCAATTTTCTCTTTTTCCTTGTTTCTTGCTTTGAAAAAAAAAGTTTTAGTTCAGTTTTTTCTTGTTAAAGCGGTTCGAAAAATAATAAAAAGGATAATTTATTTTCTTGCATTTAGTTTGGTAAAGTAGTCAAGGTTGTTATTTGCAAAATAAAAAGAGTCTTCATTTCAAAGTTCTTTTTGATTTCCTGAAACATAAGTAGTTTGTAGTCAGACGAAAGCAAGTTTTAAGATTTCTTCATTTACGAGATCTTGAAATATAAATTAGAAAAGTTGAATTTACAAAGAGTTGTTTACAAGCATTGCTTTAATTTTGAAGTATCTTTTGGTTTCAAATGATTTTAAGTTCTCTTCCTTATTCGTCTCTTCATAACAAAATCAATTTCACTACTGTACCCTTTGTGTAAATCAAGCCTTAAAATTAATGCTTATTCTAAAAACTATTAAACTTTTTGTTTGTAGGGTTCACCGACTAGTTTAGGGTTTTAGGGCCTTGAGTTAAGTATGAAGAGGAAATTCTTCAAGGCCACTTAAAAAAAAACATTGAAGTTTTAGATAGGGAGTGTTTGAAGTCTACTGTTGTAAGAGTTAGATGAGACCCCCCTCTAATACCAGGGATAAACATGAGGTCGCGTGAGGAAAGGAATAGGAGATAACCCCTCCGAAGATGGACTAAACGTAGTGAGGATTGTATATTGAGTGTCTTTCTCGAGAACAATACCGATCACATTTTCCTACAGAGATCTGTGGACCTCGAATTTGTTTGAGATCCTCACTTGTATTCTGAACCAATTTCTTTCAATACCCTTGAAGGGATTTAGACTTGTTATCCTGCTCATTATGATTTGCTTGACTATTGATTGTACCCGCCTGGTAACTAACTACGAGCTGGAAACCTATTTTCCCATATTTTACAAACTTACATAGGTGACTGCGCGGGTATACCGTGGTACCTAGGGAAGACGTCGGATCATGCTTCGCAGAGTATACTCGAAGGGCACTTCCATGTTCGAGTTTCACTTGCACCGATTAGTTTCTCTAGTGTTGATTGGCGTAACCATCCTTCCCACTAGTTAGTCGACTGCTTGATTTATCTTTAGGAATTTTTTTAGTTTGTGCTTTGTGTTCTACGCTAGTCAATCCTTACTGTGTCATTTGATCATTCCACAAAGTGAATATCAACAACTCTGCCGATCGTGAAGGATTCAGGGCCTGTCGCTCATTACTTTGGAGCCACCTCCACCACTGTTAAGACGAAGAATTAATCAAGAAGGGTCGTTCGAAGTGACCAGGCCGCAAGAAACTACGCTTGAGCCTGCTCCGCAGGGATAATTTTTGGCTCTGAAGGAATCCACTGTCTCTGACCTTGACACTGAAGGTTTCAGGCCATCCAATCCTCCGATTACCGACTTGTCGACATCGATCTTGATTCAGATTGTCCCTCCTGAGGTGACATCTTCTGAGTGCCAGCTAGTTCTATGAGTGGAAATGGAAGCAGATGTTGCTACTCCATCCAGGAGTCCCCGTAATCCCATTACAGCTAATACTGCAAGGGGAATCCTACCTCCTCTCCCACATTCTCCAGTTAGGACCATAGTTGTCTCGACTCCCTCAAATTCAGGTAGTGGTTCGATACCTTTAACGACTTCGATCGCTGTTCCGTTTATTCAGAGTGAAACGAGCGCTCCCTTCTCATATGGGATGCTCGACTTTGATACAAACTTGGTTCTTACTTATTATACCTTACATACCATGGGCCTGGGGGCATGGAGCTCAAACGATCCCTTGCAAGGGTCAACCGCGGGCACTACTGTCCCTTTTAATGCTATCCCTTACGGTGGGGGTCATATACATCCTTCGTCCCCTTCGCTCGATGGTGCTTTTCATTAGCTGATTGGGCTGAATGATAATTATAGCCTATTTGGTGGAGTCAGTTTAGGACCTTCGTCTTATACAATACCGATGGGATCTATGCCATTATCTTTGTTCGATGCATTTGGGAATAATCTTTTTTCTTCAGCTGCTTTCTAAACTGGGGTCAACCCTAGCTTTGGTCAACAGAACCTGATGCAAGGTACTATTCCTTCATAGGGAGCGATGACTGGAGTTTACTCCACATAGGGTCTTTGGAATCCTTGGCAGGGATTAGTTCCTTCACAAGGTATGTCGGCCGAGGGCAACCCCTTCCATACTCAATGGAACTCTGAGCAAGGCTCCATACCCATGCCCATCGGATCGGCTAGGGGAATCCCCTTCCAAGGTCCTTGGAACACAATGCAGAAAGAAATCCCTACGCAAGCTATGTTGTCCAATTTCAAGAGTCAGATGATGACACCCCAACAAACACTGTCTTCCTTTGCTAGTTAAGGCCACAGTTTCTACCAAAAACCTGGGTAGAAGTCCAAATTTTCCTGGCAACCCGGTGCCAGTCAAAATCCAGGGCCCTCTTTTCCTTTAAATAATTCACCACTGAAACTACCGTTTATGGAAAATCTAAATCTTCCAGACTTGTCGAGATTACTGAATGACCCAATTTGTCATGGTTCGCATTGGCCCCCCATGCCGACTAAGTTTCCTTTAGTTATTCTGAAATTTGAGGGCAAGCCTGGCTAAGATCCAGGTGATCATGTGACCACCTTTCACTTGTGGTGCTCATCAAACTCGCTGAAGGACAAATCTGTCCAGTTGCGCCTTTTCCAACGCATTCTTATAGGGGGTGTTGTGAAGTGGTATATTGATCTCGATGGCTCGAGGTAATATTACTTTAACAAATTTGCGATGGTATTCTTGAACCATTTCCAGTTACCTGTGAGATACGATGCCGACACCGAATTGCTAGCCAAATTTGAGCAAAGCAAGGCCGACCATATCTCTGATCATATATGATAATGGCATCATAGAAAGAGCTTGATTAAAGTCAAGGTCCCTCCTGCTTTCTTGCTTGAGTTGTTCTTGAAGTCTTTGGTTCCCTGCGTATCCAAGGATGTAGCGAATTCTAGAGTGTTTTCATAGGAGAAGGCGATTATGAGAGCGCAACAACTTAAACTAATCTACTCTTAGTCTAGCATGATCTATGAGATATTTCCAGATGCATTGTGGTCTACTCTCAATAAGGCCAAACAAAATTTTGCGCCCCATGCCGATGACATCGTGCACTCAACATAAAGCAAGTCCGCGGATCTTTTGTCAAATCAGTTGCAACAATCATTGATACAAAAGACCATGTCCATCCAGACTCTGAGTTCAGTTGTTCCCCCTACACAGATGTTGAATGTACACAGTGTGTAGTCGACGAATTCCAAGGCCAACCAATAGGATGAGGGAAAGAAGAAACAATGAAATAAGAAGGGTAAAGGGGATAAAAAGGATACCAATAATGATAGCCGGGGGAAAATGAAGAAGAAGAAGTCAAAGTATCTGTGTAATCTCTGCACGAAAGACCACTTGACTCACCTATGCCCTGAGCTTGTAGAATCCCAAAAGCTATTAGTGCAACAACAACCTACTGTGTTAACAAACCCTTTTCCACAAGGGAAAAACATGGCTCAGGATTTCGCATCCACAAGCGAGGCAAAGGGCAGTCAGGGACCCCCTGCGCCTATGAATAACAACCTAACCATCAATATTTACATGATGAACGCTGATGCTCATTTATCGACCACGAATTGTGACTATAAAATGCCAGAATCTTCTAATAAGGGAAAAGGAAGCCACTAACCCATCGACTCCTCTCCAAATTGAGAAGGCAGTGGGAGAAACAATGAATTGCATCCCTAAATGTGTGTTTAAGAAGGCTTCTCATAATACAAACGCGAGGGCTGCCCATAACTACTCCATTGTAGAAGATATTGCACAGACCTCTTGTGCGATGTCTTCTCTAGAAGTCCTCCAAAGTTTCCCCTCGCAGAGAAAAGCTCTGTTGTCTGCCTTGGGAGCGACATAGACTAGTAACCCATGAGCGATCATTTTGGATCCAACTAAATTAAAACCCTATCTTCCTCACCACGTTTCCTTTCAGATAGTAGTGGCTTACACCATGAAATATTTTACATGGAACATTTTCCGTACAATGGTTCATGAGGGTGCCTCGACTTGCATGATATCTATGGCATGTTGGAAGGCCATTGGATGGCCTGAGTTGTCTCTGTCTCCTACGTTGCTTACAGATTTTGACGGTCGATCATTTAGACCACAAAGAATAATTACTTCCTTTCCCATGCAGTTAGGGGGTAAAACTGTGCATGTCGAAGTTGAAGTAGTCGATGCGCCTCTCGACTACAACCTATTGTTAGAAAGAAGTTGGACTTATGTGATGCATGCCATGGTTGCTACGATTTTTTGGGTATTATGTTTTACACACGAGGGCCGGATTGTGACCATCAACTAGTTGTCTTTCTCTCATTCCAACCCTTCTTCAGGGGCTTCCATGGTCTCGATGATTGACAATCCTCAGCTTGGCATTGCTAACTTAGGTGCTAGTTTATTTCCATCGTTGATGGGAACCTTTGATTACCCACCGCATTCTAACGATGTAAAGCTTATATTGGCTATTCCCGACCAGCCGAGGGCTATACTTTACCTTCCCCATCAGCCTTGATGGAAGGGATAGGGAATCTTGGCATGGCCATGACCTTATCCATGACTGTGGTTGCATACAACATTGTCCAACAAACTTCGACCAACCCCGAACTGGCTCCCTCATAGGATTTAGATCCAAATCCCGAGCCTATTTGGGCTCAAGATTATCTTTCCACTCAAGATTCTTTAGACTTGGTCTTACCCTCTAACGAGGCAATTCTAAAGAAAATGAATGGTCTCGACAGACCTTGGGATGATCTACATCATAGATCTTATTTCCTTCCAGAGCTTAGGATAATAGAGGTGAGAGAATTTGTTTTGACCGTGAATGGAGATAATGCTTGTCCTATCAATCCCCGAGATACACACAGATTTTGTGCCAAGGGTAACATGCAAATCATTAATACAACGATTCCAATCGACATCTCCAAAACCCTTGGCGTCGTGGAGAATTTTTTTGTCGGAGCAGATTTCTCCCCTGAAGAGATTCAAACTTACACTGAGTTATTCAAAGAGTTTCGCGACGTTTTTTCCTGGTCTTACGAGGAAATGCCAAGCATCGACCCATGAATTGTCAAACATGAAATAATGACTTATCCTGATGCCAAACCGGTCTGAAATAAGCTTCGTTCGGTCAATCCTCGAAAAGTGGCAGCAATCAAGGCAAAAGTAGAAAAGCTACTCAAAGTTGATTTTATCTACCTTGTACAATTGACAGAATGGGTGTTGAACCCGGTTCCAGTTAATAAGAAACATGGGATGATTCATGTTTGTATGGACTTCCATGATTTGAATAAGGCCTGCTTGAAAGAAAATTTCCCTACCCCGTTTATCAATCAAATTGTTGATGAATGTGGAGGCTGCGAAGTCTTTTCGTTCATGGACAGTTTTTCGGGATACAATCAGATTCAAATAAAACCCGAGGACCAACATAAGACAACTTTTATTTGTCCTTGGGGTACCTTGGCATATCATAAGATGCCTTTTGTCCTAAAGAATGCTGGAGCCACCTTTCAATGGGCCATGTCATTTGCTTTTCATGATCTCAAACACATAGTTGAGGTGTACCTTGATGATCTAGCATCACGTTATTGCAAGAGATCTAATCATCCCTCCCATCTACGACTAATCTTTGAACGATGTTGCTACTATCAGATTCACTTGAATCCTAACAAGTGCAGTTTTTACGTGACGTTAGGTCATCTTTTAGGTTTTATTGTATCGACAACAGGGATCATGGTCAATCCTCTCAAAGTTGAGGGGATAGTTCAATTGCCTCGCCCGTGCACGATACCCCAGCTTCAGAGTTTACAAGGGAAAGAAAATTTTCTTCGACATTTTGTCGTGAATTACACCGAGATCACTAAAGGGTTTATGCGTATTTTGAAAAAAGGTGTCCCATTTGGTTGGGATGAAGCTGCTCAATGATCCTTTGAAGCATTGAAATGTGCCTTGACATCTGCCCCTCTGCTCTGGACTCCTGATTATAATAGAGATTTCTTGTATTTGGCTGCTGCAGAGTCGACCATTGACATGGTCTTGGTTCAAGAAGATGATATGCTCGAAGAATATGTTATATATTACCTTAGCTGAGGCATGTTTGGACTGGAACTCAACTACTCTCATGTTGAGAAACTTGCTTTGGCGGTTGTCCATGCTGTCCAACGGTTCCATCGCTACATTTTGCTTCACAAGACCACTGTCATTTCCATCGTCAACCCTTTCCAATATGTGTTAACATGATAGGTCATTGGCAGAAATATTAGTAGATGGTGTCAGTGTTTCATGGAAACCTGCACATGAGATTTAGCTAAAACAAGTACAAACAAATCTTATCAAGAAAGGAAGAGAGATTCAATATGGAAGAATGATAAAATATATTCACACTACTCCAATGAGCTAATGATTGATACACATATCATGATCAATATGATACAATGAATGAGTGAAATACACTCATATATAGGGAAAATCATTCCATAATTAAGAAAAGAAATCAAGTAATTAGCTTTCCTTAGGAATGCATGCATGCATAATAGTGATGGTAAAAGTAGAAAGTCTAAATAGAACTAGTCAGTTAACTCCCATTGAACTAGTGTGTCGAAAAATATAAATTTCTCCAACACCCCCCCTGAACATCACTATGGAGTAAAAAATGAGTCCCAACTACTAGGCCATTTTAGGTACTCATGTACAATGCAACTACTGAACACTGAATAAAAGTGAGGAAAGAAGGAAAACCACGTGGGAAAAAACCCCCCTCTCAAAAGATAATGTATCAAAAGAAGAAAATAACAGCTGCTAGACAACTGTGTTCTTCATTGCAAGACGATCTCGCAAAGTTTGAAACTTATGCTCATTGAAAGTCTTCGTGAAGATGTAGAAATCTTTATGGATATGATGAAGTCCTTTGGAAACCTGTCGAGCATTGTACTTCTTGATCCTGTGGACCCATCTGCACCTGGAAATATTCCTTTCTGGTGGACGTGGAACTAGATTCCAAGTCTGGTTCTGTAGGAGTGAGTCATACTCCTTCTGCATGACTGCTTTCCATAATAGATTTCCCACAACCCTATTGTAGTTATGTGGATCAGTAGATTGAACCATATAGAAATGCATGGGCATCGCAGGTTCTGAAGCTGAAAATACATGAGAAGGCTTCTCATGCTGAGATCGAGTCCTCCTTGAATCCAATGGATTCCCTGCAAGGTTGCCTACTTCCTGAAGTGTGGTATGTGCCTTCTTGGGAATCTTCTGAAGCTTCGACGCTGGATTCTTATTTAGATGTACTACCTGCTTATTTCCATGTACAAAATCTGAGTGTATGAAATCATCTCTGATGTCTGAAACTGATGGAAGAACAAGAGTATATGCATGTTGCACTGGAGGTGCATGCAAAGTACTCTCCTTATGTGTAAGTAGAATAGAGGAGTCATCGTCAGAAAACTTAGTGAATTTATACAACCTTGACTTGTGATCCACCTCACCAGTTAAAATAATGGAATTGTCATGCATGTCAATTATTGAAAATGAATCTGATGTAAATTCAACCTTTTTGCTTTTCTGAGTGATCTAATAAACTAAGAGCAGATTCATAGAAATCTTTGGAACATGTAAAACATTCTCAAAACTGCCATTGTGGAGTTCCACTCTCCCTTCTCCTGCTACTGCTACTGGAGTATCATCCCCCATGAGAATAGGGGGTCTTGAGCATGGACTCAAGGAAGAGAAAACATCCTCTTTCGTTGCCATATGATGGGTTGCACTAGAATCTATAATCCATGAATCAAATGAGGAATTAATTGCAACAAGAACATGATGATTACCTTTCTTAGGAGAAGGATCTTCTTCCTTCTGCTTCTTGACTCTCTCTGGAATGAAGTTTCCAAGGTTAATCTTCTGAAGTGCATGTGCCATAAGATCGATCTATTTCTTCATGTATGTGCATTCTTCATGATTCAATTTATTGCAGTAAGTGCATTGCTTTCCCTTCTTCTTCTTCTTGGAATCTGAAGAGTCTTTGGAACTTGATGAATCATTAAAGGATTTGGAATATCCCTCCTTCCTATTCTGTTTGAATGATCCTTGTCCATCCTACATGGTGAGTGCATGTGCTTTGGGATCTTTCATGAGGCCCACATGTATGAGTTTGTTCTGCTCTTATGTAAGAGACTCAATGAATTGAGCCAACGTAGACATTTTCCAATTTGTTCCAAAAATACATCTGCCAGAATGAAAAATAGAGACATATACAGTGTATTCTGGTCCTAGCTTGGCCAAGATTGTTAGAATAAGTTGTTTCTCTTATGTAGACTTATCAATACCACATTCACCCAAGCTTAATAGAAAAGATTTAAATTTAGTAAAAAAATCTTGTATATTATCAAAACTTTTAGGGTCTAAGGTATTCAACTCTACCTCAAGCATATGACCTCGCATCTCATCCTGCTTTCCAAAGAGTCCTTCCAAGGTGGTCCAAATGTCGTTTGGAGTCTTGCATGTAGCAACATGAAACCACAAATCCGTGGAGATTAACTCAATAAGTAGTCACGTGGCCTCATCCTTACGGTTCGCCCATCTCATCTTCTCAATCGCTGATGTAGGTTCTGTTTCTGTCGCCATCGTCAAATTATACAATCCTTTCCTTCTGAGTTGGAATTATGCTTTGAGCTTCCAATCAAAATAATTGTATGGTGTGAGTATTACCACCAAGTTTGGCTGTATAATAATTGTCATATCTGTCTCTCCCACTGATTCCAAGAACCCCTAAAAATTTACTCTCAATCTGCAAGTGAAAAATTAAGAAATTAAGAATTCATATCAGTTTCAGGAGATGATATTGCGACTTACTTTCTGAACAAACGGTGAGGATACTCCCCAAATGGTTGAAAACCCACTTCCAAAATGGGCCAATTTACTTTTCTAATGGACTTTTTTTTTCTCCAAAATGTAATATTTTGGGAGCAATGAATGTGGAAAGGTACGGCCACAGATTCGTATCAGTTGCAGGAGGTTATCTTGCAACTCACTTTTTGTGAAAACGGTAAAGAATCTCGCCAAACGGTTGAAAACCCACTTCAAAAATGGGCCTATTTACTTTCAACATGAGCCGTTTCCTCAAAAATGTAATAGTTTGGGAGGAATAACTGCTGAAATTTATGACCACAGATTTAGCTCACCGAAACTCCGATTTTCCTTATTCTTTGGCTTGTCTGGCTTGCTCCAAGCAACATAGCTCTGATACCATGTCAGTGTTTCATGGAAACCTGCACAGGAGATCTAGCTAAAACAAGTACAAACAAATCTTATCAAGAAAGGAAGAGAGATTCAATATGGAAGAATGAGAAAATATATTCACACTACTCCAATGAACTGATGATTGATACATAGATCATGATCAATATGATACAATGAATGAGTGGAATACACTCATATGTAGGGCAAAGCATTCCATAATTAAGAAAATAAATCAAGCAATTAGCTTTCCTTAGGAATGCATGCATGCATAATAGTGATGGTAAAAATAGAAAGTCTAAATAGAACTAGTCAGTTAACTCCCACTGAACTAGTGTGTCGAAAAATATAAATTTTTCCAACAGATGGATAGTCATCTTACAGGAGTTTGACTTGGATTTTGTTTCTGGGAAGTCCAAAAAGTCATTGGTCTTTGTCGAACTCATTTCAGAACTTCTGGTCGAGTGTATTGATATCACGCCCGAATAATCACATATTAATGGAGATATTTTTCTAATTGCATCTTCAGACCCTTGGTACAGAGATATACTTGTGTATCTCCAGACTTTGAAGTGCCCCGCTTCTACTTCCCATGATGAGTGTCGATGAATTTAACATCAGGCGTGAAACTATCTCATACTCGATGGCACTTTGTATTGTCGAGGAGTAGATTACATTCTTCAACAATGTCTTACCCACGAAGAAGCATAGCTCGTCTTGAACGACTATCACACTAGAGCATGTGGTGGTCATTTTTCTGGGTTGGCAATATCCCAAAAGATTCTACGTGTAGGTTAATTCTAGCCCTCATTAATCAAGGATTGTGTAAAGTCGATCAAGAAGTGCCACCTATGCTAGATCTTCTATTGGAAGATGCGGGCACATCCTACTCCTATGTTTCTAGTAATTGTTGTTGGTCCTTTCACCAAGTGTGGGATTGAAATTACTACATGTCACCCGACTTCAACCAGGGGGCATCGTTACTTCATTGTAGCAATAGACTACTTCACGTAGTGGGTCGAAGCTATGCCAACGTTTAGCAATGATGGTGAAACAATGACTCTTTTCATCTTTATTCAGATAGTATCAAGGTTCGATATCTCGAAGGAGATTGTCACTGACCATGGCAGTCACTTCCAAAACAAAATGATGTTTGAATTAATGTCAAAGGCCGAGGTTCAAATAGGAACATTAATCACCTTATTACCCACAAGCGAACAGTCAGGTTGAAGCTGTGAATAAGTCTCTCAAGACTATTCTTTAGCGGACGATCAATTCTGCCAACTTGAATTGGCATTTGATGTTGTATTCAACATTGTGGGCCTACCAAACGTCTGTGAAGACTACCACCATTTTTTCACCTTTTCAACTCATATATGGGTTGGAAGCAGTCTTACCTATTGAATGTCAGATTCCTTCTTTAAAGTTGGCACTAGAATTACTGCCGGACACTTCACCACTTGAGGAACACATTTTATATCTCGAGCAACTCGATGAGCAACGTTGTGATGCAGCCTTAGCCAATGAGGCTCATAAACAACGAGTCAAGTGTTAGTATGATCGGTTCATTCATCCTCGGATTTTCTCCGAAGATGATCTTTGAAGGATCAGATTCTGTTACTGAGAGGGGGGGGGTGAATCAGTGACAGGACAATTATATCAATTTTTACTTATTAATGCAAAACAAAATCTTAACACAATATTTTATCGTGGAACCCAAATGGGAAAAACCACAAACTCTTTTCTATTAAATTCAATTTGTTTTACTTATTACATATGAGGAAGATGCACTTCCTCTTTGATCAACACCAACTGATCAGGATGCACCCACACCTTGGTTTACGAGCATCAACTGGTAGGAGGCTACAACCCCCTATTTAGTCAACTACAACGGACAAGGAAGCACCAACTCCCTCTGCAGGCACCAACCTACCCTTGCACCACCCAACCACCCTTAATGCATAGGTATTATCTTTTCTTCCTAGAATCTGCTTCATCTTTTGATCTTCTTTTCTGGACTGCAGAGACACTTTCTTCTCACCACTTTTTCTAATTTATATACTATCCAAATGAGTGTGAAATTTAAAACATCATATCCCTTTATTTGAACCATTGTACCTTTTCATTTAAAATGATAATTAAACTTTAATTAATATTATTTTTCCTTTTTATTCATTATTCATGTTTTTCATGATTTATTCTCTTTTAATCATGACTATGTATCAGTTCATTATACCGTGAAGGTTTTTCATAAATTGATCACAGTCATGGATCAATTTAATCCTTTATACTCGATATCAAATCTCTTTTACTTCACAGAGACCAGATTCTGTGGAGGCGCTTCCTTCAATCCATTTCACATGACCGTGCGTTACAGAACCATTGGCTCAACAATTTCAGCAACACATTACACTCTGCAATGTTAAACCTCTTTACAATATGACCAATGGCGGTGGCCTCACGCTTAAGGCAATTTAGACCAAATGAGCATTTGAGCTCTTCTCAGTTCAACACCCACGATTAATCCTCCTAACGAGATAGACGGATGACAGGGTTTCGACGTTTATACATTTGAGTCTTCGTGACTTCACACTTTACTAAACTCACGATCACGAAATTGCCGGTTTGTTCGGATGGCTCATATTACCCACTGAGATGGACAACTCATGGGGTTTCAGATTTTCGTCCTTCGGGACTTCGAGACACTGCTCCTTACAAAACTCCCGGTTGCAATATCATCGATATGATCAGTCAGTTCACGTCTCTTCCATGGAAGAGATCAATGGTCCATCTTAAACCTTAATCTGATCCCTTCTTTCCTTAATCGAACGGTTGTGTCTTAATGAAGCATTGAGATGTGTGGCTGCCGGGATTTCATCGTTTTTGCCTTCGAATCTTCGTGACTTCCAATAATCCCTTTCGACATTTCAACGTTTGAGACTTCATGATGTTGGAGTTTTTTGCTTACAACGAAAAACTCTTGAAGTGGTAACTCTCGATACTATGGATCATCTGACGTGTGTCCCTTTCAGAGTTTCGACATTCGAGACTTCCGGACTATAGAGTATTTGCTTAGTGGTGAAATATCCCGAAGTAGGACTCTCAGAGTAATGTAAATTCTTATGTCACTTAATGACGTGTCACTATCCTATTGGCTGCCAAGTGTCATACATATTCGTGATTTTCACATGCCTGAAATGCTATATCAGCTTGACACTTGTCAGTGTCTTATTGTGCCACATGTCCTTAGCTGATGTGGTTTGCTGACGTGGTCTGTCAACGTGTCTTGATGACGTGGTCTGCTGTGTCATTTTTCCTTGGTTCAAATCCAACATCCCTCCAATGATTTCAAGATCTGATGGCCCACGATTCTATTGCGATTTCACGTTTCACTATTTGGAAGGTTAGCACTTCCAGTCTTTGACTTTCCAGTCAGTGAAGTGCTGAACCAATGCCATGTGTCCTCTGGCTCAACGACCAGGATTCACTCTCGATCCAATGGTCTGGATTGGATCACCAATTCATGTTTTGGTATTTCAAGAAGCATACTTCGTTCTCTCAACTCACAATCTCTGAATTCCCAAAATCCGGTATGCCACTCTCGTCAGATTGACGACCCACGTCGCTCCTCTTGATTGATGGTCCTTATCTTATCGTGATTTCATGTTTCGGTATTTCAAAGGTTAGAGCACCTCCCTTCTTTTGACTCCTGATTCCCTGATATCTGATATTCCACTCTTCGTCAGATCGACGACCCACGTCGCTCCTCCTTTTTGGCTTTGGATCTAACGGTCCATGTTGCTCCTCCTCCTGATCTTTGGAGTTTGAATGAGTTCAACGCTTATCCTCCTTGCAGCTATGCTGGATCTAATGACCCACAACTATTTGTTCCTGTTGTCTCCAACAATCTCTACCGTCCATCGAGAATATCGATGGTTCCTTTCTCTGAACTCGACGTCAGCTTAAATCATTTGAGTATTTGCTTCTCCTATTCGCTCTTTCGATCTCTTCACACTGTTGACATCTTCTTCTTACTGATATACCTGTTTGACATCAATGACAATCTCAACTGTGGTAATTCATCATTAACAATAGATCATCAATTCGACTGTCGACATCAATGACAATCTGTCCAACAATCTCCCCCTTTGTCATTGAGGGAAACACACTAACTTCATATAAAAAACTCCCCCTGTGATTATGCTTTCCTCTTATGAAGTTTTTATGAAGTTTCTCTCCCCCTTTGACATCAATGGCAAAGGGTTTCTTCTCCTATGATCTGTCTATATAGTTTCTTCTCTGACCAATGGTAAAGCCTCCTGCAATCAATATTTTTTATGTCATAACTGAATAACACCTTCCGTTGTTGATTGCTATCCCCCCTGGATAGGTGCCAACTAATGCATTATTTCCTTGAGAGATTTAGGTATGAAGAAGGATTACTCCCAATTTTTGCCTGAGATATTCAAATACATCTCTGCTTAAGAGTTTTGTAAAAATATCTGCCACCTGTTCTTGTGTTGGAACATATTCCAATTTAATGTTCTTGTTTTCAGACTGATCTCTTAGACAGTGGTATTTTATGGGAATGTGTTTTGATTTTGAGTGTTGGACTGGGTTCTTAGAGAGACTTATCGCGCTTGTATTGTCACAGTGGATAATTGTGGGTTCTTCAAATACTATTTTGATGTCTTGTAGAGTTTGTTTCATCCATTCCACTTGTGTGCAACATTCTGCTGCTGCAATATACTCAGCTTTAGTGCTAGACAAAGATATTGAGGACTGTTTCTTGCTTATCCAAGAAACCAATGATTCTCCCAAAAATAACGCTCCTCCACTTGTACTTTTTCTGTCATCTATACTTCCTGCCCAATCAACATCTGAATAGGCTTTTAATGTGAATGAGTCCTTGATAGGATACCACAAATCAAGATCTATGGTTCCTTTCAAATATCTAAAGATTCTTTTTACAGCTTGAACACGACTCTCCTTTGGTTCTGCTTGGAATCTAGCCACCATCCCAACAACTTGCTTGACATCAGGTTTGGAAGCTGTTACATAGAGCAAACTGCCAATCATTGATCTGTAGTATTTTGTATCTACAACTTTGGACCCATCATCCTTGCTTAGTTTTCATCCAACCGTCATAGGTGTACTAACAGGTTTGCAATCCTCTAACTGGAATCTCTTAAGCATATCCTTAACGTATTTAGACTGATGGATAAAAAATCCCCTTTTGGACTGTATTATTTGTAATCCAAGGAAGAAATTTAGTTCGCCAAGCATAGACATTTCAAATTCTTGCTGCATCTTTTTAGAAAAGTCTTCACTCATTTTTATTTGATTACTACCAAAAATGATATCATCAACATACACTTCCATCATGATCAAGTTATTGTCATCAATTTTGCAATAAAGATTGTTGTCTGTTGATCCCCTTTTGAGGCCTTGTTTTTGTAAACAAGAGTCTAGCCTTGCATACCATGCTCCAGGTGCTTGTTTTAATCCATATAGTGCCTTCTTTAATTTGCAAACATAGTCTCTTTTATTGGTTATTTGAAACCCATCTAGTTCTCAATATAGACTTCCTCTTCTAAATTTCCATTGAGAAATGCTGATTTGACATCCATTTGATACACTTTAAATTTTCTGTAGCTGGAGAAAGCTAAGAACATCCTAATTGCCTCTAATTTGGCTACAGGTGCAAATGTTTCTTCATAGTCTACTCCTTCAACCTGAGCATAAACTTTGCATACTAATCTGGCTTTGTTCTTGATTACTTTCCCATCTTCATTCATTTTATTTTTATATACCCATTTAGTTCCAATGATATTTTTATCTTTTGGTCTAGGAACTAGTTCCCAAGTTTGAATTCTTTCAATTTGATCCAATTCTTCATTCATAGATTTAACCCAGTTCTCATCTTTACATGCCTCTTTGATTGAGCTTGGCTCAATATTTGACAATAATGCTAATTATGTTTGATACAACAATTGTCTTCTTGTTTGCACTCCATCCTTCATATCTCCAATAATCAATTCTTCAGGATGATTTTTCTGAATAATTCTTGAGGGTGTCTTTGTATCTCTTCTTGGAAATTCTTCTCTTATCTCTCCATCTTCACTATCTTCTTCACTTTCACTAGTATCCATATCATCTTCTTCCCTTTCTTTTTCATTCTCTTCTACTTCTTTTAGTTGTGTGTTGAATGTCTCATCATCATCTTCATCTTTATTTGTAGATATGGTCTCTTGATTTTTGATCCTTATCATTTTTAGATCATCTACCTTGACATCTGCACTTTCAACAATATTATGTGATCTAATATTGTAGCATCTGTATGCCTTTTTGTTTGAAGCATATCCAAGAAAAATACCTTCATCAGATCTGACATCAAATTTTCCAAGACTCTCATCTAGTCTTTTGATGTAGCGTTTACTTCCAAAGACTTTGAAGTATTTCACTGATGGAGCTCTTCCAAACCATAGTTCATAAGGATTTTTATCACTATTAACCCCGAGATGACCTCTGTTCAATATGTATACAACTGTGCTTACATCTTCCCTCCAATATCCATCTTACAATTTTGCTTCATTGAGCATAGTCCTTGCAGCCTCCTGAACCGTTCTGTTCTTTCTTTCAACAATCCCGTTTTGTTGAGGTGTTTTGGCACCGGAGAATTGTCTTTTTATTCCATGAGTTTCATAGAAGACATCGAACTCTTTTGAGGTGAATTGACCACCATTTTATGATCTAAGACATTTTATTTTTGTCTCCCTTTCATTTTCAACAAGGGTTTTAAAAGCTTTAAATTTGTTGAGTGCTTCTGATTTTTCCTTGAGAAAACATATCCAGCTCATTCTAGTAAAGTCATCAATGAACAACATAAAGTAAGACTCTCCTTGTAGACTCTTGGTTCTTGTAGGTTCACATAGGTTAGTGTGAACAAGCTCTAAAGGTTTAGAGGTTGTGTATTCTTTTGTTTTGAACCTTACCCTAGTTTGCTTCCCTAGTTGACAATGTCTACACATAGCATTTGAGGGTTTTATGATTTTTGGCAAGTTTCTTACTACACCAAGGTTGCTAACTTTCACAAGATTCTCAAAGTCAATATGCCCCAACCTCCTATGCCATAGCCAACTTTCATTTACTGAATTTATATGACACTCCTCATTTAATTTTGCATCTAGTTTATATACATTTTAAGGAGTTCTAGGAGCAATACCAACTAATTTTCTTGTGTCTTCTCTCCTAATTTCACATTTTTGGGAATCAAATATACATAAGTGTCTCTGATCATAGGTTTGATTGACACTTAATAAACTAGGCTTCAATTTATCGACAAGTAGTACATTTCTAGCTTTGTGTTTTCCTAGGCTCACAGTGCCTTTCCCAAGTATGTTACTTGAAGCATTATCACCAAATGTAACTTTACCTTTTTGTTTCTTTAAGTCTAAAAACTTGTCCTTGTTACCTGTCATATGTTTCGAGCATCCATTGTCAACATACCAAAGATCCTTTTCATCTTGAGGTTTTAGGGCAATAAGGCATTCCCTTTTTGATGTTTTTACTCTCCAAAGTTTCTTCTGCTCTCTAATTAACTTGGGTTGTTTTGAGACTTTTATTAGTCTGCAATTAATGGCTTTATGTCCATGGTTATGACATCTGAAGCATTGTAAGTCCCCTTCTTGTAGAGGTTCAAAAGAGTTATAGTTTCTTCTCTTAAATTGATTTGCTGCTTGTTTATCCTTAAGGATATAATTCTTAACCTTCAGATTTTTCTTTTTATATGCTCTACAATTTATAGCTTTGTGTCCAAAATTAGAGCAAGCATAGCAGTAACCAGGAAAAATGTGAGGATACCTGTTTTGGTAAAACTTGTTTGGTATTGTCTTGCCTTCTTTCCTGATGAGTGGAGGTAATTTTCTGGAGCTCTTGTCATTACTTATCTTCTCTTCATTTTTCTTCTTGAATGTACTGCGAAGAGCATCTGCATAAGATTTTGAGTTAAAATGGATTACCTTTTGAGAATAACCTATTCCATTTTTATTTTCAGAATCCCTTTGAGTTGTAATAATCTTATCTAATATTTTAGATCTATCTTCAGATTTTGTTTGAATGATTTTTGCATCCAGTTCCTTTTTCAGATGAACTATTTATGCTTCCATTTTTTCACAAGTTATTTTTTTTTTCCTTAAGAGACTTTTCCAGATTTTCTTCGATCTTATTTGCTTCTAAGATTTGTTTTTTCAGATTGCTCATGATTTTTTCAATCTCCTTTTCTTCTTATTCATTCCTTTCTTTTTGTTCAACTACAAAACTTTTCAATTGTCTATATCTGGTTTTGTATTTTATTAATTCATCCAGGGCACTGCGAAGTTCTTCCTCCATATTAACTTCTACTTCATCTTCTAACTCCTTCTCATGTTTAATTTTTTTTATATCATTAGATTATTCCATACCTAGCTGTTTTCTTCTTTTGAGTAGAAATTCTTTTTCCCTTTGTATAAATTTTTCTTGTAGTTTAATTTTTCTTTCTTCTGATATTGTCTGGTTTTATTTTCTTCATCTTCAGGGTCCTCCTTGGGATAGGGACACTTGGATGCAAAATGAACAACTTTTCCACAATTAAAACATTTGAAAGGAAGCTTTCCTTTGTACTTCCCTGATCCTTTCTGAAGTTTTCTAATAAATTTAGCTTCCTCCACATCAGATTCTTCATGATGACAGGATTGAATTTTTTGCTTCAGATTTATCTTTGTCTTGGATGATTTGAAAGTTGTTTTGTCTTTTGCTGATTTATTATTTCCTGTTCTCATTTCATGATATGCTGTAAAAATCCCATGGAGCTGGTCAACTGTGCGTGAGATTAGATCGGATCTATCTTCAATTGAGGAAATCTTTGCATCATACCTCATCGGTAATGACCTTAGTATTTTTTGCACAATGGGTTTATTTGTAACTTCTTCTCCTTCCGCTCTAATTGAGTTGACCACTTCATCTACCCTATGAAAGTATTCAACAATATTTTCTTTTTCTTTCATTTTCAGATTTTCAAATTGAGTTCTATAGGTCTGTAGTTTGGCTTCTTTGACTTTGTCATCTCCTTCATATACAACCTCCAATTTGTCCCAGATTTCTTTGTTCGATTTGCAAAGCATAACTTTCACACATATAGAGTCAGTCAACCCAACTAGAATTCCATTAACTGCTCTTGAGTTATCATCATAGATTTTATTTTATCTAGAGTCTCTAGGTGGAGTAGTCGGTGCAATGTAATCGTCTACAACAGATTTCCATATATAAAAAACAATCGCCAACAAGAAGTTTTTCATTCTTATTTTCCACAGAGCATAGCCTTCTCCATTTAACAATGGTGCTTTTTTGTTAGACATTCCTTCTTGTTGACCCATCTTCAAGATCTACCTTCAAGTTTGTTAGACTGTTGCTGAAGGAACCTGCTCTGATACCAATTGAAGGATCTGATTCTGTTACTGAGAGGGGGGGGGGTGAATTAGTGACAGGACAATTATATCAATTTTTAATTATTAATGCAAAACATAATCTTAACACAGTATTTTATCATGGAACCCAAATGGGAAAAAGCACAAAATCTTTTCTATTAACTGCAATTTGTTTTACATGTTACACAGGAGGAAGATGTACTTCCTCTTTGATAAGCACCAACTGATCAGGATGCACCCACACCCTAGTTTACCAGCACCAATTGATCAGGATGCATCCACACCCTGGTTTACCAACACCAACTGGTAGGAGGCTACAACCCCCTGTTTAGTCAGCTACAACTGACAAGGAAGCACCAACTCCCTCTGCAGGCACCAACCTGCCCTTGCACCACCCAACCACCCTTAATGCATAGGTATTATCTTTTCTTCCTGGAATCTGCTTCAACTTTTGATCTTCTTTTCTGGACTGTAGAGACACTTTCTTCTCACCACTTTTTCTCATTTATATACTCTTCAAACGAGTGTGAAATTTAAAACATCGTGTCCCTTTATTTGAACCATTGTACCTTTTCATTTAAAAGGATACTTATTCTTTAATTAATATTATTTTTCCTTTTTATTCATTATTCATGTTTTTCATGATTTATTCTCTTTTAATCATGATTGTGTATCAGTTCATTATACTGTGAAGGTTTTTCATAAATTGATCACAATCATGGATCAATTTAATCCTTTATACTCGATATCAAATCTCTTTTACTTCACAGAGACCCGATTCTGTGGAGATGCTTCCTTCAATCCATTTCACATGACCGTGCGTTACAGAACCACTGGCTCAACAATTTTGGCAACACATTACACTCTGCAATGTTAAACCTCTTTACAATATGACCAATGGCGGTGACCTCATGCTTAAGGCAATTTAGACCAAATGAGCGTTTGAGCACTTCTCAGTTCAACACCCATGATTAATCCTCCTGACGAGATAGATGACTGACGGGGTTTCAGCGTTTAGACATTCGAGTCTTCATGAATTCACACTTTACTAAACTCACAATCACGAAATCGCCAGTCAGTTCGGATGACTCATATTACCCACTGAGATGGATGGCTCAAGGGGTTTCGGATTTTCATCCTTCGGGACTTCGAGACACTGCTCCTTACAAAACTCTCGGTTGCGATATCGCTAATATGATCAGTCAATTCACATCTCTTCCATGGAAGAGATCAACGGTCCACCTTAAACCTTAATTCGATCCCTTCTTTCCTTAATCAAACAGTTGTGTCTTAATCAGGCGTTGAGATGTGTGGCTGCTGAGATTTCATCATTTTTTCCTTCGAATCTTCGTGACCTCCAATAGTCCCTTTCGACATTTTGGCATTCGAGACTTCGTGATGTTGGAGTTTTTTTCTTACAACGAAAAACTCTCGAAGTGGTAACTCTCGATACTATGGATCATCTGACGCGTGTCCCTTTCGGAGTTTCGACATTTGAGACTTCCAGACTATAGAGTATTTTCTTAGTGGTGAAATATCCCGAAGTAGGACTCCCAGAGTAACATAAATTCTTACGTCACTTAATGATGTGTCACCATCCTATTGGCTGCCATGTGTCATACATATTCGTGATTTTCATGTGCCTGAAATGTTATATAAACTTGACACTTGTTAGTGTCTTATTGTGCCACGTGTCCTTAGCTGACGTGGTCTGCTGATGTGGTCTGTCAACGTGTCTTGATGACATGGTATGCTGTGTCATTTTTCCTTGGTTCAAATCCAATGACCCTCCAACGCTTTCAAGATCTGACGGCCCATGATTCTATCACGATTTCACGTTTTGCAACTTGGAAGGTTAGCACTTCCAGTCTTTGAATTTCCAGTCAGTGAAGTGCTGAACCAATGCCATGTGTCCTCTGGCTCAACGAATAGGATTCACTCTCGATCCAATGGTCTAGATTGGATCATGAATTCATGTTTCAGTATTTCAAGAAGCATACTCTGTTCTCTCAACTCGCAATCTCCGAATTCTCGAAATCCGGTATGCCACTCTCGTCAGATCGATGACCCATGCCGCTCCTCCTGATCGACGATCCTTATCTTATCGTGATTTTGTGTTTCAGTATTTCAAAGGTTAGAGCACCTCCCTTATTTTGACTCCTAATTTCCCAATATTCGATATTCCACTCTTTGTCGGATCGACAACCCACATCGCTCCTCCTTTTTGGCTTTGGATCTAATGGTCCACGTCGCTCCTCCTCCTAAGTTTTTGAGTTTGAATGTGTTCAACGCTTATCCTCCTTGCATCTATGTTGGATCTAACGGCCCACAGATATTTATTCCTGTTGTCTCCAACAATATCTACCATCCATCGAGATTATCGATGGATCCTTTCTCCGAACTCGATGCCAACTTAAATCATTCGAGTATTCGCTTCTCCTATTCGCTCTTTCTATCTCTGGACACTGTTGACATCTTCTGCTTACTGATATACCTGTTTGACATCAATGAAAATCTTAATTGTGGTAATTCATCATTCACAACAAATCATTAATTTGACTGTTGACATCAATGACAATGTATCCAAATATCTTGTCCTGGTCTATACTCAAGACAAAGATCCCTTGGGGGTAGGCAAGTTCAAACCCAAGTGGTTTAGACCATTCATTGTGAAAGAGGTCTTAGAGAAGGGCGCTTACTGTCTGGTTGATTTTGAGGGAAATGCCTTGGTGGATCCTAGAAATGGGATCTACCTTAAGAAGTACTACTCTTAGGTTGGTCACCTAGGTGACTTCTTGTATATATGTATAGCCTCTTATACATTTTTTTTCTTCTTTGTTTTGTGGATGTGTAGTTTATTTTTCACCGTGGAAGATGTCAAGTGAATCAGAGGTTTATTTTGGGTTCACAGACGATGCTAGTCGACACACTCGGAGGCTTGCTTCCGCAACTTGGGTGATTTTCACACCTGGGGGCCAGTTGCTATCTTCCAGAGGTATTTGTCTAAGCGACACTACAAACAATGTTGCCGAGTACAACACAATGATATAATTTCTTCGTGATGCTTTGTCACATGGAATTTCTCGCCTCCGGGTCTACCTAGATTCTCAGTTGGTTATGTCCTAGTTAAACGGGGTTTACCGTGTGTTTGATCCCACTCTGCACTGATGATTCCTTAGCGTACGTCTCTTAGAATGATATTTCAATTACATTACATATATCTATGTTCCTAGGAGATTTAATCATCTAACAGATACTCTAGCTAATTAAGTTTTAGATTGGAATGTTTCTCACATATAAAAAGAAAAGAACACACATACACATGCAGATACATTTGTAAAAATGTCATCCATAAGACAAGAAAGATGTATAT
>ML800633.1:220262-243477 GCA_009831015.1 Picea engelmannii
TTATGGGTACATAGGTGGGCATGAAAGCCTCAAAAGTCACCAGTCTACATTACTGGGCTTATGCCCTCAAAAAATACATATGGTATGAAAAGTTCCCTCGACACATCAATGGTCTAGTGCTATCTAAGGACGAGGCCTATTGGCCCTGCTATAATGTACAATGACGTTCGCAAGATGACATAACATCTGGACCCAAGTCTGAGGCACCCCTACTACATGTGGCTGCATAGTCGAGGGGAGATCCTCGATCTCATTCATAGAAACATCACGAGTGAACGCAATGAGGTTGGGCTCCACTCGTTGCAAGAATCGGTCAACCTCTTCGACTGTGGGTCCTCCTACATCCGCTGGTCCTCCTGCCACTGTTTGTCCTGCCTCAGGTTGAGGACAACGCCAAGTCCTGGCGAAGTTTGTTGGTCGAATACATCTGTACATAACAGATACACAAGACAATACTCTATACACACATAAAAAGTATATATATGAAAATTAAAAATTAAATAAACTTTAAAATATATGTTACCTATCTCACCACGCTCCTCGTCGGGAGGCACATGCATGTTTGGGTCTTTGGTGAAGTTGATCCCTACATATGGGTAATCCTCGATCACCAAAATCTGACATGCCCACTAGTCAAAAAATGTGTCGTCAAAGGCCTCTATGGTCCTCCCTCTACCCTGTATAAGCAACAACATTGCCCACCTGCTCACTGCTGGGAAGGAGGCTACATGCCCCCGTATTGTCTCTCCAGGACTGAGACTGGGCACCCTCTCAAAGAAGAAGGAACACAAAATAGTACCAAACCTAAAGTTCTTGTTGGTACGCCATCGACACTTCGTAAGATGTCTCTTCATGGATACAAGCATGGTAGTACTCCAGTAAAAAATTGTGGCCTCCAAGCACTGAATGACACAATGCTTATGTTCCTGGGAGGCCTGATGAAGGGCTACAGATTGTTATGACCCAAGGGGGGCATATATATGGATAAATGTATATGATATGACCCCAAGGAGGGGCATATATGGGACTAAATGTACATGTAATGTGTAAATATATATGTAATAGGGTCGACCTAGTGATACATGGGCCTCATGTGGAAGTGTGAATAGCTATATATAAGTGATCATGTATTCATTATTGATATGTGAATTGTGAAGTATGAAAGGTATTTGGTTATTTGGAGGGGGTTCCCTTATTCTTTAAGGAGTTATTGTGTAACTTATATTTATTGGAATTGTTCTCCATGTTGAAATTCTATACATGGTGTGTACTTCTGCAATTTTATGATATTTTGAGTATTTGGATCATAACATTTGGTATCAGAGCTCAAGGTCTTGGGGTTTCACTGCTACATCTGAGACACCTTGCAATTTTTGATATAACTTTTTTTATATGGAATTTGAGAAGGAACCCCTTGGAGGATATTTAGTAGACGGATCAAGGTATGTAGGGTTCAAATTTAAGCTCAAGAGGCTTTATATTTTCAGAGATATATCCTGTTTAAGATAGGGTTCTAGAATCATATTGAATTTAGTCATCGCAAATTTTTTTCTATAAATTTTTTTATGTAACGTTTAAGACCCTGAAATCCGAAGGTTCTTCATATAAATTATTTAGTTATTTGTGATAAAAATATCAGCTTCTGGTTCATCTTACATTTGTATATACACCCTGTGGAAGATAAAGTATCTGACTAGTCCTATTGACTAGTCTCAAGAAGGTGCTCCAGGTAAAACAATCATAAATTATTCCTAGAGTATTCAAATTGAGTGAGACTCATTTCATTGGATAGTGGAAAGTCTGTAGTATTTTTGGTACAATTTTCAGAATTGTATATCATTTATTTTGTGTGGGGAACTCTACACAAGTGCGATCTCCTGGAAAGGCCAAAAATCATCAAGGTGTGGGGAAGTTACCATAAATTCCACTTGGAACATCCAATTTTGGCCAGACCTGTGGCATTGCAGAGAAGAAATTTCATAGTACTACAGGTAGAAATTTCAGACTAATAAGGGACACAAATTCAGAGATACATCATAAGTAAGGTCGGCTAGGAGGACAGACTCCAAATCAATGTTTCAAAGGTATGTTCACTTAAAACTATCATAACTTTTGATTGGAATGTCTGATTGAGATAATTCAAAATACATTGGAAAGATAAAACATAGAAGAGAATATTGGAACAAGGATTATAACTATTTGATACATTTATCCTTAATATACAAAGGTTATAATTCAAGGATTGGGGTTATACCTCAATTAAGAATCAATGGAATTACCTAATTTTACAAGAGATAAAGATAAAGATGAAATCAATCCTATGGAATGGTTGAGGTTGGTAAAATAATATAATATGACTCCTAGGAAAGAAAGAGATTAGTTTTTTGATGAATCTTGGAAGTGGTGGATGAGTGTTGATCAAAATACTAGATGGCATTGTACATGGGAAGAATATGAAAAACTCTTCTCATATAAATGGATTAGGGATACAAAAATGAAGGAATTATATAGAATTCAAGATGAATTAAAAGAAGCAAAGAAAGAGATTAAGAAGAAGGGTGAGGATCTATCTAAGATACTATCCCTTAATGAATCATTCATTAAGGAGGTTAAGAACCTAAAGCAAGAAAAGACTAATAAAGGCAAGTGGAAAAAAGATGAATCAAGAGAAGATTTGAAAAAAAAAAGATGAAGAGTTATGTAGATTACGAAGACATAATATAAAACTATCAGATGAGGTTAAGATATAGAAAGAAGAAAAGAAGAATTGTCAAAATAAAGAAGAAAGGAGAATCGTGTATGAAGAATCTACCAAAAGGATGCAAGAGGAAATTTGCAAGAAGGTTGAGTAATCCTTAAATACAGATGAGGTGAAGTCAGAAATGCAAGCCGAAATTCAAGAAGGACATCAGAATTTGTTAGATGGGATCACATTGCTGTTTGAAAAGGAGAAAGAAGACACGATTCTAGAAGGTCAAGAAAAGATACTTGAATAAGTTGAACTCCATCTAGAGGATGTACATGCCAAATATGATGGTATTATCTGGAAGTCTAGAGTAATCAAATACCAAGCAAAGATGATCGAGGATTCCATTGTCACTGAAAAGAAGATAGATGAAATGCATGTGCAGAGTGAAGGAAGACCATCAAATGTGAAACTGTATCGACACCCTCATTACCAAGAAACATTTCAAGGAAGACAAGAAGGATGATATCAACATTATGAAGGAAGAAGATGGAATACTTGTCAATATTCATGGAACAATGGATTACCAAACTACTCTTAAACAAGCTATTATCAGAGACCAACAATGACTACAAATTGGAGAAGCTTCAACAAAAATACATGGAATCAAAGGAAATAAAATTATTCAGCAACTAGACACCAACGATTAAGACCGAAAATAATTTATTTTGGATGGATAGATCATCAACAATGGAATGAAGAAAGACATAACATAAAAAAATCATATTACTTGGTTTCATCGCATGTGAAGACTTTAAATGCAAAGCTTTGAAGACAACTTTTTGAAGGAGGGTGCTATGTTATGACCCAAGGGGGGAATATATATGGCTAAATGTATATGATATGACCCTATGGGGGGCATATATGGGCCTAAATGTACATGTAATGTGTAAATATATATGTAATAGGGTCGGCCTGATAAAGGGGCCTCATGTGCAAGTGTGAATGGATATATATAAGAGATCGTGTATTCATTATTGAGATGTGAATTGTGAAGTCTGAAAGGTATTTTGTTATTTGGAGGGGGTTCCCCTATTATTTAAGGAGTTATTGTGTAACTTATCTTTATTGGAGTTGTGCTCCACGTTGAAATTCTGTACATGGTGTGTACTTCTATAATTTTATGATATTTTGAGTATTTGGATCATAACATAGATCCAATAATCTGCCTGATCAAAAGTAAGATCACACATAAAGAGAGGCTGGTGATCTTGTGGATTGGCACCTAAGAACATACCTTCTCAGTGTCGGCCTCATAGTACATCTGAATGTAGTCCTCGATGTTGAAAGTCCCTAGAGGAAAAGTCCTCAAGTTGATTGGTTCCCCTCTTCTCGAGAGGCCAATAAAAAAGTAGATATCCTTTGTGGTTGGGGTCAATGATTGACCCTCTAGCATGAACACCTCAACATCAAGATGCCAATACTCCACAATAGAATTGAACAACCTTGGTTGTGCCCTCATAAATAAACACTAGAAGAACTTCCATAACCTGCAATGTTCCAGTGCAGCGATGGTCACAGGGACCTCCTCGACTAGGACGTCGAGCTCCTCATGTTCTCTCTCTCTCCAGTGAACATACATCCCGTTACATGGAAAAATAGAGAGGAGTTAGTGCTTGCTTTTTATTTTTTCAAAGTATAAGAGGGTGTACGCGGGATGATTTTTAAATATTCGCGTATGTACGTGGGATGTTTAGTATTCTGTCCAAGTACATACACGGGCTAGCCTTAGACGACCGTTGTACATGTAGGGATGCTCTTTTTACAAGAGCGTGCCCCCCCCAAACACAAAAATAAAGCATAAAGGAAGTATTGAATTACAAGTGTAGGTGTTTTGTACTTACTTGGTCCAAACAAAAGTTCGTTTCATCCACTGAAGCTCCCATAATCCACTCTTTTAGAAAAGGGTTTTTTTGACCTTTTGGTTGATTTTCAAATTGCAATGGTAAAAATGAGTTGTCCACTTCTATTTATAGACTTTTTGTTTGGCCCGTTTTGCCCCTTTTTGGCCCCCTTTGTCTTTTTTTCCTAGCTTGGTGATCACTCGATTTCGCTTCTGAGTTTTCTATTGGTTGTTCCGATACTCTTTTCCTTTCGTTTTGGTGATTTTTTGGGATGGGTCACATTTTTTAGTATCTTTTGGTAAAAGTCATTTTTTCCAAATTTTTGCATATAAGTTAGGATTTCATTCCCATTTTCTGCATCTCGTTGTCTTTTTTTTTTTTTTTTGCATAGGATCGACCCCACCGAAGTACGACACAAAACCTTCATTGTTGTTTTAGTAGTGTTGTAATTAGGTGGTAGAGCCTACCTTTATATGAATTCCCTAGGTAGATCCTTTGCTTCATTTTTGGTGTCCATGCTGTTAGTTATGACTATAGGCTTGGGAGTCCTTTTTAGTGCTGTCATGATTACGTATTGAAGTCTCATTATCTTGTTCATCATCATTCCAAGCCTTACCCTCGAGACTCCTCAATGAGCATGCTTTGTTGTCTTTCAAGCTCACTTTGAAATTCGAAAGCAACATCCAACGAGACTATATTTGTTCTTTTCGATCTTGTCTGTATTAAATAAGAAAAGTAGCCCCCTCGAGTCTTCTTTAATCCCTTTTTAGACTCTCTAAAAATGAAAATATTTCCAAGCGATATGGTTGTCCTTCATGCTTGCCAAACTCAAATTTGAAGGCACATTTGTCCGGTGGTAGTTTACCCCTTTTCGGTCCAGATGGCTAATTTTACAATAAATGTATGCTCTAGGAACTCTGGTTCGCTAGAAGAGTATTCTCAGTCTTAAGTTTAACCCTTTTTTGGGCCTGAGGGACTAAATATTCAAAAAATGAACATTCTCCTTGGTTTTGGTTTATCACCCTTTTCAGGCCTTGGAGATTACTTACGAAAAAGAAACCCCCCCAGAGTCCATAGTTAAGCTCTTTTCAAACTCCCTAAATTTGAAAAGTTCGTCGAGTGATCTTGTCCCTTCACACTCATTAAATTGGTCCAGAAGAACATCTATTGACATGAGTTTAACCCTTTTTCCATCCTGTAGATTATAGCGGAAAAAGGTACGCCTCGAGAGATTCGTCTCGTCAGAAGAGTTCTCCTCAATTACTTTTATACTTTTTCGGGATAAGGAGACTAAATTCTGAAAAAGACCATGAGTCCATAGTTAAGCTCTTTTCAGACTCCTTAAAATTGAAAATATTACCGAGTGAGCTTGTCTTTGTCACACTCATTAAAATGGTTTTGAATAGATGTATTTTTAGTGCAAGTTTAACCCTTTCTCGAATTGACTAGACTAACTCCGAAAAAAGGTACTCCCTGGAGTCTTCTTTTGTGTTTTTTCAAACTCTCTAAACGTGAAAAAACTATCGATCTTACCTTCTCTCGGCTCATTAAAATTACAAAGAAGGGGTGGTCTCCTTGTGTCATGCTTAATCGCATTTTGGTTCTCATATTTTCATCTTTGTCATAATGTCGACTCCATGGATCTCTCAACTGAACCTTTTAATCATTCCTTATACGCAAGCCTTACAACACTTCTTGCCTCTATGACCTAACACCTTGACCCATAGAGGAATTTTCCCTGAGTGTCCTTATCCTGCACATGTCTCATTGCCCTGAGAATTAGTGTGTTCTATGCGTTTGGAACCAGTTTTCTTGCTCACAAAAATTGTTCCTTGGATGTAACGTAGCATTCTTTTATTCTTTTTCAAGCTTTGAAAAAATTGAAAAAGACAAAAAAATAAAATATTCCAAAAAGAGGGGACGAGAAAAATACATTCTTTTTTCGGCAACAAATATCGTCACCCTTGGACAAAGCACATCCTTCCATTTGTTCATCAAGAATTGGGATCTGGTATGACCTTAGGAAGCTATTCTCGCTACACAGATCTGTGTCCTCCTCCGTTTAGTTACTCTTCCAAACATATGGAGAGTTTGCGGTGCCTCCTGCATCACAAACTTATGTCAATGTCATGTTTCTTGAGTCTGGTCATCTTTCTTGATTTTTTCCAAGGGAATTTTTACCCAACCTGAGTCGACCTTTCTGCAATTTGTCTCTTCACTTTCATGAGTCAACCATCTCGAGAGTCTAGTCAAGTTCAGATTCGAAATCGATGAAGTTCTTTGCCTGATCATTGAGATCCTCCTAGCTTTCCTCAACTGATTGTCAAAGACCTCAAGATAGTGAGTTATACAATCCCATTGTACTCCTACCTAAGTTTTGAAGATCTTGAAGTTGTTTCTCGAGCTATGAATACCTCATTTCCAACTGCAGGTGTCACTAGATTCTTGAAGATACATACTATGCTTGTATATCTTCGACTGATTTTGAGATGTAGATCCGCTGTGTATTTCTAGCGAATACAATTTACATAGTTATATGACATGGATCTGCACTGTATTTGATTGGAAGCCATGATTCAGTTCATGCTGAGCATGTGTATTCCCGCCTCAGAGAGACAATTGTTGTTTTGCAGATGGCACCTCCCGAACTCTGGTCTCAGGCTCACTCGATTTTGTGCATTGGTGAAGATGTTGTAATGTATTTTGGCCATCGATTTGTCTTCTGACCTCATACATTAGGGGGCATATTTTATATCCATAAATTCCCTACTCATGCATACATGGCGTTGGTCCTCTTACTTGCATAATTTTCCAAATCACTGTTGAGAAGATCTACTTAAAAAACCAATTTTTAGAGCATGTACGCGCCCTGCACCACTACATCCCGCGTACATACACTTGATGCATGATAGAAAACCAATGTACATACACTTTATGCATGCTAGACAACCCATTTACATACACTTGCTGCACAATACATAGCCCGTGTATACCTCCAAAAGTTGCAAAAATTAAAAATTTGTAAGGAATTCGATGGAATTCACGGGCTATTGGAGGTTTCCCAACCAATTCACCTGCTATAGCCCATCCCCCAACTGAATAAACATCCTTTTGTCATATAAAATGAGGTGTTGGGGTATCATTTCACAACCAAGCATAATAATAGTGAAACTCTTCCCAATTTCACTTCCCTTCCTTGCCCAAGAATTTGCTACCTTTTTTTAGTTACTGCCTCAACACTTCCTCTTCAACCCCTTTTCTTCCATTCAATCCATTCCCTTTCCTTGAGTTTATTAATATATTGTGATAAGAGCCTTCTTGAAGGTGCAGTTGGAGCATTGTAAATAGGATCCTGGACCAGGTTCATGGAACGATGGCCGACAAGGATTGTAAGTTTTAGTCTTTGTTTGATGAATACAAGAATTTGTTTTCCATATCCCAAATGATGATGTTTTGTGTCTTTTCTTTGATTTATACATAGCATTTGATATCTAACCCTAATTCATGAATATAAATATCATGCTTGTATCCCTGTTTGCCTAGTTTTAGATGAAGGTCAACTTTGGGAGGAGACTTGCAGTCGTTGGAGCTACAAAGCTTGAGGAGATCATCACCAGACATTGGATAAAATGTACAATTACTGATCTTCTCTTCTACTTCTCTCTTTTCATTTATTTTAGTATGTTTGGGGTAGTGTAGAAACTAGGTTGACTTTTAGACGGTCATTTTCTCTATCTATATTCTAAACTCTGGTTTAGTTATAGGGGGGATTTTCCCGCTAGCAGTGGTTTAATTTTCATGAGAGGTTACAAGGGTTTGCACATGTGGTAATAGTAAAAAATACCATGGTGACCTTCACATGATATGTATTTATGTATATTATAAATGACCTCATCCCATGGAGAAGTCAAAAAATACCTAGAAATCCATTTTAGAAAGATCTTGATCTTCTCGTGTTGCTGGAGAAACATAGCCCAATTGTCCTCAGGAACCTTGACATTTTTCGACCAGTGTTCCCTATTCCTTGTTCTCACGTGGGTCAATTTCTATGGATATTGAAGACTCAGTGATTTCGAATCAAAGGCCTCGAATCTCGACTTGGAATTTGTCAAACAAATGAACAAACTCCACGGTGAACTGAGGGTCACCTCCCTTAAACTTATGGAAGAATTGCAACCGGCCGACCCAAGAAAATACACTTTATACCATGGGATTTTCCATCAAAGCATAAACATTGTCGCACTCATGTAATTTTATATTCCCACCCATGGCTAATGACTACAACACGATCTCAGGATATTTAGATACTGAGTCTTTCCTTCAAATTTTCACAATGGATATTACAGAGACAAAGTTCAAATGTTAAATCATCATGATGATAGTCACATTAATGATGCAGTTTTCAAAATGATCATTGATCGCCCAAATGATAACACTACAATCCACAATGAATGTTGTAGAATTAGGATCAATATAATCACCTTCTTAACAACGATATGTATGATGTGTCACTACGGAAATGAATATGACGATTTCAGTTGTTTTGTTCAGATGATCATGTAAAATATCATTAGTCAATGCTCAATGATATAGTCAAGGTAATCATCATCTTTTACAATGAATATTCCTCTGTTCAAATCCTTGATTACATTGGATTGACCCTTTAAGGACTTTGTCGATCCAACACAAGGCATGAGTCAATCATCCCTTCAATCCTTAGTTTATATGCTAATGGTCATGTATAGTCCTGTAGGATTCGTTTGTTATAAAGAGAGAAGAAGTGATCACTAAAATAGGGAAACGATTCACATAGTGAAAATGTCCAATGATACACTATACAATGGGCTTTGTAATGAACATTCCATTGTGGATTAAAGTCTCATATGTAAAAAATTTCAACTACTGAGTGGGATAACATGGATAGTAATTGAGTTATACTTTTCAATATATTCCTTGTCCCGAAATAAAAACTTGGACTTTTGAAATGTATTTGAAGAGTATTCTTATAGATTTGAGTGTTTTTGTAGCTTGGGTATTCCTGTAGTTTTAATATGCATGTAGATTTTCAATATTAAGAATGTTACTCCTACCTTCAATGTATAATATGAAGCTCATTCACTTGATGGGAACTTAATGATCAAATTTTATTGGCAATGACTCCATGTATAAGTAGAATTAAAGTCATTGTTGGAGGACAAAAGTCTCCCCAAAGTTGGAATCCAACTTTTATAATATGACCAATTATGCAGTGTCAAGACAAAAAATAAAAACACAGTATTGTAATGGTGAACATGAGTGCATGTTAGAGATTTAATCCATGTATTTGAGAAGAACACACCCAAGTTGTATTCACATAAAATATATATGTAAATCCTGACTGTAGAAGATGCAATGAAAGCCTTAAATTCATCTAAAAAATCTACCTCTGTTCCTAGATATTTCACACCATTTATTTGGTAATTGTAGCTTGACTTGTGTTACTTCATAACTATTGATCACTTCCAAACTCAAGTCAACCCAACCGATTATACTTATTGTGTATAGAATGTGTGAAATTCTATTTGCAAAGTGGCACATAATTTTTTTGAGCTTTTACTCTTGTTTCCAATTACTTCTTTTTGATGAAGAAAACCTTACCTTTGAAGACAGAGGTCACAAGTGAACTTGGAGAACAATTTCAAAGTCAAGTATTTTAACAACATTGTGTTATGGCCTTTGGTAAGGATTTCCAATCTTGTCTTTTACAACATGTTAATAATGATGGCCACCATATGAATACTCATAATAGAAATCAAACTCATACATATGATATAGTAAAATATTCCAATGTGTAGAGCATATAAGATAAAGATTCCATGATGCAAAGTATGTAAAGATAAAGTTTCCAGGGTGCAAAGTATACTAGATCCTTATATACTAGTAGAAGAAATGAGTTTATTTGATAATAACCTTCAAAAGATCAAGCAAAGACATTGTTGCATAATCAACACGAAGGAACTGAAAAATCACATACAATAGTGTTATAGTAAGGTAAGTGGAAAAAAAAACCCATAGATGAAGAAACAATATAACATAAACAACTTCAACTAGGAGAAATTATAATTTAGGACTACTTGAAGCTTAACATGTTGTGGAGAATTTTTTTTTTTAGCCCAAATAAGAATTGGCTCACACAGATTAAGATGTGAAATATGAAGATAAGAAGAACACAAGGAGGACATACCAGTTGTGTGGAAAAGGAGAGGTGGAGACTGAACAACCTTTTTGACTACATTGTGAGGCATGCAACCACATAATGAAGGGGGAAAAATTATGGAACCATAGTTAGGGGATAACATTCCAAGAAGACCATGTAGAGGACGCGACCAAAGAAGCGTCATGGATGATAAAAAACAAATGCAAGTTGTTGAAAGCCAATGTTGCTGGGTAAGGAATATTACCGCAGAGAGGAGGTGATCAAGTCCAAATGAGTATTCCAAAAATTCTTTGTAGCATACTATGGTTCTTGCTTCCTTCTTGCATTTATTTATTATTTCATTTGTATGATAGTGAATTGTTGCGTTGTATGTAAGACTTTTTGTCTCATAGGTCAATTGGTCTTATGCATATTTTTCTTTGATTTGAATTGTTCTAATGCTACAATGATGAATTCTTATGATATGAAGACTACTGCATTAATTTGAGTTGTTTTAATATGTATTTGAAAAAATTAAATTTCATATTCTTGAGAAAACAAATATGTTTACCAAATAGCTTCAACACATTTTTTTTGCCTATTATACGAGAAGGATAGCCTCCTTTTTTGGAAATATCCAGTTCATAGGCATAAAAAACACCATGGTTTTGGATTATGGGTAGAAAAAGGAAAATAAGAACACATCAATACATAATCATAAAGTCCTCTATGGTTTGTAATATGTAAGAGACCTTACATACTAGAGTCGCTGAGTGGAGTAGTGGGTATAGGAGTGAGATTTTATATTAGTTGGCTTGGATTAGACCACTATTAACCAACAAGTTTGGAGTGTGGGAGGATGGAACTTGAAACATGCATTCCATGCTTTCAACTAGTCTCACCAGAAACATGACCAAAAGGAAAGGGGAAATTTAGGCTTGAATTACACATTCCATCTGCAACAAGTGTTACTAGAAACATGACCAAAAGGAAGGGGGGTTTATTCTTGAAACTGTCGAAAATAAGGAATGATACTATGATGTTTCTTGTGGTCATTTTTTCATTTATGGACCAAAAATGGGTTTCTTGGGAAATGAACATGTTTCTACTTGTTGTTTATTGCACATTTTTTCCTTTGAGAAACAACCAACATAATTGGCACAAAAAAATATCCAAAGAGAATGAAAGTGGGGAAGAGACAAATCCTAAAAGTAGCCTACTTAATGCTAAAAAAAATTCATTTCATCTGTCTTTTCTTGCAAAACTGAGCTATAAAATCAAGAAAAAACTTTACACTAAAATGCCTTTGGAACCTAGAGGTTGGATTAGTGGTTAGGCTACCCTAACTTTATGTTATGATGTTGATCCCTTATCCTAAAAGGTAAGCCACCCTCCTTATGTTATGACGTTATGAGGTCTTATGTTATGTCATGTGGTATTATGTTATGTCATTGTGGTCTTATGTTATGACGTTGAGTCTTATTTGGGTCACCCTAAAGGACAATGAAAAAATAGAAGGTGGGAACCTTCTAGAGGCCATTGAAAGTCTATAAATAAGGGTCTATCCTTCTTAAGTGTTTGAGCAACCCTAGCCTTGTTGACCCTTCTTCTAGTGGTTAGGCCGCCCTAACTTTATGTTATGACATTGACCCCTTCTCCTAAAAGGTAAGCCACCCTCCTTATGTTATGATGTTATGAGGTCTTATGTTATGTCAGGTGGTATTATGTTATGTAATTGTGGTCGTATGCTATGACGTTGAGTATTATTTGGGTCACCCTAAAGACCAATGCCAAAATATAAGTTGAGAACCTTCTAGAGGCCATTGAAAGTCTATAAGTAAGGGTATAGCCTTGATTTTGAGGTGTATCAAAGTTTTATTTCAGCTTTGATTTTTGGCAGCCTATATTTTGGGGTTTGTTATTCTCTTGTGAAGGTGATGTCTTGGTTTTTTAGGTCTCTTCTGCTGGTGCATTCTCTTGCCGGGGTTTCTCCTTGTCTCTCATTGTAGCTTGATTTCACTCTTTTCCAACATCCTTATCTCTCTCTCAGGTATGCCTATGCCCTCAGGTAAGGGGCAATTCTGTCTTATGTTCCAAAGCATTGATTTTAGTGGTAATAGAATCCATTGATTTTAACACACAAACACCATATGCCATGTGCAAAATATGATTGAGAGGAATCAAGTAGTTGCATTGATTTCAATATGATAGGTGGCTACAATGATTTAAGTTATGATATGGTACAAAATGATTCAGTGCATTGATTTAAGAAACAATATAGAGAAAATTAATTAGGTGCATTGCAATCTAGGTCATGTCATTGGTTCACCTTGATCAAATGTTACTTCATCCTTGAGTCTCAAGCTATACTTATCCTCCCTTTGTATTTAATGGATATTATACGCTATTCAATAACTTTTTCGTTCATTCGACAGATTGTAGGTACAACCAAACATGTATTTGTCATATTTGTCTTCGTCGAGTGAGGGAAGTTTAGGTAGAGTGTAGGAAAGTGAGAGATCTAGTACGTCTAACAGATAGAGAGGAACTAGAGGTGAGAATATCAAAAGAAAATTCCATAGAAACATGGATTTTTTTCTTGCCGAAGGGGGGTCGTGTTCTTATGATGTTAAGAGCATAAACAATATCAAGGTTCCCTTGAGGTATAAACATCTAGTGAAACGATGGGTACCCAAGGACCTTCCTCAAGTAAACACTGATTTTTGTTTGGATGAGAGGATATATTGCATTGCTCCATCATCGTTACATGGCTTGGGGATATTTTCCATGGATGGATTAAAGTTTTGCAACGATGGAATAGCTGAATTGATGGAGTATGTCGGGTCTTGTTACAATTAAAGAGATTGGATGAAGCTAGTCCAATATACGTGAGGTATGCAGAGATACAGAGTGGCTGGAAATTATATACATCTAAGAGATAATGATATAAATAAAGGAGAATTCTATGTATATTGATGGAAGGCCAAAGACATCGGGCAATATTGTGGGGTTTGTAAATAATACATGACCCGAGACAACAAATAAGCAACCCAATTGCATATTTAAGGGGCATGAAGGAAACCATGTATTCGTATGCACACAATAAAATCAATAACTGTAGGGGAGGAGTTTTTGATCGATTACAAATTGAATAGAATACATACACACATTGCTATTACGGGGGCGATAATTTGTAATCTATTCCCTTTACTTATCATGATGTGATGTGGTGCAATTTGTAAATTTAGATTGGCCATGTTTGTAAATTTATCGTTGTTCATGATGTTCTAGTCACCATATAATGCGCATCATACTCTTAGTGTTTTCATGAGTCAATTCATTTATTATGGATTTCTAACACCTAATTTTTGGCAGGTTGATCGTGGAAAAACACCAACCCCCTCAGAACATGTAAGTTACAACCAATCAATAATTTGAAATCTATTCCCTTTACTTATCATGGTGTGATGTGGTGTAGTTTAATCTAAATTTGGATTGATTTTATTAGTATAATGCACATCATACTCTTAGTGTTTGCATGAGTCATTTAATTTTTTATGGATTTCTAATGCCTAATTCTTGGTAGGATGATCGTGGAAAAGTAGCAGCCCCCTCAAAACAGGTAAATTACAGGTAATGCACTCTAGTATAATGCAGATCATACTTTGTGAGTTTGCATGAGTCATTTAATTTGTTATGAATTTATAATACCTAATTCTTGGCAATATGATCATGGAAAATCTCTATCCCTGTTACGAGGAAAATCACTCTATGGCACGGGGTAAACCACAACAAACTGAATTACTGCAAAAATAAACTATAATCCCAAGTATGCTATATAAATGAAAATGATAACAAGAAAATATAAAGAGCCTACCACGTCTGGACGTTCGATGAAGACCACCGTTGAGCACGCAAATCAAATCTTTATACCTGCAACTTGTCCTCAACAACCAAGATACACAAGAATATGGTGATAATATATAATGTTAGCACATAAAATGACATAATCCATTAACATTCATAACAAATACTCCCATGGAATAATTCAAATATTTGTAAGATATCAATTGGACGAGAAAAGATTATTTCTATTAAGATAATCAACATAAGTATACAAGTGACAAACTTTTGTGTCAGCACATATTAGAACTGAGAAACTAAGTCTCTTCTAGTTGGGAATCCACCACTTCAATCCTCCACCAAAAACAAGCTCATATAAGAGAGACAAAAGAGGGAAGAGCTTGGGGGATGAACAATGTGTTTAGACTTTCAAGGATAAAGGGATGCATATTCAATGTGAAGTGAAATTTCTCCAAAGTATCTTTTCTCTCAAAAGTTGAATTATCTCCTTATCCACAGCTTGGATATGACCCAATTTGTAGCCTTCAAATGGAACTGAAGGGCCGATTCAGAACGTTTCCAGTATATGGAAGGTCAAGGATCATGGATCTCGTGATGTGACATGGAAACTCGACACAATTTTTAATTTTGGGCACAAACCTGATGTACGTGGGATGTAATGGTGCAACCTACGTATACACATGTTGTATAACTGGTAGTGCACGTATATGTGGAAAAACATGATTTTTTAGCTATGGAAGATACAACAAGGGACTTCAAGTCTGCATAGGGAAATTGAAAGGCCTTCTGAGCAAGTTGCATAGGGTGAGGCAAATCTTGTTATAACAAGCCCCACCAGAACAGGCATATGATTACCATTTTCGAATTACATTTAACGTGAAATTTATTATTTTTTTATATAATTGAAAATAAATTTTCTTTGTTGAAATATGTAGTCCACGGGCCATGGAATTGTGATGATTGGGTTGACGAGGACTTGTTCGATGACCCCAACCCAATAGTAAAAATTAAGTGGATCATTAGTAAAGTGAACATAGAAATGGTTCACTTGATTCTCAGTAAAGATCAAACTCCAGATACTAAAGAAAGGATCAATCAATTGAGGGAAGAGATTAAACAATATAGGGTAATAACCATATTTTAAAGTTTTTTTTTGTCATAAGTTCAATTATGAATGCTTGTTTATAACTTTTACATTATTTAATCAACGTTTATTTATTTATTTCTTATATAGGATTTTTTGGAACCTCATGACATGCATGAGTCGACTCCTCAACATGATGTTGGTAGTAGTGATGTTGCAGAGACAATGCCACAACATCCGGTTAGCACGCGCCAACACATACCAACGAGGCTATTCAATACTCCACCTTCGGTTGATCCTAGTCAGAATACTTAGACTAGGTCCACACCTATAGCTGGGGACCGTGAGCACACACCCCTTCAGGAGGTGACAGACCCAGGCCCAGGAGGTGGTGGCACTAGAGTTTCCCCTATTGATGACACTATGAGTTCATTTCCTGGATCATCACTTGTTATCAACACGGGGACAATTCCATGCACTTTTTTTGTGAATGAGAAAGGAGTTCCAATAAAGACACTAAAAATTCTAGGTGTTTTTTTTATAGTTTTAACCATTTCCCGTTGTCTATATCAAGCATATATCATCTTATATATTATTATTTTCTAATTAATGATCATATATTTTTGCATGTAGGAAACAAATTTTTCTATAAACACATGCATGACCAATCATTGGAAATTTTTGGGCCCACATTACGCACAAGGTGGAATTTTCAGACTCCTAACCTCAAAAAATAAATCATGGACTACCTTGAAGGTCTGCTTGGGGTAGATACCTTCAACAAAAGTGAGGTCTCCAAAGTGGTGGGTCTATATTTAAAATATGCATGTGACATGTATAGGGTTAACTTGAAAAATAACCCTAGGTACGAGTGTCCACCCATGATTCCTGAGAGAAAATGGAAGGCCTTCATTGAAGACACAAAGGAGAAGAGAATGAGAAAAGAAGGAAGAACTCTACCTGGTCCAGGAAGGTGAATTACAATTTGAATTCAATACTTTTAGCTTTCTTTAGTTTTAAATACAATTGTGGTATATAACATACTTGAATTTTTTCATAGGATCCCTGACACTTCGAAAGCTACCAAGGCAAGGGTTGAGAAACATGGGAAACACAAACTAGGCCAAGGCAGTTATTCAAATTTACATGCACGAATTCTAAGTAATCAAACATTATAACAATATAATTTGTTATATCACCTTCCGGGTTTCTGGTAATTCATGGGCCAACCAATAACAAAAATAAATACTCTTATGCAATGTAGGGGGATGATTTTGGAAACAAAGCCACTGAGGAAGACCTCTGGCTTGGTTACAAGCTTGGATACCAGGTTGTTGTTGATCATTGAAAAATCTTGGGACAATCGCCAAGATGTAGTTTGCAGGACATGGTGAATTATAAAAATCAAACCAAAATAACGTTTCATTACTTTTAAAATACATTCTCATTTGATATCGTCCAATTTTTTTATATGTTGCTCTGTTATTAGCAAGGGAGAAACAATATTATCGAACCAATGAATAGTACTGCACAACGGTCTGTTGATAGTAGAGAGAAACCACAAGATGGTGCTTCCATGCAGCCCCATGATAGCGAGGTGCAAACGCTTGACATAATTGGGCCGATGCAGCCCCATGATGTTGCTACACATGAGAGCCATGATGGTAATATGGCTGTATATTAATCATACACAACTTGATAATTTCGTACTTATGAATTTTGTGTTTCTATTTTTATTTTTTAGTTATTCATTCATTTATATAGAAGAGCACCCATTAGAAGAAGATGCATATATTGATGTAGCACTTAGGAAATTAGCAACAAGTCATGCAAAGAGACAAAAAAAACCCCATGATGTATACTATTATAAGACTGATCACTGATATTTTTTTTTTTTGACATATGCCTCTCAATAAGGTCTTGCATACTTTTTTTTTCTTTCCCTTTGAATGAGTTCTTGATAAATATACTTTTCCATGACAATTTTGAATATTTCCAATGCATATTATCTAGTAGATAGATTGGGTATTGGGGAATTGAGAGTGATGTGTGGGGGGGGATATGAGCTTCCACCTTCACGCGGTTGGCCCTATTTAGTAGAGAATAAATTATAAATTGGCTAATATTGGACCAAACCTCCCTCGATCCACTAGAGCAACAACAAAGCCAATATTGACTTTGTTGTTGCTCCATCATATCAAGGGAGGTTTGTTGCAAGATTAGATGGATCCAATAAATTATTCTTGAAACCAAGAGGAGCCCATTCATGAGTTATTTCTAGTTCTATAACTATCACGTTTGTAGTTTTTTCTCAACGAGTAAGTCGATGTTTGAATCTAGGATGATGAAGGGCTACTCCAAAAAGAAGGCTGATAAGGTGCTTGCAAGCATTGTCAAGGTATGTTCTGACATTCTCATAATATTGCATCTTATATTATAATAAATAATTGCAGTTGAATCATCTTTTAAAAATATATATTTTATTTAATTTCCAGTTTAATGCATTTGTGGTTTATTCGTGTCTTTGATGGTTTATTGAAAGAGATTCTCGTGTTTGCAGGTAAGTTTCAAACTCTATGTGATATTCATGGTACATCTGTTTGGTGTATGCAACTAAAAAAATGCCCCGACATGGTAACACCCTGATATTCAACTCTAATGATGACACAACAAATATAATCAATTGAGTTCACCATAGTATCTAGATAAGTTTTAACCATACTTCTAAATTTATTATTCTCCTAGTCTTTTCCATATAAAAACATGAAAAACTTTTTGAAAGTTTGTAATTTAATTTTGTGTATTTAATCAAAGTTATGTTTTCCAATATACTTGTAGCTAATATGTGAAAGTGAATCAAATATAAAAGAATAAGTTTATGGGAAATTTCATCATTTTTTTTAAGATGCCAGTAGTTCATGCAATATTCTTTTAACTAGAAAGAGAATTCTTGACTTTTTTATGATTGAATAAAAATCTAAAGAAGTGATCCTACTAGAATCTATTTTCACTCTTTTGCACCATGCACCAATAATAACACTAGATGAATGGAAAACGAGAGTTCAATGTTCCCATTTGATTTTAACCACCTCCCAAATTCTTGTAGAGGCATTGCTGGCCTTGATGTTAACCACCTCCCAAATTCATAGCTATCTAAATTTTCCATGAGATCTATTTTGGCATGGATATCCCTGTGCTTTCTAGTATTTTATTATTGGTTAGGGAATTTCCATATTATTTTTTCTAGGAGAGAATCATTTTCCTGGATGTAAACATGTGTCCCAATATTCTCTAGAGCATCAATGATATCATGTCAGGTGAAGTTGCATTATAGAAATAGATGGAGAGATGTGTCCTTAGTACAATGACATGGAATACATATTATTGATCCTTGGATACCACTCTTTTGAAAATTATCCATTGTTATAATCTTATTCTGCACCATGTGTTAGCAAAAAAACTAATATAAGGGAGGCAATCTCACCTCAAGAGACTTTTCTAGAAATTTTATTAGGAAGAAAGGATTTAACTAGGTATAATGCATTCATAACATTTATTATCAGTCTAGGATTCCCCACTTATCCCCTATACTCTTGTGTTTTTGGTGAACTAATTATTTAGGTTTTCTCCTTGGAGAATAGTAAAGAAAATGAACATGCATTATTTTGATTTAGAATGGACAATTTGTTGACATAAACAAATGTCTATTGTAAAATTTAAGAAAGTCTTCCCAAATATAGGGCCTAAATAGCCATTTTTTTTAGGATGGTAAGCTCCTTCCTTATGTTGGTCCAACTACCAATAGAAAATGAGTGTGACTTCTTAGTATCTAAAATCCTAAATGCAGTCCTAAACTAACTACCTAGCTATGATTTAAAAACAATGTTTGAACATGAGAAAATTAAGATTCCATCCATTACATACAAAAAAGTAGTTCACTATAATTTAATAGCTGAAATATTATTACCAACAAGTTATTAAAATTAGCCTATCCTTCAATATAATAACTAGCAATAATCCCACATTCATAGTCATCAACAAATAGAAAGCAACAACAAGAGGTAATCACTATATACATGAGAATAGTCTACTTCAAAATAAAAACATCTCATCGCCATTCTATCATAATCATAAAAGGAAATAGTTCCATACTCACATACACCATAATGAGTCTCCAAAAGTGGCTAACCTTGGGTTAATTCAAATTTAAAGATAGTTTTCAATATCCCAAATAAACCCTTTCTCATTTGTTTTAAATCATTTATACACAATTATAGGGATACCAATCACTTTGGTTCCCCTTAATTATTTAGATTCAAAATTGGGTCACTTAAAAATTGGCCTTGATTATTCAAATTCTCCTTAGGCTCATGTGGTTCATTAGCTTGTTTTTTGGCCTGTTCTACTTGATTTATTTTAAATTCTTGTAGAGGCACTACTGGCCTTGATAAAATCTAGTGTATGCAATGACAAAGGATATTTGAACACCAATATGCAATGAACAACATACTTTATTCATATATGATAACACATTACAAGATCTGGAAGTGGCAACTATGTAATAAATTTCCCATACCTGAGTATAGATGGTGTTTGTATCACCTTTTCCCTGCCTGAACAGATGCTCCTAAATTGGTACCCTTCTTTGAATTCACTCCGTGTAGTCATAGTTGTAGTCTTAACTGTAATAAGATGGAGATTTATAACACACGTGGGATATTTTTGTTTGCACTATTGTCCGTAGATTTGTTTTATGATAATTTGCATTGTTGTTTATAGGGTTGGACTATTTCCACCTTAGCACCCCCAATATCCCTAGAAGCATGGCTCGTTGGCCTAGTTTTCCAATTGAAGGGTTTAACATTCGCAATGGAAATTGTAGCCATGATGGGATTGTTGGTAGGTGGTGGTTTGGATTTTCATATAGAGAGTTCAATCTTCACAAAGGAAATATCAACAATATTGGACTTTTGGAGGGAACCATGACTGAAAATAGACATCCTAGAAAGTGCACTTATTGTTATTTCTTGTACCTATGCAATGTATTAAGAAATCTTTCCAATCAAATGTGTGCTCCACAAAGTGAAATTTCTCATTTAAATCATTGTCTGAAGTAGTCTTCGTTTTCAATTCCTCTGGACTTGAAGATTTGTCATGATCTTGTGTCAAATCATTTACATGGATAACCTAAAGAAATGGTTTGTCCCTTTAAGTCATATCAATTATTTACTCTTCTCACACTTGTGAATGATTAATATGTGTTTTGAAATTGGAAATATTGTACTACTGTCTCATTTACACAGGTTTATCATTACTTTGGTAGCAAATTTTTTCATCCCAGGTAATGGTAAAACATTAAATTTTGATGTAAATGTTGTACTATAGAGATTTTGTCCCACTGAGTAAAATGTTTCCTATGATATGAGATATTTCATATTAGATACATGTATGGTATTTACGTGTCACTATATCCAGAATTAAGCCACCTTATTTCCCACCTCCTATAGTTGGAGACATAATGTCCAATCCAACATTCCCTGGTGTCATTGGTTGACCACCAGGGATGCCAAGAAAATAAGTTGGAGCACTATGAGTCATCGAAGGTCCGCTTGGAGTAGATGCCAGATACAAACTATGTCTCCTCTATGTCTTCCTCCACTGTATGATTGGATATTACCACCTCAAGATGGCCTCCTCGGGGAGGGAATAACCCTTGAAGGTGGCCTCATAGATCCAAATCGTGACTTCAATGAGCCATTGTTATCCCTATCACTTCCACCACGTGATCCCCCGATAGAAACAAAGGACTGGGCTCTTGAACATATGAAACCACCATTTTCAAGGTGATGGTGATCATGTATGAACAAAATACCTCGATGCATATGTTCAATAGGGCCTTGCTTTCCCTTAAATGGACCTTCAATAATTCTCATAACATATTTTAGAGTGACTGTATTCATGTATTGATCTTGAACTTAAATTTTTTATCAAACAATTTCTTTCTAATGTCTCACAACTTAACAATGACAAGTTCTGATATCTTTGGAACTCGTTTCAAAACTTGAAAACCATCACTCTCAACACATATGATTACACCAAATCTTGGTAACACCAAAAGTTACTTCAGAGATTTCCACAACATTGTCTTCAGTGATGGGATAGGTGGGTGCTAAGTGAGGTTGTGTATGCATTTACCTTTCACTCCGCCTTTGCATGCCTCCCTAGCATCTATAGAGGGATGAGAACTTTAGGCGAGTAGGAGCGTAAGCGAGTCCATACTTACTATGTGGAGGAGAGCCTAATGTCCTAAGCAGTAAGTGCTTGTTGAGGTGGGATAAATGGAATGGGTTTCCAATGATACAATGAGAGATGAAACCTATAGATCATGTGAAGCGAGTAGAGGGATATGTGGTTACAACATGTTGGATTCAGCAACGTCGTTTGTATGTTATTTCAAGGATGGACCTCGTACTATCTATTTCCCCCACGATATGTTCTATTTTATCTTTCTGCAAAACTACTTGGAACTACTAGTTTGATTAAAATATGTTGTATGAATTTACCTCTTGAGACCCATGAAAAAGATAATGGTATATCACCCATCTTCATCCCCTCTCATTTAAAGCTTTCGATCCTTTTCGTTACTGTAAATTATAACCTTGTACAATATCTACTACAAACATATATTCAGAAAAAAGAACATAAAATATACAATGGAAAATACAAACATTACACAAAGATTTTTCCCCTGGAAACCCAAACTGGGAAAAGCAACATATTCTATATTCATTCATTATTTTACAATGTTTACAATCCAAAATACATATAGGAGCCAACGACATCCAAAACACTAACCCAATGACCTGGATTTGTCCAACCCCCCCCTCTAACCCCCCTGCGCGCCCGACGCATACGCTCATACACTACTACTCGTGCAAAGAATATAACACATGCCCAACAATTACTAATGGTAGTTCTTATGGCCTCGTTTCAGGTCATCTAAATGAGTGAGCCATTATAATAATAGGTAAGTTTATGATTTATTCTTATAATTTCACTATCTAAAGATAAATCCCATAGTCAATTGGTTTCCTTAATCCCCTTTGGGTTTGGATGAATATCACATTGATATCGATCTGTTCATTCGACCACAGGTTGCTCCATTGCAGGATTTGTGCTAGCAACAATAGCCATATTGTTCTTCACATATCATGGGAAGAAGAGAAAAAAACCTCCTCTTCTGAGTCGTAGCCCTATTTCAAAGGTAGAGAAATTCCTAAGGGAATATGCTTATGAAATGCCAAGAAGATATTTACAGTTTGATATGAAGAAGATGACAAACAACTTTGTAGACAATTTGGGAGAAGGGGGTTTTGGTGTGGTCTATAAAGGAAAGCTCTCAAACAACGTATAGAATGCAAGCAAGTAAATATATATATATATATATATATATATATATATATATATATATATATATATATATATATATATATATATATATA
>ML800633.1:243564-268454 GCA_009831015.1 Picea engelmannii
TACAACCACATCGTTAGAATGTTCGTCGGAAGCCTGCAATTTTTTCGATGTATTTCGTCGGAAGCCTACGATTTTTTTGAAATTTGAAAAATAAAAATGAAAGGTGTCGGTCTTCCGACCGCTAGAGGCATCCAATCCAATGAGTCACACCCTCAGTGAAATGTCTCAAGTACAACCATACCGTCAGTATGTTCATCGGAAGCCTACAATTTTTTTTACGTATTTCATCGGAAGCCTGTGATTTTTTCGACATAGTTCGTCAGAGTGGTTGCCCATCGTCTGACAGGTTTCATTAGTGTTTTCATCGCTCTTATTTCTAAGAGTCATCCTATATCCTTTGTTAGGATGGAGAACTATTGGTCGGAGTTAGGAAAACTGACTAACATCAAAATACCTACTGCAGGAGAAGTGACACTTTGTGATCCCCCCCCTTTGGTGGTTGAGCGACGACAACTCGTCGATTGTACGACAAAGTAACATAAAAAATTCACTCTATTTATAGTAATGTCAAAGTCTACTGTCCACATTCTTAAAACCAATTCTATTTCCTACTCAATACAACCCCACAATCATCCTCTGATTTCAAAATAAAACACATCCATCCTCTAAAAATAATGTAAGCCTCTGGAACATAGTTGAGTGTCGACTTCCAATTTTCTACCATCCATCTTCTCAGAGAAACATCGCCAACTTCCTTACCACTGAAATGGACAACAAGGGTTCTCCTTGCAAATTTCATCATCTCCGAGACCGAGATATCCTTCCCCACAACCATTTGAAAACCCCCTTTATGCTCCCTTAAACACTTGGAGTTTCTTCAAAGGCGAATGAAGGCTTCGGGGGATACATCATTCTCACCGTTATGCATACCTTTAGACTTCCCTTCTTCTTGCACATAAGATACAGACTTAGAGGAAAAGTTGTGAATGGGAGAAACATTCCCCTTGAAATCCTCAGAATAATTACCTAAGTTGAAAGCCACATGCGAGCTATGTGATGTCGGCTCTGGATCTCCCACATATTGCTCATTAACTACTGCATGCTCAATGGAAATGGCACGATCATGTGAGCCATAGGGACGATCTTCCATCTGGTACTCGACTTGAGTATGAAAGGCCCGGTATACATAATGGCTAAGCCCATAATCCAAGGCCTCAAGCTCCCCTTCTTGCATAAGTACGTGACAAGGGTACGGGGAGCCTCTAGGGTCAACTTCCCTAGATCCGGGAAGCAAAAGAAATTGCACGGAGAAATTTAACACAAGATCTTACCTCAGATGTGCTACATATTTTTTTTTTAATTATTATAATTATAGTTTTTGAATTACAGTGCTAAATCATATATAATTTGGAAAAAAAACCTTTTTCCTTATATATATATATATATGCATTAATGAATTATTATTATTTTTTGATGATTTTATTTGTCATAGTATTAGTTTTTTAGGTGATGGTCTAAAAAACATTTCAATTTTAAGCCCGAAGAAAACAAATGTGCTACTTATAGTACCATGCTTTAATTTGTAGATTGATTTCATGGTATTGGTTCACAACGATACTAGTTGTCAAGGCCATAGTTTCAAACAAGTTGTAATGCTTAGCTCGAAGGAAAGGCCAGTAGCACCACTTTTAGTTTCAGGAGTCGATTTTAATGTTTTTGGTTGAAACAATACTGATTGAGACCATCATTTCAACCCCCCCAGAAAGAGGGTGATGTTGTGAACGTCACTTTTTATTTTGTGCGTTGATTTTAAGGTTTTTGTTTGCAATTTTCTGAGGATGGTTAAATTTTTTTGTAATTTTAACTCTGAAAAATAAAGAGTGCTATTGGTAACACCATTTTTTCAAATGAGAGTAAAAATAGCCACTAAATGTGACCCTTAAAAAAATGAGAACTCTAGAGAGTTTTGGTAACTTTGTTTGAGCCATGTGTTGACAAAGCCTTGAGCTTTTGCAACATCCGACTTACCCTTGGTACCATCCTCAGGATGAGGGGAAGTGGTCAGTAGGTTTCTCTAGGATGTGTATTTCAAGGGAAAACACACACACACACACACTTGAAAAAAAGAGCAATGAGAAGAAGATATAGAAGCAACACATGCTGTTATTCTCAAGCTCAATATTCTCACTATTCTTTGTCTTACTGTTACAAATTAAAAGAGATGGATGTAATGTAAGAGGTGTAAGGCATGGACTATTCTTGGGAATATTTGTACAAGGTGTTCAACTAAGTGCCCACTAAAATATTCTTATGTTAGTGATGAACAATAATAAATGAATATTGGTATGCTAGTGACAAACAAACATAAATTATGTTTTAACTCTACTAAGTTAAGTAAAAGAGTAGGTAAACCAAGGCATGAAGAGATATGAGAAAAAAAAAAATGTAGCTTTCCCTCCTTGAAGGATCATCCAAAATTGAAGTGGAAGAGAAAGAAGAGGAGTTCTAGCCTCAATATTTTTTCACATAAGACAAGCAAACTGCCCTATCTAACATACACAACAAATTAAAATCCCTTCTAATTCTACCTTTTTAATTTAGTGAACATAAAGAAAAGAGGAATTAAACTAACAAAAGTAAATGTTGAGCCAGGGGGGGAGGGGGGAGAAGAAATTCTAACAAGTAAAGAGAATACAATAGTGGATCCATACCTTGCCATGATGAGATGGCTCCATGTGCTTCTCCTTGGGGTTAGTTCTTGTTAAGTCTCTTTCTATTTCAAAGGTCTTTAATGGCTTTAATGGTTCATCTCAATCCTCCATAAGAAAATTGGGAAAATAGATACAAAGGTGCAAATCATGCATTCCTTTGTATGCAAAAGAGGTCTTTTATAGGATTATTGGTCCTTCTAATGTTTTTACATGAAGAATAGGTCCACATGCTATAATTTTCCTGGAATATTTGTGATATAGGTGCCCCACCAGTGATCAATATTGACCAAATCAAATCAAGAGCACGTTGTGATGATGTTTGATCTTATCCAAAAGGGTATAATTGAAAATGGTCCAATATGAGCATTGTGAGCATTGGAAATAGCCCAATTTGAGAATTTTCTCTTGATGACCATGAAAATGTAATAATTTCCCAAAGTTCTTGGTTAGTATGATACCTTTATACTAAATAAACCACGTGCCAATGCATTATGGTGTTAGGACTACTTGGTACGTGTAAGATAAAGGCTTATAATGATGATCATGATGAAATTATCATCCATTGAGACCATCATTGGATTAATGATCCCGTTGACGGGCCAAAATGAATCGTTAAAATAGGTAAGGGAAAACGTCTGATGGCTTGTCCCAATTAGACGCACTGTTATGAGGGAAAAACTCTCTATGGCCAAAGGTAAACCACAAAAGACAGGTATGACTGCAGAAATCAACTCAATTCCATCGTATGTTATATAAAATAATGTGCAAGATAAGAAATAGGCCTACCTCAATCCAACGTTCGATGATGTTCCACCATTGAGCACTTCGACCCAAAGCTTTATACCTGCAACATGTTCTCAACAAACAAGTAGAGCAAGTACATAGTGATAATATAAAGGTGTTAGCACATTAGATAACATAATCCATTAATAAACATTACAAACATGCCCATGTATAATAATCATATATTTGCACGATACCAATAGGTCGGGAAAGGAGTATTTCTATTAATAATTGATCAACATAAGTGACAACATTACAAACTTCTATGTCAGCATGGTTCGAAACCGAGAAACCAAGTTCCTTCCAACCGGGCCTCCACCACTTCAATGCTCCACCAAAGGAAATCTCATAGGAGAGAGACAATGAGGTTCTCTCCACAATAGGGAAAGAGCTTGGGGGCTGAACATTGTGTTCAGACTTGAGGGACAAAGGGATGCAGACTCAATATGAAGTAATTTCTCCATAGTAACTTTGCTCTCAAAGTTGAATGCTTTCTCCTTTTTTCCATAGCTCAGAATTGTTCTCTTATAGCCTTCAAAACACAACTAAAGGGTCGATTCAGAACGTTTCCAGTATATGGAAGGCCAAGGATCAAAGTCTCATATCGTGACATGGAAACCCGACTCCATTTTTGTATTTTCTAGAACAAATCCCGATGTACGCGGGTTGTAGTGGAGTAGCCTGCGTATACACATGTTGTATAGTAGATAGGGCGCGTATATGTGGAAAAATATGTATTTTTAGCTCTGGATTCATCAAAAAGGGATGACAAGTCTGCATAGGGAAATGGAAAAAAGCCCTCTGTGCAAGATTGCAATGGTGAGGCAAATCTTGCTATAACAGATTCCCCGTAATTTGTGAGGTCAGAGGAGTATCTTTGATGGCCGAAACACGTTATAAATAACCTAGAAGTGGAGTGGTAGAGAATCAGCTGGATAAACTCAATTGCTCATTACATTCTCTACTGACTTTGCATACATGGCTGCCAAGAATACAATGCAGATCCATGTGGAAAATATACCAAATAAGTGTTCGTGGCCATCAATAGGAAAATACAAATGCAGTTACATGCCAAAAGTTGTCATAATCACGAACAAGGCCCAATTGAACTAGTCTCAAAACCAATCTAAAGATATCTGTATACAATGGAGTATAATCTGATGTCCCATGATTACTGTAGTCGAATAGGTTCTGGTCCAATGAAACTGAAGCAACATCTCAGGAAAGCTGTGGCCACATAGTGATGTCTTCAATTCTTCTACACTATCCATCAAGGGTGAAAGTATACATCATGTGAATAAAGGAGTTGAGGTTGAACACAATGAGACATCGTTTGATTACCGATCATTGAGGTGTACCGTTAACAAACGTGAGACAACCTACCAATAATGAAACTAGGTATCAAGGCACCGAGTACATTCCTACAAGTGTGAATAAAGGAGTCGATGTCGAACACTTGAGGAATCCATTGATAAGGAGACATTGATGTATTCCCATATGTTGATGGCGAGAGAACCTGCCACTAATGACTGCAAGTCTCAAGGTACTCATAAAAATCTAGGTCCCATATCCAGAATAAATGAGTTGAATTCGATGGAAAGAGACCCGTTGAAAGGAGACCATTAAGGCATCTCTCATTAGTCAGCACAATGAGAAAAGTAGGAGCTTCATAATTTGGTGGAGATCGAATGAAGAACATGTTCACGAACCGACGACCCTGTGTGTCTTTCGCGTGTTCCAAATGAAAGCAGTACACGAAAAAGACCCTCTGAATAGTAGCCAATGATGAAAAATGCTGACAAAGGTGAGGAAACCACCAATAAGGCTAATGGAATCCAAGGCACTGCACGAATCCCAAAGTGTGAATAGATGTCTTGTCGCCGAACACAAGGGAAACCACCCAATCAACGACTAATGATGAAATGTCGATTATTGGGTTCAAGGTGACCTACCAATGATGAAAGTAGGGCTAGGGTGCATGATAAGACCATAGTATCATGTGATTCTGAGACAAAATGAGGGTATGGTTGACATGCAAAGTCCATAATTTTGAGGAATGACCGACACAGGTTGATAGAATTCCTTTGAGCAAGAGCATGAGACATATGGTGGACTCTAGCATCATAGACTCAATGATGTGACTATTAGATGTAGGCGACATCAATAACGTTCTCTATAGGGACCAGAAGAGTAACTAGTCGGTAGAGAAAACTCTGTAATGGGATCAACTTCCTAAGGCCATGCTAAACCCAAAATTATGATGACACGAGGACTCAATAATTTTGTGCTCTGTTCAAAGGAGACACGACTGCTTCCAATTATAATATAGTACTCCCTTCCCACCCATATTTTTTTGATTTTTCATAACAAATGAATGCTATGATACAGAGGAGGAAACGAGTGTCGCAAGTAAGAAAAACTAGTTCCAACAGTGGAATGTACCTATGCTCAATGCAAGGAAATGCATGCAGGAGATGGACACTCAGGGTGAAGTTGCCTCTAGGGTATAGGGTGTCAAATTGCGAAGGATATAAACAAGGCTCTGCTTGGTTGAGGATGAAAAAAATGCTTAGGCAACGATTTATAACTCAAGGCAAGAACTGGCTAAAGGCTCAATACTGCAAGTGAGGGCATGAGATGCAATCACAACTTAACACCAAAAAAGTCCTTTTTTATGTCTTTTAGTCTACTTGGTGTGAAAAAGGGGTAAACTTGTGCCAAATAGACGTTTTTTCAAATCCAATTTACGAGTGTGAAAAAGACAAGTTCACTCAACGATCTTTTCTATTTTTGGTAACGAGTCGGAAAAGAGATTAACTAAGACTCATGACCTTTCAAATCCAATTTAATGAGTGTGAAAGGGACAAATCACTTGACAATATTTTCGGTTTTTTAGACAAGTCGGAAAAGAGCTTAACTAAGACTCGTTTATGCTATTCTAATCAACATGAAAAGGGGGAGGCCAAGGTTCCCGTCTCGGTCTTCTGTGGAAAGTCAGTATCTTACGGATAGCTGACAAAATCTTGGGAAAACCCAAATCTCTCCAAGTCGAGGAGGGGAAAGTGCTAACAGAGTATATAGTCTTCATGATGGTTCAAATAATGTTTCTTAATGGAAAATACATAGGTGGGGGTATGGGATGGCCCATCAGGTCGTCCCAATCGAAGGGAACCTTGTCAGAACTTGGAGGGAGAGCATTTGGGGGAAGAATAAATATCTCTTATTCAGAAGGGGAAGGATTTGGAATGTTGATGACATGACTGAAAGGCACATCACTTTTTTCAGGTAGAGTAGGATTGACTAGATATTGCACTGGTGTGGCCACTTCTTCAATCATAGGTTGAAGAGGATGAATAGTAACGGAGACAAGGGATGCTTCACCCTTGACAAAGGGGGTGAGGTCGGGAGGGGGTCGCGGCGGTGACACCACCGAGACGATCAAAGGAGAGATGGTGTGAGGAGAAAACATGGATGCCTATGAATCCAAAGGGCTCTTGGGTGAGCCCCACACCTCTGGTATCCCAGTAGTAGCCGAACAAAAATGAGTAAGGTGACTTCCTTCACAAGTCCTACAAAGGAATTTAGGCCTACGTCTGAGATGTCTAGGCTTCTCGATACCCCAAAATCATTCACAACGGTTGGTGACACACTCTCGACATGACTGGCAGGGGTAAGAGAGTCTTCTCCTATATGATGAATAGAGGTTGGAGATGTGACATGGCTATGATTCAGGGTGAAAAGGATGGTGCCCCCAACATAATTGGCAGAGGTTGGGTGCGAGTTGTCGACATAATTTGTAGAAAATGTCAACCCATCTCTGACATGACTGGAAGAGGTTGGTGATGGAGCACCAGTGTGACTGACAATGATTGGGCTAGTGATATATTGCGGCATTTGATTCCAAGGTCCAAGGAAATATTGGTTCTGAAACATTGTAGGCCGAAAAGAATCCTGGTGTACCCCCTGTCCCTGCCTAGGAAAGTGGTGGTTTACGCCAAAATGGTCCGAAGAGGTTTGGATGGGCATCGTCACTGAGGTCTGTGAAGAGACCGAGGTAGGATAAGAACTATTTGAGTGAGGGTATATGTTGCCCCCTTGTGAAGGGGTCCCATAAAGAGGGTAGCCTGAACCGTAAAATTGATTCTCCCCATATGAAATACTTGGGGGTACTTGAGGACCTGTCATGGAAAAAGTGTTCAAAGGAATCGACGTGGCAGGCAAAAGGTACATGGGAGGGGTGTAATAAGTGGAATAAACACCCATATCAGCACTAGCTACTGAAAGAGAATAGCTAGTATTGGATCCATAAGGGGGAAGGTTCCAACCTCCCATGGGGACACGATTCATATCAAATGAAGAAGTAGGCATCGAAGCCATGGTGCCCTCGGATCTAATGCTAGGATTCATATATGCGGACCAGGGAGAGGATTGCACGAGTGAAGGAATATCAAGAGAAAAATGACTAGAGAGCCAAGGTGTAGACTGAGCGTTGTAGTTGTGCATACCATTGTAAAAAGCGGAAGGGTCCGTCCCCATGAAATGAGCATGCATCATGGGGTGGGTAGCGTTGAATGAGGGAGTAAAAGAAACACCACTGCCCATGATGATGAAACCCAAAAGAGACTCCTAAGGCCAACTAGTAGTCAAAGAGCATACCAAAAAGTCAAATGAACAATATGCATGCAAACAAGCTAAAGTGGTCGAGTGGCCTCCCTCGCTAAAGAAGGCATGTCTCATCCAAGAGGGACCTGAGACTCCCTGCTAAAGTTTGGAGGTAACAAAATCAGTTATAGGGGCCCTTGTGGGCTTAACAACTAGTTGGCCAGATCCCCCCGGAGAGGTAATCCTCCATAAAGGTTCTGTGTTGTCCGACCCCTATCTGACCCAGGGTACAAGAAAAATAACCCCTGCAAGTAACCTATGAGATACCTAAGTCAAGCAACTAATAAAACACTATATAACCGATGCACAAGAGAGTATTCGTAAGTTCAGATCACCGTATAGGAAGGGTAGAAAATCCTGAAAGCTTGAAAGCCCCGCCTCTCACAGAGGTATGGGTACTAGCAAGATCCCCAAATACGAATAAATCCATAGAAATATCTCTGATGCTAGGCGAGTATCCAGGGGTTATCCCTTCAACTAACTTTGCGCGACCTCGTGATTAACTCCGGTGTGAGCGGAGCCTCTTGATATTACCAATTATACAATGGACTTCTCAACTCCCTATCTCAGACACATATGTTGATTTAATTTCCTTGGAGAAGTTTACTCACAAAATCCTATTCCAAGGCACTAAATCCTAGACTAGTTTGTGCACCCTAAAAATAAAATCATGACTAATCAATTTTAGTGTAAAGCGTAAATTTTATTGGTTGTGATTACTCAAAAAGGTATGGAAGTGAAACTCATGATGTTATGACTCTGCAAGAAAATAAATATGAATATAATGCAAAGTCTAATGATATGCGTATAAAAACAGTGCAATTTTCAATTTCAATTCTGCAATTCAAAAGTAAATGCAATCTTTCACTAAATGCACTAAGCTAATGATAAAGGTTCAAAGACAAAAATTCCAATGAATGCAAAATGCCTATTTTTTTGTATTTTCAATATATCAAAAAGAAAATGCATGGAATGAGAAACAACTTGATATATAAATCCTCCTGGGTATAAAAGCAATGACTCAAGCATAATACCAAACATCCAAGCAACTAGCCCAGAGTTCAAGGACAAATAAAAAAATGAAAAATGATGAGAAAGACTATGCCCAAAAATTCAACTCCAAACAGGTTTCCTGTCAACCCAGATAAGTTTAACATGCACTACAGAGACCTAAGAAGGCTCAACAATCATCAAATCCCACCCAACAACCACCAAACCAAGAAACCAAGAAAGGAAATAAGGTGTACGTGACTTTTCAGGGAAACATGGTGTATATACGTAGCTAGCAGTGAGACAACACGCGTGTGTATGTGACTATCAAGGCAATAGGGCGCGTACAGGTTTGAAAACAAGGCCAGGAAAGGGTAAAAAGGATGAAAACTCAGACCCAAAGTGAACAAAATATATCAAGCAGTGACATGACAAGAACTGAAAAGGAAAAAGACCAAGACAAGGAGAAAAAGTACTTCAAACCCTTAGAAAGAAGATCTCTCCCCATTGGAGTCGCCAATTCTGTTACGAGGGAAAAAATATCCATGGCCAAGGGTAAACCACAACAGACAGGTATGACTACATAAATCAACTCAATTCGATTGTATGTTATATAAACTAATGTGCAAGATAATAAAGAGGCCTACCTCGATCCAACGTTCGATGATGTTCCACCGTTGAGCACTTCGACCCAAATCTTTATACCTGCAACAAGTTCTCAACAAACAAGCAGAGAAAGTACATAATGATAATATAAAGGGGTTAGCACATTAGATAACATAATCCATTAATAAACATTACAAACATGTCCATGGATAATAATCATATATTTGCATGATACCAATAGGATGGGAAAGGAGTATTTCTATTAATAATTGATCAACAAAAGTGACAACATTACAGACTTCTGTGTCGGCATGGTTTGAAACCAAGAAACCAATTTCCTTCCAACTGGGCCTCCACCACTTCAATCCTTCACCAAAGGCAAGCTCATAGGAGAGAGACAATGAGGTTATATCAACAATAGGGAAAGAGCTTGGGTGATGAACACTGTGTTCAGACTTGAGGGACAAAGGGATGCAGGCTCAATATGAAGTAATTTCTCCACAGTAACTTTGCTCTCAAAGTTGAATGCTTTCTCCTCTTTTCCATAGCTAGGAATTATGCTCTTATAGCATTCAAAATGAAACTGAAGGGTCGATTCAGAACATTTCCAGTATATGGAAGGCCAAGGATCAGAGATCTCCTGCCGTGACATGGAAACCCGACTCCATTTTTGTATTTTTTGGCACAAATCTCGATGTACACGGGATGTAGTGGAGCAACCTGCATATATGCATGCTGTATAATAGATAGGGCATGTATATGTGGAAAAATATGTATGTTTAGCTCTGGATTCATCAAAAAGGGATGATAAGTCTGCATAGGGAAATGGAAAAAGGCCCTCTGTGCAAGATTTCAATGGTGAGCCAAATCTTTCTATAACACGCACTCTCGTTTGCAATAGCATTTTTGACCAGATTATTGGCATGGTTAGTGATTTAACTAATTATTTAAATACGAATCTGAGAAAAAAATGTTCTCATGTTCTCAGATGAATTAAAACTCTAAAGAAATAATGTAGAACAAAATGATTATTTAATGTCCTAAGATGTAGTCCTATTCTATTCTATCCTATTCTAATCAGGAGCAAGCTAAAAAAAATAAGTGCAGTTAAACATTTTATTACTTGCACATAAATAATCCATAAAAGCAAGGAATATGTGAAATAACAATATAAGGAGTTAGAAAAAAGTAATTGATTCACCAACTAATTATATTGTCGCTACACTTAATATGAAAATCATGGTATCTATAGACATATAGAAAGTAGTCTAGAAATAGTTCATTAAACCAACATTCACATATCACAGAAGTAAATATGCATAAACAAAAATCTCATTCATACACATTTGCACCAAGATCTTCAAAAATGTCTCTTGTTCAAATTAACATACAATAATAGTATTGTTCTGCTACAATATGAATAAAAAATCCCTTTCTTAGTGGACAATCCTCCTCTTTTATAACCCTTGAGCGAATGTTTACATTCTTGTGACTCAATCGTGAGTAAAGGGTAGTTTACAAAATGAATTCTTTACATTCCTATTGAAAATAGAATTACAGAACAGAGGGAATGAGACATTTGGAGCAGTTACACAGATCTTAGCATTATGATTTATTTTTCTTCTGCATCTGGTCTCGATACTCCTCCCAGAGGGAATAATATTTCATGTTATTCTCTAGTTTGCTTGATTGCATCTTTTCCACACCTAATTCTCGATTGAAAAATTTAGTGGAAATTTTTTGTTTTGACTCTCGTGTTGTGCGTTTCACAAATTCCTGAGTCATGTTGATGAGCCTGGCTAGTTTCAACATGTGTTCTTCTAGAGATTCTTTTTTTACATGAGTCAAATTTTCAATATTTACTCTGCTAACTTCCTTGCGTTTCTGCACCTCGGCTTTTCTTATCATGGAAGGTGCTACTTCATTGATGGGGGGCATCAACTGCATCCCAAATTCTTCCACGAGACCATATGAAATATTCCATAACTTCTTACATGCATCAAATGTTGTTTCTTGAATGGCCTGAATGTCTTTTAACAAAGGTTTCCAAGTATCAAAAAATACTTGATACCCAAGTTTTTATTTTCTAGCATACAGTGGCAATGTAGTCGGGGATCTTCGTACAATTTTTTCCAATCAACAACTTTATCAAAGACATCATTTTCCTCCTGGTATTGTCCTTTAATTTTAGTCATTTTTTCTTGCAGCCTTAGCTGATCATCTCAATCAACCTGCATATCATTGAGCAGACATATAAATTCCTTCTGTTTAGATTTGAATTTTTAATTCAACTCTAATGCCTTGGCCTTAACATATTCTACAATGAGAGTTGTTGTATTACTCTCTTCTAGAGCCTTTTCAAGTTTTTTCTTCTCTTGTTCCAACCCCAGGATCTGGTACTTTTGTTTCTCCATGAATATTTTAGATTCAGTCAATTCTTTTTGCAACTTGAAAGCTTCTCCAACATGTTCTCTTTTGATTTGTTCTATCTCTTCACAAATTTTTAGCTTTATAGATTCTACCTCTTTAGCATGGATGTCCCATTGTGCATATGGCCTTCTTTCAAATTCTACGCTTGTTTAATCTTTCTGGGCTTGCAATGATTTATTTATATTTTATGAGTTGAGGGTATCAACAACCCTTGTGGCTCTTTCAAATTCTGAAATGAATCCGTCCTTCACAATTTGCATAGTCTTCTGAATTTCCTCTTTATGAATTTTGTCCTTTTGCTCGACAACTTTCAGGAATTTTACAGAGATGTCATCCTTCAATGTCTTCAATTTTGTCTCCAACTCAACGATTCTGGTTCGGGTTATACTCAAGGAATTGGTAACCTCAAGAAAAAATGAAGCATAATCCTGCAAATGCATGGAGGGAAGAAGTTGCTTGTACAACATTCTCCCCTCTGTCAAGCCCAACTTTCCATTCCACAACTTTCCCTATAGATGATCCGAACTTAGTAGATTCTCCCCTTTTCCTTTTGTTTGACCTCTTTTCACTGCTCTTTGTCCTGTCATCATAGTAATAATCTCCAAAAACCACTACGACACCCGCAAAACTTACAATTTGTGAAGAAAATGTGTTATTACCTGGAATGGCCATTGAGGGGGTGTATTCATGGGGTGAAATGTTCAACATGCCCAGATTGGGAGTTGATGGGTTGCTTGGGGTTTTTCTTAATTCCTTTGACTTTTTCTGTTCCAACTACTCCTCTTCTTTTCTTTTAGCTTCGACCTCCTCAACTAATATTTTAGCCTCTTCTTCAACTCTCTTCTATTGAAGGGCATTCTGCTCAACCTTGGTATCATTTTCCTTGTTTATTCTTTATTCTTCAGCCTGTTTTGTTTGATACTCTTCCTCAACTTTCAATCTCTTTTTTTCTAACTTTTATACCTTCTTGGCCTTCCTCTGTTCTTTGATGTTTAATTTATTCTTCTCTTCCTCTAGAAGCCTTTGAAACTATTCTTGTGTAATCTTATTCATTTATTCTTGCCCATATTTTAGTTCTTGTTTATCAGTATCATTGGGTAATTTTTGTAATACTTTTTCATAAAAAAAAACTCCTTTAAACTGGTCTTCCTAAAAATAAACCACATGTATGTTAGAATGGGTGAGAACTACAAATATGATGTGACCAACTGCAAGTTCATGTGGATCATGGCCTTGTTGGGCTCCTGATTTAATACATTTTCTTACAGATATTGTTTACTTTCCCAAGTCGCTTATGGCAGTTTTCTGTACTTTTCATATTCTATCACACAAATATGTTTTGTGTAATATAGAAATCATAAAATACTTTATAAGTTACAGGTGGGCGAAGAATTGAACAAATATATTGAAAAGGCATGCCTTTGTGCATATGGTTTTGTGGTCATTTGCGCACAGGAGCCCTCTTGATTTGATAAATGCTTGAATCCAACTGTTAGAGCAAGACATGACCATGTGAACACATGTGACTTACAAATATTAAAGCATTGGCACATTTGTGTAGAAGATACATGTGTCATTAAAAGTCTTGTTTCCAAACCATGCTGGGTTGTATTGTGTGAAATGGCCATGAAAAAGCCAAAAGACCACTTGAAAGATCCATATGTCTATTGCTACGAAGGCAATTATATTTGCAGCTTGTTCTACGTTTTATTATAGCTCTATTCTTCTACGAAATTGGTCAATTCCCGTCACTTTCCACACAGTCAAATTCTGGTGCAAATTTCAAGGCGATGAAGTTGAATCTTGAAAAACTAAGATCTGGGTTTTGTGCAGAAGGGTCCAAATTGGTTCCCACGCGAACAGTTTTTAAATATTCTTAACGGTTTGGGATATATTCTCGTTTTTCTAAACGGGTAAAACCCAGATTTTGTGGTTATGACATTTTTCCAAAAATGCCAAGTGCCAAGTAGACCGCCCAGAAATTGAAGGAACTCTGTAGATTCAGTTATTGCCACCGATTCAAATAGAGATTTCTGGGAAACACATTTATCCTCTCCAAGCAATGATGCTCTACCCGAATGCCATGTGGACAGTTATTGCTTCTTAAAAGGCGTAGGGCTGGAACTGAATCTGGATTGTAATTAATACAAACTCTATATAAGAGCTGCTATGCTCGATAGAGGGGGACAGAAATTAGATGGAAGGAATTTGTGAATAGATATGGGGGATAGTATTTAGAGATAGAGAACATAAGGGAGATAGTATGTAGAACAGAGAATAGAAATATAATGGCAGATATAGATAGTTTTTCATCTGGTATTTGCATTGTTCTTCTTTTAATAAAATAATCAGAACTGTTCATTTATTTGATTTTTGTCATTATGAGTTTGTTGTTAGTTATATTTAATATGCGTTGATTGAGCCAGTCTGTGGACAGAGAAGGCAGGCCCCCCTTCGATTGAGACAGAGTTGGAGGTGTACATTTAGTATAGTTGATTCAAACCCAGATTCGAATGGTATCTTTCAGCAAGAATAAGATTCAAGTTTTCAGTTTCGATTGCAAATTAATTTAGTAATGTAGAGCAATAGTTGTGAGCGTGAGATTTATGTTGAATTTCATTTCATTACAATATAGATTGCTAAGTGAATGGTGAGTGATAAGTAGAAGAAGTTAAAACAATGTTTCCTGTCGTTAAATTTTCAGTAAATCTTTTATATGCCTGGAAACACATTTTATGATTGGTACAGAACTAGTGTAGGATCAGTGCAGGATTAGTGCAGAATGAGTGCAGGACAGGGCATATTAGTATAGCTTCTTTCAACAGTTTCTTTTGAAGTAGATTGACATTCTTGAAACTCTCTCTTCAACCCTGCACATACAGTGCTGGTTCCTCTAAGTCTACCTCCCTAGGTTGACAATTAAATGTTGATTTACATGATATATCTTTAGACCAACATTTTGGCGCCGTTGCCGGGGAGGAACTAAAAAGGATTGGAGAGTGGATACTGTGTTTATTGAAGGCAAAAGGGAGGAGGAGCTGTAAGATGGGAGGTAAGAACCTACACATCTACTGTAGTAGGTTCCTCCGAAGCTTTGCCAAGTAGATTCGATTTCAGCAAGTATTTCTTTAAAAGCAAGGTGTGCTTTCATTTTCAGTAGTATTCAAGTGTGTTTTCATTTTAGCAGTATCAGAGTGTATTTAGTAGCAAGAGAGTCTTCATTTCATCAGTGGTAGATTTGATTCAGTAATAAGAGAGCTTTTGATTTCAGCAGTATAAGAAGGTTTGCAGTTGATTCAGTAGAAGTAATCTTCATTTCAACAAAGAGTGCATTTCTTTTCAGCAGATGCCATTTCCTTTCAACATAGTTTTTGTTGCTTTAAGTTTACATCGAGCAAGTGTGTCTTCATTCTCAATAGAAGGATATTTCATTTATAAAGTGTGAAGATTTCATTTCAAGCAAGTGTGAGTTTGCAAATTAGTTTTCAGAATTGGTTATTTGGTGTGACTTTCAAAGCTTTTTAGCAAACCCCCTACAACAAAAGAAAAATCATAAAAATTAGTTAATGGATCCAAGCATGGTTGAACGAAAGAAGAGATTGTTGCAGGAACTTTCTTGCATCTTGACAGAACTTAAAGAGGTATCTGTAGCTCAAGAGATGGAGGAGAAATCAGTTGATCCAGTGCTTCCCTTTGAGCATCCATGCCAACCCACGGAGAAGAGCGAGCAATTAGAAATTCCAACAACAAAAGAAAATGGTATGCATGACTATATTGAACAGTGGTTTCAATCTGTTTCACAGCTTTCAGATGCTCTTCTTCTTCAACAATTTTTGGAAATCAATCAACTGGTATTGCTTGCTCAGCATACCTTGGTAATTATGCAATTATATCTTCTATCAAAAGGTATGAGTCTATTGTTGATTCTGCTACGTCGGTGGCTTCATTGGTTATTTGCCTATACTTAAAGAAATGTTTTCTTTAAGGAGGTAGGTAGGTAGGATAATGAATAAAGGACAACACCTTCAAATAATTTGTGTTTTCTACAAATAAAAAGAACAGTAGTTGCAATAAGAAATGGATTGAAAGTTGTCATACAAATGATGAAGGGCCAGGTCTCTATTGAGTTAAAGTCGAGGGACAGATCTTAAATGTTTTGAAAATATATTCTAAGAGTGCAGATCTTCTCTCAGCGCTTTCACATCAATCAAATGGACAACTCTCAGGACTTTTAGCATCCTCTTACTGTGCCAGTGTTAAAGAGCAGAATTCCTTTGCATGAGGACATGCAAAAAGCCAGGCATGGGGGAATGTTGGGCTCCTGATTTAATACATTTTCTTACAGATATTGTTTACTTTCCCAAGTCGCTTATGGCAGTTTTCTGTACTTTTCATATTCTATCACACAAATATGTTTTGTGTAATACAAAAATCATAAGATACTTTCTAAGTTACAGGTGGGCGAAGAATTGAACAAATATATTGAAAGGGCATGCCTTTGTGCATATGGTTTTGTGGTCATTTGCGCACAGGAGCCCTCTTCATTTGAGAAATGCTTGAATCCAACTGTTGGAGCAAGACATGACCATGTGAACACATATGACTTACAAGTATTAAAGCATTGGCGCACTTGTGTAGAAGATACAAGTGTCATTTAAAGTCCTATTTCCAAACCATGCTGGGTTGTATTGTGTGAAATGGCCACGAAGAAGCGAAAAGACCACTTGAAAGATCCATATGTCTATTGCTACGAACGCGATTATATTTGCAGCTTGTTCTACGTTTTATTATAGCTCTATTCTTCTATGAAATTGGTCAATTCCCATCACTTTCCACACAGTCAAATTATGGCGCAAATTTCAAGGCGATGAAGTTGAATATTGAAAAACTAAGATCTGGGTTTTGTGCAGAAGGGTCCAAATTGGTTCCCACGCGAACAATTTCTAAATATTCTTAACGGTTTGGGATATATTCTCATTTTTCTAAACGGGTAAAACCCAGATTTTGTGGTTATGGCGTTTTTCCAAAAATGCCAAGTGCCAAGTAGACCGCCCAGACATTGAAGGGACTCTGTAGATTCAGTTATTGCCACCGATTCAAATAGAGATTTCCGGGAAACACATTTATCCTCTCCAAGCAATGATGCTCTACCTGAATGCCATGTGGACAGTTATTGCTTCTTAAAAGGGGCAGGGCTGGAACTGAATCTGGATTGTAATTAATACAAACTTTATATAAGAGCTGCTATGCTCGATAGAGGGGGACATAAATTAGATGGAAGGAATTTGTGAATAGATATGGGGGATAGTATTTAGAGATAGAGAACAGAAGGGAGATAGTATGTAGAACAGAGAATAGAAATATAATGGCAGAGATAGATAGTTTTTCATCTGGTATTTGCATTGTTCTTCTTTTAATAAAATAATCATAACTGTTCATTTATTTGATTTCTGTCATTATGAGTTTGTTGTTAGTTATATTTAATATGCGTTGATTGAGCCAGTCTGTGGATAGAGAAGCCAGGCCCCCCTTCGATTGAGACAGAGCTGGAGGTGTACATCTAGTATAGTTGATTCAAACCGAGATTTGAATGGTATCTTTTAACAAGAATAAGATTCTAGTTTTCAGTTTCGATTGCTCATTAAGTTAGTAATGTAGAGCAATAGTTGTGAGCGTGAGATTTATGTTGAGTTTCATTTCATTACAATACAGATTGCTAAGTGAATGGGGAGTGATAAGTAGAAGAAGTTAAAACAATGTTTCCTGTCGTTAAATTTTCAGTAAATCTTTTATATGCCTGGAAACACATTTTATGATTGGTACAAAACTAGTGTAGGATCAGTGCAGGATTAGTGTAGAACGAGTGAAGGACATGGCAGATTAGTATAGCTTCTTTCAACAGTTTCTTTTGAAGTAGATTGACATTCTTGAAACTCTCTCTTCAACCCTGCACATACAGTGCTGGTTCCTCTAAGTCTACCTCCCCGGGTTGACAATTAAATGTTGATTTACATGATATATCTTTAGACCAACAGGCCTTTTGAATCTCCAAGGCATAGACATACATATTGTAAAGATTCTCCTTCTTATCTAGCATGGGGACCATTAGATAAGCTATAATTTCCTATGTGAATAGGACACAAAGGCCAAAGTTTTTTACTACTACTCAAAATAAGAGAGGTAACCCCTGTTCCTATGGTTTGGTAAGCGAGCTCTCTCATTAAAAGACAGTCTACGACAAAATAAGGTAAAATATGTGGGGTCCCTGTGGTGCCATACACCATAATGTATGAGTAGTATTTCCCCAGATACCAATCTGCTACCCTTTTCAGCCCAACTCTAGCTTCACTGGAGATTCTATGCCTTGGAAATCCATAAATTAAAGGTATAAAAAGGGGCAAGGAAATGGTCACAAATGTCATACAAATACCTTTTATAAATTATTTTCCATAGTTCATAGCAATACACGTGCATAGGGGGGTGGTCTTGGTCCCAATTCCACCGGAGATCAAGAAATTGCACAAAGGAACAAATGGCATCAATCAGATAAACTGAAATATAAAAGCATGGTTTTTTCATACCTGAAATATTTTTCATGTTGAGACAAATAATAAAATCCAATATGTCTACCCAATTGAACACTTGTCCTATCTTCACGATGGTATGGGCTAAAGGTAGCCAATCTTTTTGGAAGTGCGTGCTTTTCTCCTCGCCATATAACTTGTTCAACATAGTGACCAACATTTTATATGGTGCTTTGAATTCTTGTTTGGGGACAAGATTTTGTCCTTGCTTGAGAGTTTTTTTCTCATCTACCCATGAATGTTTGATTAATTTAGCTGGGGATTTATTGCTTTGAGTGAAACCATTTAGGAACGACTCATTGAGGGAACATGCAAGTGTAGGTAGGTGATACCTCACATTAATGTCCTCCGGTCTCAGAGATGCTATTCTCATTTTGTGCTTTCTTATAATGGTATAAATTTTTGGGTCAAATTGCTTAAAGCACCACTTGGATGCTTCTTTGTAAGGAAACAAGGCCGGTCGGGAAGCCACTAGGTGAATGTTGCTCTTTTGTATGTTCTGGTACACTTCCAAGTCTTTTTCCCATGGGGAAAAACTCCAGTATTCAAGATCCAACAAATATCATCATATATGAGGCAGTGGTGTTCTCCAGTGTGATAGGAAGTATTAGTTACCAAGGACACTCCTTGGCGAGAAGAAGTTCCATGCGTAGAGGTAGATGGAAATTAAATGAAGCTCCTGGATCTCCAGGTATTCTGACTCACCATGGTGAAATGTTTCCTGTATCTTGTGATTCAATCGAAAAAAGATAGTTATAGAGTGTTACAGAGCTAATCAATACAAGGTGGAGCGCATCACAAGCTAACATAGAGAAATATAGTGTAAATGAGGGTTTTAGGGTCATTTAATATGCATAAAACCACTCTAATTGTTCATTAACTAACCAATGCACAAGGACCATTTCAATATCATAACATTATCTCGCCATTAATGTGGTTTGAGAGGAATTATTTTCCAAATCCGTGTATCGAAATCATGGGGGAGGCGAAAATTCAAAAAAGTGGCCATCATAGTCATTTCCATTGGACAAGGAGCGTTTGTGGATTATTTTGTGCTCCGAAGAAAAAGGGTTTGAGGAATATTTTGTATATCATCTTGATTTGTGTGCTGACATCATAGGAGGATAGGAATTATCATAGGCGGTCCCTTCAAAATCATTTCCATCGGAGAGAAATAATACACAGATTGATTTATACTATGATGAAAGGTGTTGGTTACTTGGGTTGACCCAGGTTCTGATCTCAATAGGTTTCCAACAAAACCATCAAAACTATCGACCCTCCTGGTAAACCAGAAGGCAACACTGCACATAGAGTGCATAATGAATTCTCACCCGAGATAGCTTTATGGGGGACTGCAATACTCAAGTATTTCCAATCTAGGAAGGAGTGGGGACTGTGTTTTCATCCTTTTCCTTATACATCATCATCATTGATCATTCATCTACTTCTAGGATTCATTCATTCTTAACTATGCATGCATGTTGTTCTAGTTATTTTTAACCATTCATCCCTAACTGATGATTAAAAAAATAGTAAAACAATCATTCACAACACATAGAACACAATATTTTATCATGGTTTAACCCCTCCTAGGGCTACGTCCACAAAGATCTGGCTCTTCTACTCTTTTATTCATTCTGCTGCAAAATTTGCGTTGCGCACATTACCTCTTCAAGATTACAATCAAAAGGAGGGTAAGTACCCTCTAGGAGGCTGACTAGATCACACCAGGCTCCACAACCTATGACCTAACCCTCAAACACTAGCTTATTCCACTCAACAACAATGACAATAATCAAACTTACAATAGTCAACCAATCGACCCCCACCTAAACCTCCTAGGTCTTTATATATACTACTCTATTGGCTTATATCCATTGCAATCTTGTCAAAAAACCTAACCCTAACATGGTTAGTCTTGTCTGCATGCACACCACGTTTCTTTTCCTCCTACATGCTGCTTTTCCTTCTTTTTTTTCATGTTGTTTTCCTACCTCCTAAGGTGCAGGCTCCAAAAATAGACCTTCTCTTCCAAAAATAAGCCTGCACCCAAAATAGATCTTTCTCCCAAAAATATACATTTTCTTCCAAAAATAGATCTTGCACCCAAAAAAGATCTTTCTCCAAGTTGTGGATGTATAAGGAAAATGATGAAAACACAGTCCCCATTTCATATGGTCCTAGCCAATTCATTCTGAACTTACCAGGATGTTGCAAACATTTACTTTCATAGAGGATAACTAGGTCTCCCTCCTTAAATCTCTTCTTCTTTATGTGTCTCTCATGTCAGGATTTTTTCCTTGCTTTCTGTACCTCTTGGTGAAATCCTTCCAGAATCACGTCTTCTTCCATTTCCATCAATTGACTTAACCTCTATTATATTGCACCTCTTTCTGTCATATTGGTAATTGCTGCTACATGTAGAATGGGTACTAGAAATTATAATGGAACCACTGCTTCCTCTCCATACACCAATCTGAATGGTGTCTGTCCTATCAACTTCTTACATCAGGGAAAATAACTATGCATTAGGGAAGTTGTATTCCAAGTTAGTAGGTTCTTCTCCATTGGTTTCCCTTGACAAGTGATCAGGTCCTGCATTTAACTTCCCCAGTTTGACTATTATTTCAAAATCAAATTCCTGGAATAATAACATTCATCTACAAATCCTCCCCCCCAACACTGGCTTGTTGACTAGATATTTGCGGGAAGAATGATCTGTGAAAATTTTAAAAGGCTTTCCCAATAAATAATTTCTGAATTTCTAAAGTGGATACACCATGGCTAGGCCTTGTCTTTCTGTGGTGCTATAATTCTGCTCAGATTATGATAACTTAATGCTTGCAAAAGCTATAGGATGATCTAAGTCCCCTGCTCCTGGCTATGCTAGAATTTCTCTAAGTGCTATTTCTGATGCATGTACATGCACATGAAATGTCTTTTCCCAGTATGGAAACACTAATATAGGTGTTGTCACCATCTTCTCCTTTAGATTATCCAATCCTTGGTGACAATCCTCATTCCACTGAAATCGTGTGTCCTTCTTCAACAAGTTTTCCATCGGTGCAGTAATCTACGCATACTCCTTTATAAACTTCATGTAATACCCAATGTGTCCAAGTGTGGCTCTTAATTGACACGTTGACTTTGGTGGTGGTAAGTTCACAATGACAACAATCTTAGCAGGGTCAAGCCACTGAATATCGCTATCCTTCCTGAGATTTACTAACTTTAAATGACTTAGCTTTTGGCGCACATTTTTTGCTCCTCCTCAGTCTGGAACCTAGACTGTGTTCTGGTGCACACTTGCACTACTTCTCCCGAGCTTGAGACTTATAAAAATTTTCCCGCGCACTCTTTGCGCTCACTCTCTTTGAGACTCTTTCAACACTTCACTAAGTGTTGGCCCTATGCACACCTTGCATGGATCTATCCTTCGAGATTTTATACTCAAACGAGTATATGTTCAATCCTTTCACTCACTCTATCTCTTTTGATCTATTGAGTCTGTAAACAACTCTGCCTTCACACTCCTTGCATGGCCACTGTGCACTCCTTGCACCAGGATTTCATAAGAGAACCAATTGAAACTTATAGAACATCAAAGGTCCATTCATTCAACCATGAAATACACACATAGGCATATAAACATAGAAAAATAGATAACATAACATTACCCAAATAACTCAAAGATAATCAAACTCAGACATTTGAAGCAAATCTCCTCTATTATATTCCTTCAACAAAACGTTTTACAAGAGTTCCAACAACTCTTCAACTTCTCTTTCTCAACAATAATAACAATAATCTTTAGCAACAATAAAAAAAACTCTCAGCAGCCTATTTTGGGAATAGATTACATCATTTATACATGGAGGGAATTTTTGAGCCTTCCTTCCGAATACTCTAGTGGTTTCACATCATAATTAAAGCATTCTACCACTAAGGTTTATTACAATTAAATGAGCATTTATAATATAGATAGGAGTCAATGCTCTAAATCTATACAATCCTTCAGGTAATTAAAGCAATTACAATCTCCTGGATTGTTTACAATGGCTCATGCCTCAAGATCTTACGGGCCTTTAATTACAATACTTTCAAAACATTAAAGTGATGCGGTCTTCTCAGAATCCAAACTAATTTGAATGTGTGTGCTGGATGCTGAGTTGTCCTCCACTTGGCCTCATTGAATGTCGATGGCGATGCTCCTACATCATACTCCTCTGGACAAAAATATTCATGGACTCCTATCCATGAGCTCCCCCACTCTCTTTCCATTCTTCTGGATATCAGTTCCAATTATCCAACTGACATATTCTACTGGATGATCTTTCCAGTTAACTAGATACTCATAATAAAATTTTCTCCTTGTTTTCTTAGCAATTCTCTGGTCCAAAATATTCTCTATCCGTGGCCTCTCTATTATGGGCATCTATCACTTCCACTGAATCTCCTCTTGATCATTTGTCCCTTCTATATCATCTATCTTGTAAGGGTATAAGTCTACTACATTGAATATTGGCGATATTCCGATGTGCTTTTGCAATTCAAAATCATAAGCATTTGCAACAAATTTTCTGAGGATCTTACAAGGTCCTATCTTTCTCATCTTCAACTTGTTATATTTCCCTTTCAAAAATATTTCCTTCCTTAGGTGTGCCAAGACTTGATCTCCAATTTCAAAATTCACCTCTCTTCTCCTTTGGTCTACTTTGTTTGTTATGAACATAAATATACATATAAATAGATATTCATAACATAATAATTAATTAATAAATAATAACTATTAATAATGAAAGGACATGTCTCAAATGACATGACTATTGGTTAAGGGAACCCCTGCGTGGGTATATAAACGAGCTCTCATTCTCAATTGTATATCATATAATCTATTCATATATTATTTACAGTTCTACATGGATTATTATGTTATATTCCAAGTATTTTGGATAATTCTTGTGTGAGAAAACTTTGTTCGTCTCATTTAGCATCAGAGGTTCGTTTTTTTGATTCTGACTTTTGGCCAGTCTCCTTATCAGACCTTGTCTGAATCGGATTTTGGCCAACCATACTTCATAAAGAGTTTCTCTGATTTTTTTTGGGTCATTGACCACACCAGATTTTTTCCATTTAAAAGTTTATGCAGAAAAGACATTCTGCTACCACTTTCAAAAAAAAAAAACTTTTATTTTGCTGCAATAAGAGTAAAAAAAAAAACCAGATTTGTTTGTCAAAACTTCTGAAGAATGTGAGTTTTGTCACAGATAACAACACAGTTTTCCATTAAAATCGTATTACTTCATTACTAAAAACATATGTTCGTATTATAGAAAAGGTGTAACCTGCCAAAGTCATCCTACTGCCATTGTTTCGTATGTTTTCTGTAGAAATCACGTAAGTTGACGTGTGAATTCACTCTGAGCCGATCAAGAAAAAATATGCCTCGTAGCACTGTCGCCAATCACTTGTGGGACATTGTCGGAGTGCTTAAAGTAATTTCACCCATGGGAAATAGTTTATCCATTGAAATTGCGGCTACCATTACAAAGGATTTACGAAAGGATAGTTTAGAAAAAATCCGCGAATAGTTGATGAAAAATCCGCCAGTTTAACCCATAAATTGAACAGTGTGGGAACGATTCATAGACAGAACCAAGAATTGAGCATGTTCTCTTTGCTGGATTAACCAACTCGACGGTATTATTAATCAAGAATCTGGTGGATGCAAATAGTAACCCGAGAAACGCCAATCAAAAGGTCGCGACTAGTCACTACAATCGCACATTAATTCTAGTGAAACACAGATCAAGGACTACAATTCCAGACATATTATTAAAAGACTAGTTGGGACCATCTCTAAAATCATGCTGGTCAAATGTTAGTCGATTATCATGAATGCAAAAGCATTGCCAAATTATTAGGTATTGTCTAGTGGATCATAGAGTTAGAGTAAGTATGTGATCTTACTATGGAACTTAAAAGAGGGATATCCAAAGCTTCTTAATTCTCCTTAGAGTTGCCACTATTAACTAACAACAATATTTATGAAGTAGGGGGAAATAAACTATGTTTATATGGTCCATGTTTTAATATCCCAATCATATATAAGAAGACATAGTTAGTAGTCATATAACCATATAAAAGTCAATAATAAAAAGTTATTAAAAGGGAAAAAATA